>NC_069424.1:24628782-24656282 GCF_026875155.1 Cherax quadricarinatus
TGCATTACTCCTAAAAAATAACATTGAAATTCGCTTTCGTCGTGAAGGTGGAGGAAGGAAAGGGAAGGAAGGAAGGGGTTGAGATAATCTCAAAAGGGAATTTTCCGATTTTACATCAGGAGACCCGCTTGGAAAGTTTCCTGCGTTTACTGTTAGATAACGCGCGGGGAACCCTTTCATAACACCTAGTCCAGGTACCCCAACACGCCCCAAGCATCGTGATTTGTTAAAATTGAGATTCAAAAAAATTTCTAAATGATTATTCTTTTTATAGAAATGGGAACTGCAATGGGAGGAAAGGTTTTTGGGTTATGCGGGCCCTTTGGGGGCTCCCATAGAGTAGACCTTGTTCCGAAAAAATACTCTATACAGAGTAAAAGAAAATTGTGGTCCTGGGCTTGTTGTTGTCCATGAGGCTTGTTGTTGTCCACTGAGGTTGTTGTTGTCCGCTGAGGGTTTTGTGGTCCAGTGGGCTTTTTGTGGGTTTAGCGAGGGTTTTTTGTTGTTCATCTGAGGGTTGTTGTGGTCCGTCTGTGTTTTATGCTTGTAGTGAGTGCGTGTTCAAGCACCGATCATTGCTTGTCATCACCCCGCAGGGCCCCAGGGTGCTGAAAAAAGGGACAGCCAACCCGCAGGTCCCCCCGGGGGGCTGGCAAGCACCCTCATCTCAGGGCCCCAGGGTGCTGAACAAGGACAGCCACCTGCGGTCCCCGGGAGTAACAAGTTACCATCACCTGCAGGCCCCCAGGATGCCTAGCAAGACACCACATTTCTGTCCCCGGGATATGAAAAGACACGACCACATGCAGGTCCCCCAGGATGCGAGAAGGCACCATCCCCTGGGTCCCCAGGATGCTTGCAAATACCATCCCAGCGGGTCCCCCAGGATGCCAGCAAGACCCCATCATCTGCAGCCCCCCCGGGAGCTTAGCAAAAACCCCAAACACCTGCAGGTCCCCGGGATGCCTAAAAGACCCCATAACTGCGGGTCCCCCGGAGCCTAGAAAGACCCATCATTGCAGGTCCCCCGGGATGCTTACAAGACACCACCCCTGCGGGCCCCCAGGAGCCTAGCAAACCCCATTGCGGGTCCCCCGGGATCCTAGCAAACACCATCTCTGCGGTCCCCAGGAGCAAACAAGACACCACATCTGCGGGCCCCAGGATGCTGAACAAGAACCACACCTGCAGACCCCCCAGGATGCCTAGCAAGACACCATCATTGCGGGTTTCCCCAGGATGCTGAACAAACACCACACCTGCGGGTCCCCAGGATGCTGAACAAAAACCCATCCCCCTGCAGTTCCCGGGAAGCCTAGCAAGACCCCATCTTTGGTTCCCCAGGATGCTGAGAAGCATACCCCCGCATTTCCCAGCGTGCTGAGCAAGGTCCCATCCCCTGGGGTCCCCAATGTGAGCAAGAAACCCCTCGGATCCAGGGGGGCCCCTCCCCCCTCACAGAGAATAAAAACCATTTCAAGAAATAAGGATTTCCTGCCTACATATAAAAACTTGAGCGTGAGGAAACTCTTCTATATTTGCATCCTTACGAGAAAAGAATGAAAACTCTCTTCCCCTTTTTTTTTAACCGCCCACTTCTTGTCATCGTTTTTGCGTTTCTTTCGGTTCAGCATCTCTCTCATCTCATCTCTCGTTCCCACTCACCATCTCGCTATCTCATTTTATCTATTCTTTTTCATCTCACTGTGTATCTCAGGGGAGAAAGTCAGCAGTGAGGCACTCGTGTCACCAGTACCGGAAGGAAAGGTGCCTCCCTTTTCCTCATTTTTTATGGTGTAAGAGGAGCCAATTACCCTACCCCCCTCCACCATTTCCTCTCCCTCCTACCCGTCCTCCTCCTCATCCTCTTACTCCTCTTCCGCCGCCGTCTCCTCCTCCTCCTCCTCCTTCTCCTCCTCCTTCTCCTCTTCCTCTTCCTCTTTCTCTTCCTCCTCCTCCCCCTCCTCCTCCTCTTCCTCCTCCTCCTCCTCTTCCTCTTTCTCTTTTTCCTCCTCCTTCTCTACCTCTTCCTCTTCCTCCTCCTCCTCCTCTTCCTCTTCCTCTTTCTCTTCCTCCTCCTCCCCTCCCTCCTCCTCTTCCTCTTTCTCTTCCGCCTCCTCCTCCTCTTCCTCTTCCTCTTTCTCTTCCTCTTTCTCCTCATCTTCCTCTTCCTCTTTCTCTTCCTCCTCCTCCCCCACGTGGATGTTTAATGTGGAATTTAGGGAATTAGAATTAGAAATTTTAAATCCTGTCGACCCAGTTGTGTCCACAAAGTGTGAGTAATAACACTGCCACCATGACTGTTGTTGTCAGTGGTGTCAGTATTGACCTCTGCCACCATGACTGTTGTTGTCAGTGGTGTCAGTATTGACCTCTGCCACCATGACTGTTGTTGTCAGTGGTGTGAGTATTGGCTTCTGCCACCACGACTGTTGTTGTCAGTGGTGTCAGTATTGACCTCTGCCACAATGACTTGTTGTCAGTGGTGTGAGCACTGACCTCTGCCACCATGTATGTTGTTGTCAGTGGTGTGAGTATTAGCCTCTACCACCATGACTGTTGTTGTCAGTGGTGTGAGTATTGACCTCTGAGACCATGGATGTTGTTGTCAGTGATGTGAGCATTGACCTCTGCCACCATGACTGTTGTTGTCAGTGATGTGAGCATTGACCTCTGCCACCATGACTGTTGTTGTCAGTAATGTGAGCATTGACCTCTGCCACCATGAATGTTGTTGTCAGTGATGTGAACATTGACCTCTGCCACATGACTGTTGTTGTCAGTGATGTGAGCAATGACCTCTGCCACCATGACTGCTGTTGTCAGTGGTGTCAGTATTGACCTCTGCCACCATGACTGTTGTTGTCAGTGGTGTCAGTATTGACCTCTGCCACAATGACTGTTGTTGTCAGTGGTGTCAGTATTGACCTCTGCCACCATGACTGTTGTTGTCAGTGGTGTCAGTATTGACCTCTGCCACAATGACTGTTGTTGTCAGTGGTGTGAGCACTGACCTCTGCCACCATGTATGTTGTTGTCAGTGGTGTGAGTATTAGCCTCTACCACCATGACTGTTGTTGTCAGTGGTGTGAGTATTGACCTCTGAGACCATGACTGTTGTTGTCAGTGATGTGAGCATTGACCTCTGCCACCATGACTGTTGTTGTCAGTGATGTGAACATTGACCTCTGCCACGTGACTGTTGTTGTCAGTGATGTGAGCAATGACCTCTGCCACCATGACTGTTGTTGTCAGTGATGTGAGCATTGACCTCTGCCACCATGAATGTTGTTGTCAGTGATGTGAACATTGACCTCTGCCACATGACTGTTGTTGTCAGTGATGTGAGCAATGACCTCTGCCACCATGACTGCTGTTGTCAGTGGTGTCAGTATTGACCTCTGCCACCATGACTGTTGTTGTCAGTGGTGTCAGTATTGACCTCTGCCACAATGACTGTTGTTGTCAGTGGTGTCAGTATTGACCTCTGCCACCATGACTGTTGTTGTCAGTGGTGTCAGTATTGACCTCTGCCACCATGACTGTTGTTGTCAGTGGTGTCAGTATTGACCTCTGCCACCATGACTGTTGTTGTCAGTGGTGTCAGTATTCACCTCTGCCACCATGACTGTTGTTGGCAGTGGTGTCAGTATTGACCTCTGTCACCAAGACAGTTGTTGTCAGTGGTGTCAGTATTGACATCTGCCACCACGACTGTTATTGTCAGTGGTGTCAGTATTGACCTCTGCCACCAAGACTGTTGTTGTCAGTGGTGTCAGTATTGACCTCTGCCACCATGACTGTTGTTGTCAGTGGTGTCAGTATTGACCTCTGCCACCATGACTGTTGTTGTCAGTGGTGTGAGCAATGACCTCTGCCACCATGACTGTTGTTGTCAGTGGTGTGAGCAATGACCTCTGCCACCATGACTGTTGTTGTCAGTGGTGTGAGCAATGACCTCTGCCACCATGACTGTTGCTGTCAGTGATGTCAGTATTGACCTCTGCCACCATGACTGTTGTTGTCAGTGGTGTGAGCAATGACTTCTGCCACCATGACTGTCGATGTCAGTGGTGTGAGCAATGACCTCTGCCACCATGACTGTTGTTGTCAGTGGTGTGAGCAATGACCTCTGCCACCATGACTGTTGTTGTCAGTGGTGTCAGTATTGACCTCTGCCACCATGACTGTTGTTGTCAGTGGTGTCAGTATTGACTTCTGCCACCATGACTGTTGTTGTCAGTGGTGTCAGTATTGACCTCTGCCACCATGACTGTTGTTGTCAGTGGTGTCAGTATTGACCTCTGCCACCATGACTGTTGTTGTCAGTGATGTCAGTATTCACCTCTGCCACCATGACTGTTGTTGGCAGTGGTGTCAGTATTGACCTCTGTCACCAAGACTGTTGTTGTCAGTGGTGTCAGTATTGACCTCTGCCACCATGACTGTTATTGTCAGTGGTGTCAGTATTGACCTCTGCCACCAAGACTGTTGTTGTCAGTGGTGTCAGTATTGACCTCTGCCACCATGACTGTTGTTGTCAGTGGTGTCAGTATTGACCTCTGCCACCATGACTGTTGTTGTCAGTGGTGTGAGCAATGACCTCTGCCACCATGACTGTTGTTGTCAGTGGTGTGAGCAATGACCTCTGCCACCATGACTGTTGTTGTCAGTGGTGTGAGCAATGACCTCTGCCACCATGACTGTTGTTGTCAGTGATGTCAGTATTGACCTCTGCCACCATGACTGTTGTTGTCAGTGGTGTGAGCAATGACTTCTGCCACCATGACTGTTGTTGTCAGTGGTGTGAGCAATGACCTCTGCCACCATGACTGTTGTTGTCAGTGGTGTCAGTATTGAACTCTGCCACCATGACTGTTGTTGTCAGTGGTGTCAGTATTGACCTCTGCCACCATGACTGTTGTTGTCAGTGGTGTCAGTATTGACCTCTGCCACCATGACTGTTGTTGTCAGTGGTGTCAGTATTGGCTTCTGCCACCATGACTGATGTTGTCAGTGGTGTGAGCAATGACCTCTGCCACCCTGACTGTTGTTGTCAGTGGTGTGAGGAATGACTTCTGCCACCATGACTGTTGATGTCAGTGGTGTGAGCAATGACCTCTGCCACCATGACTGTTGTTGTCAGTGGTGTGAGCAATGACCTCTGCCACCATGACTGTTGTTGTCAGTGGTGTCAGTATTGACCTCTGCCACCATGACTGTTGTTGTCAGTGGTGTCAGTATTGACTTCTGCCACCATGACTGTTGTTGTCAGTGGTGTCAGTATTGACCTCTGCCACCATGACTGTTGTTGTCAGTGGTGTCAGTATTGACCTCTGAAACCATGACTGTTGTTGTCAGTGGTGTCAGTATTGACCTCTGCCACCATGACTGTTGTTGTCAGTGGTGTCAGTATTGACCTCTGCCACCATGACTGTTGTTGTCAGTGGTGTCAGTATTGACCTCTGCCACCATGACTGCTGTTGTCAGTGGTGTCAGTATTGACCTCTGCCACCATGACTGTTGTTGTCAGTGGTGTCAGTATTGACCTCTGCCACCATGACTGTTGTTGTCAGTGGTGTGAGCAATGACCTCTGCCACCATGACTGTTGTTGTCAGTGGTGTGAGCAATGACCTCTGCCACCATGACTGTTGTTGTCAGTGGTGTGAGCAATGACCTCTGCCACCATGACTGTTGCTGTCAGTGATGTCAGTATTGACCTCTGCCACCATGACTGTTGTTGTCAGTGGTGTGAGCAATGACTTCTGCCACCATGACTGTCGATGTCAGTGGTGTGAGCAATGACCTCTGCCACCATGACTGTTGTTGTCAGTGGTGTGAGCAATGACCTCTGCCACCATGACTGTTGTTGTCAGTGGTGTCAGTATTGACCTCTGCCACCATGACTGTTGTTGTCAGTGGTGTCAGTATTGACTTCTGCCACCATGACTGTTGTTGTCAGTGGTGTCAGTATTGACCTCTGCCACCATGACTGTTGTTGTCAGTGGTGTCAGTATTGACCTCTGCCACCATGACTGTTGTTGTCAGTGGTGTCAGTATTGACCTCTGCCACCATGACTGTTGTTGTCAGTGGTGTCAGTATTGACCTCTGCCACCATGACTGTTGTTGTCAGTGATGTCAGTATTCACCTCTGCCACCATGACTGTTGTTGTCAGTGGTGTCAGTATTGACCTCTGCCACCATGACTGTTGTTGTCAGTGGTGTCAGTATTGACCTCTGCCACCATGACTGTTGTTGTCAGTGGTGTCAGTATTGACTTCTGCCACCATGACTGTTGTTGTCAGTGGTGTCAGTATTGACCTCTGCCACCATGACTGTTGTTGTCAGTGGTGTCAGTATTGACCTCTGCCACCATGACTGTTGTTGTCAGTGGTGTCAGTATTGACCTCTGCCACCATGACTGTTGTTGTCAGTGGTGTCAGTATTGACCTCTGCCACCATGACTGTTGTTGTCAGTGGTGTCAGTATTGACCTCTGCCACCATGACTGCTGTTGTCAGTGGTGTCAGTATTGACCTCTGCCACCATGACTGCTGTTGTCAGTGGTGTCAGTATTGACCTCTGCCACCATGACTGCTGTTGTCAGTGGTGTCAGTAATGACCTCTGCCACCATGACTGCTGTTGTCAGTGGTGTCAGTAATGACCTCTGCCACCATGACTGTTGTTGTCAGTGGTGTCAGTATTGACCTCTGCCACCATGACTGTTGTTGTCAGTGGTGTCAGTATTGACCTATGCCACCATGACTGTTGTTGTCAGTGGTGTTAGTATTGACCTCTGCCACCATGACTGTTGTTGTCAGTGGTGTCAGTAATGACCTCTGCCACCATGACTGTTGTTGTCAGTGGTGTCAGTATTGACCTCTGCCACCATGACTGTTGTTGTCAGTGGTGTCAGTATTGACCTCTGCCACCATGACTGTTGTTGTCAGTGGTGTCAGTATTGACCTTTGCCACCATGACTGTTGTTGTCAGTGGTGTCAGTATTGACCTCTGCCACCATGACTGTTGTTGTCAGTGGTGTCAGTAGTGACCTCTGCCACCATGACTGTTGTTGTCAGTGGTGTCAGTATTGACCACTGCCACCATGACTGTTGTTGTCAGTGGTGTCAGTATTGACCTCTGCCACCATGACTGTTGTTGTCAGTGGTGTCAGTATTGACCTTTGCCACCATGACTGTTGTCGTCAGTGGTGTCAGTATTGACCTCTGCCACCATGACTGTTGTTGTCAGTGGTGTCAGTATTGACCTCTGCCACCATGACTGTTGTTGTCAGTGGTGTCAGTATTGACCTCTGCCACCATGATTGTTGTTGTCAGTGGTGTCAGTATTGACCTCTGCCACCATGACTGTTGTTGTCAGTGGTGTCAGTATTGACCTCTGCCACCATGACTGTTGTTGTCAGTGGTGTCAGTATTGACCTCTGCCATCATGACTGTTGTTGTCAGTGGTGTCAGTACTGACCTCTGCCACCATGACTGTTGTTGTCAGTGGTGTCAGTAATGACCTCTGCCACCATGACTGTTGTTGTCAGTAGTGTCAGTATTGGCTTCTGCCACCATGACTGTTGTTGTCAGTGGTGTCAGTATTGGCTTCTGCCACCATGACTGTTGTTGTCAGTGGTGTGAGCAATGACCTCTGCCACCATGACTGTTGTTGTCTGTGGTGTCAGTATTGTCTTACTGTTGGCTAAATTATTGGTTCTTTTTTTCTGTTATCTTGACTGTTCTGTTGACTTTGTTGCTTATGCTGCTGTTGTTTATGTTGTTGTTGCTTCTGTTGCTGTTGTTTCTGTTGTTGTTGCTTCAGTCGCTGTTGCTTTTGTTGCTGTTACTTTTTTACTTTTTCCAAAAGAGCTGCCTTTGCGTTGTTCTACGGGTTGCTGATAATGGAGTGGTTGCTGTTTTAATCTGTTGGTTAATCTGTTTAATGTTGCTGTTTTTCGTTTTCTGGGGGCTGTTGCTGCTAATACTGCGGTGCTGATCTGTTGTGCTGTTTTTTGTTTTGTTGATGCTGCTACCTGTTGATATTGCCCGGTGGGTGTTGCGCTGCTGTTGTTGTTGCGGCTACTGCAAATTCTGCTACTGTTTCTGCGGGTACATGCTGTGCTCTCGTTTGCTGCGTTGTTTCTGCTGTTGCCCGGGCCCCACTACATTCCGTGTGCCCCAGTAACAAAATTTTCTCAAGAGTCCCAAAGAGTTTTTATTCCTGCTAGTCTTGCAGAGCTCTCTGGGGGCCAGTACAGGAGATGGGACGGGGGGGAGCGGGGCGGGGCGGGGGTGAGGGGGGCGGGGCGAGCGACGGGGGGGGCAGGGGGGAGTGGGAGGGGGGGGGCGGGGGGTAGGTCCTCTTTCTTCCCTGTTTTGGGAGGAAAGGAAAAAGGAACCACGAATAACAGACAGCAAACAGACAAACACAGAAGTAAAGGGTGCAGAAGGATGTAAAACAGACGCATAGTCCAGAAAAAAACATCAAAACGCGATTTAGCAGCGGGAGAGAGAGTGTGACACAGCCAGGGGAAACCCTCACAAGTAAATTGGATATAGCAAGACATGCAGCAAATAAAGAGGAAATGGGAAGACAAACAATACAGGGCGCAACAATCACACTAAAACCCCATACCCTGGCTGAAAATTCCACTAACCCAATACCCCCGGCTGCAAAAAATTCACAGCAACCCACAAATCCCCCGGGCAAAAAATTCACATAACCCCACAATACCCTGGCTGAACAATTTTACATTTAACCCAAAACCCTGGGTGCAACAATTCACAACTAACCCCCAATACCCTGGTTCAAAATTCCCGCAACCCCCAATACCCGGCGCAAAAACACACTACCCCCAATACCCCGGCTGAAAAATTCACCTAACCCACAATACCCTGGGTGCAAAAATTAAACTAACCCACAATACCCTGGGTGCAACAATTTACAACTAACCCACAATACCCTGGGGCAACAATCACAGCTAACCCACAATACCCCGGCTGCAACAAATTTACAATACCCACAATACCCTGGCTGCAACAAATTTACACAACCCACAAACCCGGCTGCAACAAATTTTACAGCAACCCCCAATACCCTGGGCAACAATTCACACTAACCCAAAATACCCCCGGCTGCAACAATTCACAGCTAACCCACATACCCTGGCTGCAACAATTCCCAACTTTTAACCCACAATACCCTGGCTGCAAAAAATTCACAACTAACCCACAATACCCTCTGAACAATTCAAACTAACCCACAATTCCCGGGTGCAACAATTCCACAACCACAAAACCCCGGCTAACAAATTTACAATAACCCACAATCCCCGGCTGCAACAAACACTAAAACCCACAAAACCCTGGCGCAAAAAATTTACAGCTAACCCCAAAAAAAAACCAAAAAATTTTCCCGGCTGCAACAATTTACAAAATAACCCACAAATACCCCCGGGTGAACAACCCCAAAAAAAACCCACAATCCCTGGCTGAAAAATCACAACTAACCCACAAACCCTGGCTGCAACAATCCAATAACCCACAAAATAAACCCGGCTGCAACAATTTACAATAAAACCCCCAATACCCTGGCGGGCCCAAAAATTTACCTAAACCCAAATCCCTGGCTGCAACATCACAATAACCACAATACCCTGGGTGAAACAATTCACAATAACCCACAAATACCCTGGGCAAAATCACAATAACCCCCAAATACCCTGGCTGCAACAATTTACAACTAACCCCACAAAACCCTGGCTGAACAAACCAAAAAACCCGGGAAAACCACAATCCCTGGCTGCAACAATCACAACTAACCCACAAACCCGGCTGCAACAAAACTCCCCCCAAAACTTCAAACTAAAAACCCACAATACCCTGGGGTGCAACACTCACAACTAACCCAAAATTTTCTTGAAAATTTACAACTAACCATACTTTACAATCCAAAATAAAATATTTTTTCTGAAAAACCCAAACAAACCCCGAAAATCAAAGTAAAACCCCTTGGCTCAACCCAGTCAAAATACTCTAACAAAATCAAACATCAAATTTTCTGAACTCAACAACCCCAAAATGGGTTCAACACTCAAAAACAACAAAATACCTAACAAACAACAAAATCAAAAATACAAAACTAATACTCAACAAAACGGCAAAATACAATCTATACCTCAACAACAAACAAAAACCTAACAATCACAACATCAAGAATACAACTAACCCCAACGACAACAAAATACTTTTTTTTAAACCCCCAAAACACAAAATACAATCTGCTCAACAAAATCAAAAAACTAAAATACTCAAAAAACACAAAAACCCCAAACTGCAACCCAACAAAAAAAATCAATCTCACATCAAAAAACACAAAGGGGAAAAACCCAACCCAAAATACTCAACAACAAAAAAATAACAAATTTAATCTCAACCAAAACAAAAACAATCCTCAACAACAAAAAACAATCTTCTCAAAACATCAAAATCAACAATACCAAACAACAAAAAAAACAACTAAACTCCAACAACAAGAAACAATCTGTCTCAACAAAAAAAAATACAAACTAAACCAAAAACAACAAAATACAATTGTCTCAACAACTCCAAAATAAACAACCTCCAACAACAAAAACTAAATTAGATTGCGGGGGAAAAATTCACAATAACTAACTTCAAAAACAAACAATATTTGTTTTGTTAGGAAAACATGAAGTTAAAACGTGGGGAAACATGCAGAAACAAATCTAAGTTTATCAACCGTCAAAATTTAATCTAGAGATTAAAAAAGAAAGGAATTTTAAATACAAAATTTTATTTTAAATAAAAAAAGGGGTAAATTTAAGGAGTAAATAAAATGAAAAATTAAAAATATATACACAAAAGGAAAATTTAAATTTAAAAATAAAAATAAAATAAATTATATAAAAAAAAAATTTAAATAAAAAAAAAATAAATGGATTTTGAAAAAGGAATGATTAAATAAACAAGTCAGATTTCAATTTGGGAATAGGGGAAAAAATTATTAAATCGAAAGACTTTTAAGATATACTCAGGTTTTTTGTAAAAAGGGGAAAAAATCTTCCCGTAAAAGAGGCTTTTAAAAATAATGTCACCAGGTTGTTTAATATATTTATAGATGGGGTTGTAAAAGAAGTAAAGCTGGGGTGTTCGGGAGAGGGGTGGATTAAATTATGGGAATCAAATTCAAAATGGGATTGACACGGGTTAATTTTTGCTGATGAAAACTGTGCTTATGGAGATTCTAAAGAAAAATTGCAAAGGTTAGTGGATGAGTTTGAGAATGTGTGTAAAGGTAGAAAGTTGAAAGTGAACATAGAAAAAATAAGGTGATGAGGGTATCAAATGATTTAGATAAAGAAAAATTGGATATCAAATTGGGGGGAAAGGGTATGGAAGAAGTGAATGTTTTCAGATACTTGGGATTGACGTGTCGCGGATGGATTTATGAAGTATGAGGTTTAATCACAGAACTGATGAAAAAAAAAAAAAGGTGAGGGGTGCATTGAGGTATAAAAGGGAGACAAAGAACGTTATCTATGGAGGCAAAAAAGGGGAATGTATGAAAGTAAAAGTAGTACCAACACTCTTATATGGGTGTGAAGCTTGGGTGTAAATGCAGCGGGCGGGGAGGGGGTTTGGAGGCAGTGGAGATGTCCTTCTAAGGCAATGTGTGTGTAAATATTATGCAGAAAATTCGGAGTGGGAAATTGGGAAAGGTGGGGAAAGTTAAAAAAGCATTAGTCAGAGGCAGAAGAGGGGTTGTTGAGGTGGTTTGGTCATTTAGAGAGAATGGATCAAAGTAGAATGACATGGAAAGCACATAAATCTATGGGGGAAGGAAAGAGGGGTAGGGGTCCGTCCTCGAAAGGGTTGGAAAGAGGGGTAAGGGGGTTTTGTGGCGAGGGCTTGGATTTTCCAGCAAGCGTCCCATGAGCGTGTTAGGAGTGAATGGAGACGAATGATACTTGGACCTGACGATCTTTTGGAGTGTTGAGCAAGGTAATATTTATGAAGGGGTTCAGGGAAACCGTTATTTTCCATAAAGTCGGACTTGAGTCCTGGAAATGGGAAGTACAATGCCTGCACTTTAAAAGGAGGGGTTTGGGATATTAGCAGTTTGGAGGGATATGTTGTGTATCTTTATACGTATATGCTTCTAAACTGTTTTTTTCTGAGCACCTCTGCAAAAGCAGTGATAATGTGTGAGTGTGGTGAAAGTGTTAATGATGATGAAAGTATTTTTCTTTTTGGGGATTTTTTTTTCTTTTTTTGGGGGCACCCTGCCTCGGTGGAGACACAACTTGTTGAAAAAAAAAAAATTTTATATATATATTATATATATATATATATATATATATATATATATATATATATATATATATATATATATATATTATAATAATATTTAGTTCATCTTTTCTTTTTTCCTTTCTCTTCTCTACATTGCACCTCATTTCCCTACTCTTCCCTCTCACTTTTCCCTCGTCATGTCTCCTCTCATGTCTGAGTGACAATATGGTCATCAGGACAGATGACACAACCGCTCACACACACACACCTGATACTTATTCAAAAAGTTAATTTTTTTGCTCGAGCCGACTGGTGTGGAGGAAGGTGTGGAGGCTGGTGTGGAGGCAGGTGTGGAGGCAGGTGTGGAGGCTGGTGTGGAGGCTGGTGTGGAGGCTGGTGTGGAGGCAGGTGTGGAGGCAGGTGTGGAGGCTGGTGTGGAGGCTGGTGTGGGAGCTGGTGTGGAGGCGGTGGGGAGCTGGGGTGGGAGGCTAGGTGTGGAGGCTGTGGGAGGCAGGTGTGGAGGCTGGTGTGGAGGCTGGTGTGGAGGCTGGTGTGGAGGCAGGTGTGGAGGCTGGTGTGGAGGCTGGTGTGGAGGCTGGTGTGGAGGCTGGTGTGGGGGCTGGTGTGGGGCAGGTGTGGAGGGTTGGGGGGGTGGGGAGGCAGGTGGGGGAGGCTTGGGGGGTGTGGAGGCATTGTGGAGGCTGGTGGGGGCGGTGTGGAGGCGGGTGTGGGGGCTGGTGTGGAGGCAGGCGTGGGGGGCAGCAAGGAAGCCGGTTCATGAACCCCCTGTGCGGGCAAGACTCGAACAAGATAAACCCATGAGGGGAACTTAGGAAACGGGAAAAGAAAATTTCTGTCGTGACTTTTTTTCCCCAACGAAGAAAAAAAGCAAATTAAAAAATTTCGGATGACTGTTTTAATTTAAACTGGATTTAAAAAGCTATCGCCCCAAAATAGGCTTTAAGCCCCGCAATTACATTAGGTGATACATGATATGTTCACAACACCAACAACAACACACACAAAAACCCACACACCACACACCCCACACCCCCCACCCCACACACACACACACAAAAAAAAAAGGCAGGACTCTCGGGAGCCCCCAGCTTTTTCACCAGCACATAAAAAAGCCCCCTCGGGGACTAAAAGATACATACCAGGGCAAAACAAGGAAATTTCCCAGTTGAAGCAAACGGAACCATTTCCCCTGGCTTTAAAGATACACACCCAGGTTTTGGGGTGTCAGAGGGTTCAGGGGGAACTGTGGAAAGTGCCAAGGGGTTTTTAAAAGAATGTTAAAAGAAACCTTGAGAAAAAGGGTTAAGAGAGTTAGAAGTTTTAAAGAGGGAAAATGAGATGATGAGTTTGATGATGATGACGATTGATGATGATGATGATATAAAATGATGAAAAATGATGTTTGAGTTTTAAAAATGATGAATAAAATAAATGATGATGATGAATGATAAAATGAGATGATGATAATAATAATAATAATAATATAATAATAATAATAAATAAAATAATAATAATAATAATAAAAAATAATAATACAATAATAATAATATATAATAAAAAAATAATATAATAATAATAATAATAATAATAATAATAATAATAATATTAATAAATAAAATAATAATAACAATATAATAATAATAATAATAATAAATAATAATAATATAATAATAATAAATAATAATAATAATAATAATATATTTTTACAAGTACATGATACAACTTATACAGACCATAGCTCACACCAATAACAAAGCCCCTTAGTATGTAGAATATTTCGGGCAAATTAGGTTAATTTTGTCCCCAGGATGCCACTCACACCAGTCTGCTAACATCCAGGTACCTTCTACTGCTAGGTGAATAGGGACAGCAGGTGTCTTAAGGAAACACGTCCCAATGTTTCCACCCGTACCGGGGATCGAACCACAGACCTCAGTGTGTGAGCTGAGTGCGCTACCAACCGAGCTACGGGACACGGTCTCGATATATAGACCTTGGGTCAATGAATGTGCCGTGATGCCAGTCAAAGAGTGCCAATAGACGTGTGAAATGGGACTCAGAGTGTCAGTAAAAATTGGGACATGCCATGGAGGTCTGGCCTGGCCGCAGGTGTCAAGAGGGCCGTCAATACTCAACAGAATGTTTTGTAAGTGTTTCAGCCATCAACAACAAGAGTAAATGTAGCAGCAACATAGCCATCAACACAAGAGTAAATGTAGCAGCAACATAGCCATCAACACAAGAGTAAATGTAGCAGCAACATAGCCATCAACACAAGAGTAAATGTAGCAGCAACATAACTATCAACACAAGAGTAAATGTAGCAGCAACATAGCCATCAACACAAGAGTAAATGTAGCAGCAACATAACTATCAACACAAGAGTAAATGTAGCAGCAACATAGCCATCAACACAAGAGTAAATGTAGCAGCAACATAGCCATCAACACAAGAGTAAATGTAGCAGCAACATAGCCATCAACACAAGAGTAAATGTAGCAGCAACATAGCCATCAACACAAGAGTAAATGTAGCAGCAACATAGCCATCAACACAAGAGTAAATGTAGCAGCAACATAGCCATCAACACAAGAGTAAATGTAGCAGCAACATAAGCCATCAACACAAGAGTAAATGTAGCAGCAACATAGCCATCAACACAAGAGTAAATGTAGCAGCAACATAGCCATCAACACAAGAGTAAATGTAGCAGCAACATAGCCATCAACACAAGAGTAAATGTAGCAGCAACATAGCCATCAACACAAGAGTAGATATAGCAGGAACATAACTATCAACACCATAGCAGATACAGCAACGCAACCATCAACATAAGAGTGGATACAACAACAACAACAACAACAACAGCAACAACAACAACAACAGAACATGAAACGCACTGAGGGGCAGGAACAACAGCCTGACTCACCATCAGCAATAGGTCAACAATACACAGACACGCACAGACACGCACAGACACACACAGACACACACAGGCCCATATTGGAGTATGCGGCACCAGTTTGGAACCCACACCTAGCCAAGCACGTAAAGAAACTAGAGAAAGTGCAAAGGTTTGCAACAAGACTAGTCCCAGAGCTAAGAGGTATGTCCTACGAGGAGAGGTTAAGGGAAATCAACCTGACGACACTGGAGGACAGGAGAGATAGGGGGGACATGATAACGACATACAAAATACTGAGAGGAATTGACAAGGTGGACAAAGACAGATGTTCCAGGATTGGACACGTAACAAGGGGACACAGTTGAAGCTGAAGACACAGATGAATCACAGGGATGTTAGGAAGTATTTCTTCAGCCACAGAGTAGTCAGTAAGTGGAACAGTTTGGGAAGCGATGTAGTGGAGGCAGGATCCATACATAGCTTTAAGCAGAGGTATGATAAAGCTCACGGCTCAGGGAGAGTGACCTAGTAGCGATCAGTGAAGAGGCGGGGCCAGGAGCTCGGACTCGACCCCCGCAACCTCAACTAGGTGAGTACAACTAGGTGAGTACAAACACGCACAGACGCACATAGACACACAGAGACATGCACAAACACGCACAGACACACACAGGCGCAGGCAGACAGACACACACAGACAACAAAAACAGAGAGACAACATCAGCACGAGGTCTGGTGGTTCAGTCATCTCCCTGGACGAGGCGGCGGTGGCAGCCCCATCCATTGCTTCCAAATGAAACCTTGATGGAGACAGATCGTGAGCGACGTTCTCGTCTTCCCGACGTCTATTAAACGCCTCTCCCTTTCCAATTTGTATGGCCAGTCTCTCCACTCCCTCCCAAACGCTGCGTTTTTTTTTTCTTTTACTGCCTCTTCCTTGTCTTCGACTCTCCGGCTCTTGGTAATTTTTATTATTAAAAGAGAGAAAACTATTTTTCGACTGTCACCCAGAGTTGGACTTTACCATATACGGATTTCTTTCAAAAAGATATCAAGAATTATTTCAAAAATTGTTGAAAATGGTATAAAATACCGACAAGTTGAAGATTAAGACACATGTACAACAGTTGGGTATCTTTATTAATGAAACGTTTCGCCTACACGGCAGGCTTCTTCAGTCAAATATAAGGGGAGCAATAGAAAGGATTTAAAGATGTAATCAGTCCATTAACCTTGGTGAAAAAGTATTTGAGGTGGTCAGTCCCTCAGCCTGAGGGACTGACCACCTCACTACACATACCCAACTGTTGCACATGTATCTTATGCTTCTAAATTCTATCTGTACACTTTACCCTCCCATAACCATCCAGCATTAAGAAAAGAGCTTCTCTCACGGGGATTTCAGAGCTTCCCGCTCCCCACAATGTTGTTCTAAGCTCCTGGTGATGGCTGGCGTTTATAATTGTCTCGCTTAGTCGTCGCCAGATTGGAAGCTCCTGATTTTAATTATGCCGCGAGGCCCTTGACAGAGCGGCTGCCCGTCTCCTGCTATACCATGATTGTGTTTCTTTCCAGTCAACTGTGTTATCTCTCTCTCTCTCTCTCTCTCTCTCTCTCTCTCTCTCTCTCTCTCTCTCTCTCTCTCTCTCTCTTCTCTTCTCTCTCTCTCTCTCTCTCTCTCTCTCTCTCTCTCTTCTTTTCCTCTCTCTCTCTCTCTCCTCACACACACCACCACCTGTCCTCACTTTCCTGCGCTTAGGGTCACTCAAACACCTGACGCTTTTGTACGTTATCGTCACCTGAGATATTCAACGATGTCTTCAGTTGGGATACTCAACGATGTCTTCAGTTGGGATACTCAACGATGTCTTCAGTTGGGATACTCAACGATGTCTTCAGTTGGGATACTCAACGATGTCTTCAGTTGGGATATTCAACGATGTCTTCAGTTGGGATACTCAACGATGTCTTCAGTTGGGATACTCAACGATGTCTTCAGTTGGGATACTCAACGATGTCTTCAGTTGGGATATTCAACGATGTCTTCAGTTGGGATATTCAACGATGTCTTCAGTTGGGATACTCAACGATGTCTTCAGTTGGGATACTCAACGATGTCTTCAGTTGGGATACTCAACGATGTCTTCAGTTGGGATACTCAACGATGTCTTCAGTTGGGATATTCAACGATGTCTTCAGTTGGGATACTCAACGATGTCTTCAGTTGGGATATTCAACGATGTCTTCAGTTGGGATATCAACGATGTCTTCAGTTGGGATATTCAACGATGTCTTCAGTTGGGATACTCAACGATGTCTTCGTTGGATATTCAACGATGTCTTCAGTTGGGTATTCAACGATGTCTTCAGTTGGGAAAATCAACGATGTCTTCAGTTGGGATACTAAACGATGTCTCGTTGGGTATTCAACGATGCTTCAGTTGGGATACTCAACGATGTCTCTTTGGGATTACTCAACGATGTCTTCGTGGGTATCAACGTGTCTTCAGTTGGGATATTCAACGTGTTTCAGTTGGGATACTAACGATGTGAAGGTCATTCCCCCATTTCCAAACCCCACCATGCCCATGAGAAATATTTCCCTGACATCCCTGTGGTTCCTCTGTACCTCGTGTACCTGTTTCCCCGTCTCTTCATAACAGCCTATATATCCCCGTTACCCTATAAATTTCCCACCAATTATTTGCATGTTGTTATTGTTACCCTGATTCTTCTGTCCTCCAGTGTCGTTAGCTCGGGCATTTCTGCACTTCAAACAGTTTTTTAACACGCTTCACAAAGTGTAGGGTGCCATACTGGTGCTGTATACTCGAGGATGGTGCTGTTGAGAGTCCCGAAGGCCACTCCTAGATTTGCAAGACGATCACTGGTTGCAGAGAAACAACCACAGGAAGCACCACAGGAAGCACCACATGAAGCACCACAGGAATACCACAGGAAGCACCACAGGAAGCACCACAGGAAGCACCACATGAAGCACCACAGGAAGCACCACAGGAAGCACCACAGGAAGCACCACAGGAATACCACAGGAAGCACCACAGGAAGCACCACAGGAGCTCACATGAAGCACCACAGGAAGCACCACAGGAAGCACCACAGGAAGCACCACAGGAAGCACCACAGGTAGCACCACAGGTAGCACCACAAGAAGCACCACAGGAAGCACCACAGGAAGCACCACAGAAAGCACCACATGAAGCACCACAGGAAGCACCACAGAAAGCACCACAAGAAGCACCACAGGAAGCACCACATGAAGCACCACAGGAAGCACCACAGGTAGCACCACATGAGGCACCACATGAAGCACCACAGGAAGCACCACACGTAGCACCACAGAAAGCACCACAGGAAGCACCACAGGAAGCACCACAGGTAGCACCACAGAAAGCACCACAGGAAGCACCACAGGTAGCACCACAGAAAGCACCACAGGGAGCACCACAGGTAGCACCACAGGAAGCACCACAGGAGCCCACAGGAAGCACCAAGGAAGCACACAGGCAGCACCACAGAAAGCCCCACAGGAAGCACCACAGTGCACCCGAAAGCACCACAGGAAGCACCACAGGTAGCACCACAGGTAGCACCACAGGAAGCACCACAGGAAGCACCACAGGAAGCACCACAGGAAGCACCACAGGAAGCACCACATGAAGCACCACAGGAAGCACCACAGGAAGCCACCACAGGTAGCACCACAGGAAGCCCCAAACACGAAGCACCACAGGTAGCACCACAGAAAGCACCACAGGAAGCACCACAGGTAGCACCACAGGAAGCACCTCAGGAAGCACCACATGAAGCACCACAGGAAGCACCACAGGTAGCACCACAGAAAGCACCACAGGAAGCACCACAGGAAGCACCACAGGAAGCACCACAGAAAGCACCACAGGAAGCACCACAGGTAGCACCACAGAAAGCACCACAGGAAGCACCACAGGAAGCATCACATGAAGCACCACAGGAAGCACCACAAGAAGCACCACAGGAAGCACCACATGAAGCACCACAGGAAGCACCACAGGTAGCACCACATGAAGCACCACATGAAGCACCACAGGAAGCACCACAGGTAGCACCACAGAAAGCACCACAGGAAGCACCACAGGAAGCACCACAGGTAGCACCACAGAAAGCACCACAGGAAGCAACACAGGTAGCACCACAGAAAGCACCACAGGAAGCACCACAGGTAGCACCACAGGAAGCACCACAGGAAGCACCACAGGTAGCACCACAGGAAGCACCTCAGGAAGCACCACAGGAAGCACCACAGGTAGCACCACAGGAAGCACCTCAGGAAGCACCACATGAAGCACCACAGGAAGCACCACAGGTAGCACCACAGGAAGCACCACAGGAAGCACCACAGAAAGCACCACAGAAAGCACCACAGAAAGCACCACAGGAAGCACCACAGGTAGCACCACAGAAAGCACCACAGGAAGCACCACAGAGAGCACCACAGGAAGCACCACAGGAAGCACGACAGGAAGAACCACAGGAAGCACCACAGGAAGCAGCACAGGAAGCACCACAGGAAGCACTACAGGAAGCACTACAGGAAGCACCACAGGAAGCACCACAGGAAGCACCACAGGAAGCGCCACAGAAAGCACCACAGGAAGCACCACAGGAACCGCCACAGGAAGCACCACAGGTAGCACCACATGAAGCACCAGAGAAAGCACCACAGGAAGCACCACAGAAAGCACCACAGGAAGCACCACATGAACCACCACAGGAAGCACCACAGGAAGCACCAGAGGAAGCACCACAGAAAGCGCCACAGGAAGCACCACAGGTAGCACCACAGGAAGCACCACAGGAAGCACCACAGGAAGCACCACAGGAAGCACCACAGGAAGCGCCACAGGAAGCACCACAGGAAGCACCACAGAAAGCACCACAGGAAGCACCACAGGAAGCACCACAGGAAGCACCACAGGAAGCACCACATGAACCACCACAGGAAGCTCCACATGAACCATCACATGAAGCATCAAAGGAAGCACCACAGAAACCACCACATGAACCAACACAGGAAGCACCACATGAAGCACCACAGGAAGCACCACAGGAAGCACCACAGGAAGCACCACAGAAAGCACCACATGAACCACCACAGGAAGCACCACAGGAAGCACCACAGGAAGCACCACAGGAACCACCACAGAAAGCACCACATGAACCACCACAGGAAGCACCACATGAACCCCCACAGGAAGCACCACATGAAGCACCACAGAAAACACCACAGGAAGCACCAGAGGAAGCACCACAGAAAGCACCACATAAAACCACCACAGGAAGCACCACATGAACCACCACAGGAAGCACCACAGGAAGCACCACAGGAAGCACCACAGGGACCACCACAGGAAGCACCACAGAAAGCACCACATGAACCACCACAGGAAGCACCACATGAACCACCACAGGAAGCACCACAGGAAGCACCACAGAAAGCACCACATGAACCACCACAGGAAGCACCACAGGAAGCACCACAGGAAGCACCACAGGAAGCACCACAGGAAGCACCACATGAACCACCACAGGAAGCACCACAGAAAGCACCACAGGAAGCACCACATGAACCACCACAGGAAGCACCACAGGAAGCACCACAGGAAGCACCACATGAACCACCACAGGAAGCACCACAGAAGCACCACAGGAAGCACCACATGAAACCCCCACAGGAAGCACCACAGGAAGCACCACAGGAAGCACCACATGAACCACCACAGGAAGCACCACATGAAGCACCACATGAAGCACCACAGGAAGCACCACAGGAAGCACCATATGAAGCACCACAGGAAGCACCACAGGAAGCACCACAGAAAGCACCACAGGAAGCACCACATGAAGCACCACATGAAGCATCACAGGAAGCACCACATGACGCACCACATGAAGCACCGCAGGAAGCACCACAGAAAGCACCACATGAAGCACCACAGGAAGCACCACAGAAAGCACCACAGGAAGCACCACAGGAAGCACCACAGAAAGCACCACAGGAAGCACCACAGGAAGCACCACAGAAAGCACCACAGGAAGCACCACAGGAAGACCACAAAAAAGCACCACAGGAAGCACACAGGAAGCACCACAGAAAGCACCACGGGAAAAGCACCACAGGAAAAAAACACCACATGAAGCACCACATGAAGCACCGCAGGAAGCACCACAGGAAGCACCACAGGAAGCACCATATGAAGGACCACAGGAAGCACCACAGGAAGCACCACAGGAAGCACCACAGGAAGCACCACAGGAAGCATTAAATCACAATTAAACTCAGAAATAAAATTGGTTTATGTGCCGTATCTCATTACTTTAAACCCGGAAAATGTTTTGACGCCTTGGGAGGAGGAGGAGGAGGAGGAGGAGGAGGAGGAGGAGGAGGAGGAGGAGAATTAGGAGGAGGAGGAGGAGGGGAGGAGGGGGAGGAGGAGGAGGGGAGAAGGAGGGGAGGGGAGAGGAAGGAGGAGGAGGAGAAGGAGGAGGAGGGAAGGAGGAGGAGGAGGAGGAGGAGAGGAGGAGGAGGAGAAGGAGGAGGGGGGAAAAGGAGGGGAGGGGGAGGGGGAGGAGGAGGAGAAGGAGGAGGAGGAGAAGGGGAGGAGGAGGAGAGGAGGAGGAGGAGGAGGAGAAGGAGGAGGAGGAGAAGGGGAGGAGGAAAAGGGAAGGAGGAGGAGGAGGAGGAGGAGGAGGAGGAGGAGGAGGAGAAGGAGGAGGAGGAGGAGGAGGAGGAGGAGGAGGAGGAGAAGGAGGAGGAGGAGAAGGAGGAGGAGGGGAGGAGGAGGAGGGGAGAAGGAGGAGGGGGGAGAAGGGGAGGAGGAGGAGGAGGAGGAGGAGGAGGAGGAGGAGAAGGAGGAGGAGGAGAAGGAGGGGGAGGGAGGAGGAGGAGGAGGAGGAGGGGTGGAGGAGGGAGGAGGAGGGGAGGAGGGGGAAGGAGGAGGAGGAGAAGGAGGAGGAGGAGGAGGAGGAGGAACAGAGACTGGAAGTGGAGGAGGAGAAGAGGAACAGAGGATGGAAGTGGAAGTGAGAGTGAGGAGGATGGTCAGCTTTACAATAACTAAAAAAAATGGTCAAGAATTTTTTCATAAAAAATTGTGTCCAAGAATTTTTTGTCTTAAAAAAAATCTAAAACACTTTGGCTAAAAATAATTCACCAGAAGGTGTATGTCTCTCAATGTATAAATATTGAGTCGGTTTTATAATCCCTGCTCTAGGGTGCGGGAGGAGAGTAATTGAAGGATTTTTGATCTCAGGTGAACAGACGATAGGTTTTAAACCCACATTAAGCAAGGTGAATGTTATTGTTGTTGTATAAGGGCTGCGACGACTTGAGCAGAAGGAAGACGGTAAATTTGTAAATTTCCTGATGTTGTGGTTTTATAGGGCAACTGACACCTTGACGCCGTATTGGCCACTCTGAATACCTGATGTGTCTCGCTGAGAGGTGAGATACATGCACCTCCCAGACCAGCTGGACGTGTTTACGAGCTACTCCGACATATTGACAAACACGACATAACGTAATTAACACGGCGAGTCCACTCAAAGCCAAGACCTCCTCCCGGCTCCTCGTTGATGGTGTCGTTAACTGCTGCTGCTGTTTCTGCTGCTGCTGCTGTTGTTTCTGCTGCTGCTGCTGTCCTTCAGAAGGTTCAATGTTTCAGTTTCAATAGTTCTGTGAGATGCAAGGTTTATTCTCTAGTTGCCTGAATGCAAATGGTCGCTTGGATGAGTTCACTGACTGGTCGCCAGGATGCGTTCATCAACTGGTAGTCACGATTCGTTCATTGACTGGTTTCCTGGATACGTTCATTGGCTGGTCTCCTGGATACGTTCATTGGTCTCCTGGATATGTTCACCGACTGGTCTCCTGGATATGTTTACCGACTGGTCTCCTGGATATGTTCACCGGCTGGTCTCTCGGATACGTTCATCAACTGGTCGCCTTAATGCGTCATGTAGTCCATGGGAGGATTCAGCGTCCCATATACGTTTGACGGCCCAAAGGGTTACTACCATGGTCCGTATGGCCCGGTGGTCCACTGGACCTGTCTGGTGATTCCCTCTAATGACTCGTTACTTTATCTGTTGCGGTGATTTTTTTTCTATCGTTCGGATTTTTCTTTCTGTTTCAGATTTTTTTTCCTTCTGTCCGATTCATTATTTTGGCTGACTGGTCCACGCTGGACCCGCTCCAGTGAGCTAGGATTTATTGAACCATTACCTGATGGCTTTCATCTGTCTCTCCCTCTCTCTCTTTCTTTCTCTCTCTCTCTCTCACTAACTGTCTCTATATCTCTCTCACACACAATAACTCTCCACATGACTCTTACCACGACGGCCAAACTTCTTCAATATAAACACAACACGCAAGGGGAAGGGGATAGGGGAGGGAAGGGGGAGGAGTAAAGGGAGTATAGAGAGGGGTTGGTTGGTGGGATTAATGGGAGAAGGGAGGATAAATCCTTATCCTCCCTTCTCCCATTAATCCCACCAACCAACCCCTCTCTATACTCCCTTTACTCCTCCCCCTTCCCTCCCCTATCCCCTTCCCCTTGCGTGTTGTGCTGGAAGGGAGAGAGGGAGGGGGAACTTGCTCTAAAGTGCTCGCTTGCTGGCATCTTCATAAACTGTCGTGTTTTATGAGCAAGTGCTTCTGTAATGTGTAGACAGTCTTCCCCTCTCTCCTGTGTGTGTGCGTGTGTGTACCCACCTAGTTACACTCACCTAGTTGTACTCACCTAGTTGTACTCACCTAGTTGTACTCACCTAGTTGTACTCCTAGTTGTACTCACCTAGTTGTACTCACCTAGTTGTACTCACCTAGTTGTACTCACCTAGTTGTACTCACCTAGTTGTACTCACCTAGTTGTACTCACCTAGTTGTACTCACCTAGTTGTACTCACCTAGTTGTACTCACCTAGTTGTACTCACCTAGTTGTACTCACCTAGTTGTACTCACCTAGTTGTTACTCACCTAGTTGTACTCACCCAGTTGTACTCACCTAGTTGTACTCACCTAGTTGTACTACTAGTTGTACTCACCTTTGTTGTACTCACCTGTTGCACTCACCTAGTTGTACTCACCTAGTTGTACTCACCTAGTTGTACTCACCCAGTTGTACTCACCTAGTTGTACTCACCTAGTTGTGGTTGCTGTATGGAGCTTTATCAAGCTGTGTGTAAAGTTTTATTTAGACGTGTTGCTTTATCAAGGTTATTACCGCTTTATCATGTTATCAAGAGCGTTACCAACTTGAGTGGAGCTTTATCAGATCTTCTCTTCTACAACTGACAATTCGGTGCCTTAGATATTCGCGCCCTGTGACCCACAGGGGTTTAGTGCTCCCCGGTTAATTGACTGACATTAGCATCATCACTCAGTCCCCCAACATATCTTATTCTGTAAGATCTCAGCATCCAGTCCCCCTCCCCCGGCCCTGTTCCTCCCACTTGCACACACATTGTTAGTTCCTGGTTTTTATGGGTCCTGTCGTGCCTACTCCTGAAACTGCGTATGGTATTTGCCTCCACCACTTCAACATGTGGTTCAAGGACCCCAGTGGAAATAAGTCACTTTGACCTTTTGGGGGATTATCCAGGTAATTTGCATATATGAGACTAGGTATAATAGGTGTACTTATGCTTATCTGTGTCTAAATAAACGTACTTAATTACTTACTTACTTATCACTTTTATTTAACACTTTATTCTGCCAATGTCTTACTTTTTTCAGAGAATCCTATGTGTATCCTCTACGTCGTTCTCGTGTCTCCCCTGGTTCTTCTTTCTTTCAGTATCGTTAGGTTCAGTTTTTCTTGTCGGTTTTTTTTTTCAATATATATTTTGAGGATCGAGGGTCTGACAGCAGTTTAGTTTAAGTCCCGAAGACCTGCTGTTTCTGTTGATGATTTTTAGGTGAGAGAATGTTGCTGCTGCTGCTGCTGCTGCTGCTGCTGTTGCTGCTGCTGCTGTTGCTGCTGCTGCTGCTGCTGCTGCTGCTGCTGCTGCTGCTGCTGCTGCTGCTGCTGCTGCTGCTGCTGCTGCTGCTGCTGCTGCTGCTGCTGTTGCTGCTGCTGCTGCTGCTGCTGCTGCTGCTGCTGCTGCTGCTGCTGCTGCTGCTGCTGCTTTCTGCTGCTTGTTGCTGCTGCTGCTGCTGCTGCTGCTGCTGCCTGCTGTGCTGCTGCTGCTGCTACTGCTGCTGTTGCTGCTGTGCTGCTGCTGCTGCTGCTGCTGCTGCTGCTGTGCTGCTGTGCTGCTGCTGCTGTATGCTGCTGTTGCTGCTGCTGCTGCTGCTGCTGCTGCTGCTGCTGCTGCTGCTGTTGCTGCTGCTGCTGCTGCTGCTGCTGTTGCTGCTGTTGCTGCTGCTGCTGCTGCTGCTGCTGCTGCTGCTGCTGCTGTTGTTGCTGCTGCTGCTGCTGCTGCTGTGCTGTGGTAGTATGCTGTTATGCTGCTGTTGCTGCTGCTGCTGCTTCTGCTGCTGCTGCTGCTGCTGTGTTGCTGCTGCTGGTAGTTACTGTTTTCTGCTGCTGTTGCTGCTGTGCTGCTGCTTTCTGCTGCTGCTGTTGCTGCTGCTGCTGTTGTTGCTGCTGCTGCTGCTGCTGCTGCTGCTGCTGCTGCTGCTGCTGCTGCTGCTGCTGCTGCTGCTGCTGCTTCTGCTGCTGCTGCTTTGCTGCTGCTGTTGCTGCTGCTTCTGCTGTTGCTGCCCGCTGCTGCTGCTTCTGCTGCTGCTGTGCTGCTGCTGCTGCTGTTGCTGCTGCTGCTGTTGCTGCTGCTGCTGCTTCTGCTGCTGCTGCTGCTGCTGCTGCTGCTGCTGCTGCTGCTGCTGCTGCTGCTGCTGCTGCTGCTGCTGTTGCTGCTGCTATTGATGTTTCTGCTGTTGCTGCTGCTGTTGCTGCTTCTGCTGCTGCTGCTGCTGCTGCTGTTGCTGCTTCTGCTGCTGCTGCTGCTGCTGCTGCTGTTGCTGCTGCTGCTGTTGCTGCTGCTGCTGTTGCTGCTGCTGCTGCTGCTGCTGCTGCTGCTGCTGCTGCTGTTGCTGCTGCTATTGATGTTTCTGCTGTTGCTGCTGCTGTTGCTGTGCTGCTGTGCTGCTGCTGCTGCTGCTGTTGCTGCTGCTGCTGCTGCTGCTGCTGCTGCTGCTGCTGCTGTTGCTGCTGCTGTTGCTGCTGCTGTGGAATCTCTTGTCTTTTTTCCATTCAGTTATAAAAGCAATTATAGAAACTGTCAACACCAGAACATGCTTACCTTAACACTCCCTCCCCTCTCTCCCTCTCTCTCTCCCTCCCTCTTCCCTCTCTCTCCCTCCCTCTCTCTCCACTCTCTCTCCCTCTCCCCTCCCTCTCTCCTACCCTCCTCTCTCATCCCACACACCTCTATTTCTCCTTTCATCCTCCCTTTCTCCCCTCCCACTCCCTCTCTCCCTCACCTCTCTTCCCCTCCCCTCCTCCTCTCTCTCCTATCTTCCCTCTCCTTCTTAATTAACTATGCAAAATAACACAGTTACCCCGCTCTTAGGCACTCGTCCACAATAGAAACCTTTGAACACCGCTGATAAAAACCTCTCTTGAGGGGGGGGGTTCTTTTTTCCTCCCTTGATGCTCATTGGTTCTCAGGGGTTTATCCTCCCCCTCCCCTACCCCCTACCCCCTTACCCCATTCTCCTCACTAGTTCTCCCCCCCCAATCGAGATAGATAGCGGCTGGTAGTTCAATGCGGATGGTATCTGCCCCTGCTCTCTCTCTCTCTCTCTCTCTCTTCTCTCTCTCTCTCTCTCTCTCTCTCTCTCTCTCTCTCTGTCGTAGCTCCTGCTGAGAGTAAAAATAAATAGGGAATCCATTACTTGAAGTGCTTATTCGATATCTGTTTCGCTTTTTACGAGATCTTGTCGTCAGGACAGATGGTGCTAATCTCCCCCCACCATCTGCCGCCCCCGACCCAAGAATACCAGGGCTAGGAGTAGGTCACGAGGGCTAGGAGCGAGGCAGGAGGGCTAGGAGCGGACCAGGATGGCTAGAAGTGGGACGGGAGGGCTAGGAGCGGGCCAGGACGGTTATGAATGGGCCAGGAGAGCTAGGAGTGGGACAGGAGGGCTAAGAGAACTGCAAAGGGAGGCTAGGAAAGAGCTACTAGGAACGGACTAGGAGCAGCTAGGAATGACTAGAAGAGTTAAAATCGGATAGAATTGCCTAGTA
>NC_069424.1:24668782-24673782 GCF_026875155.1 Cherax quadricarinatus
CCCTCTATTTCTTCTCATCCCTCACCTCCTCCAACCCCCCGCCTCCCTTTATCCCTATTCCGTCAGTCGCTACTCCCCCCTTAATCTACCCCTCTCTCACCCTCTCTTCTCGTCATCTTCCTCTCTATTCCCCCTTTTGCATCTCTCCCTTCCCTCTCTTCCCCACCCCTCATCTTAGTTTCCCCTCAGCCCTGAATGTGAGTTGTAGCTGATACAGCTTTATCTCAGGGGGGGAAGGGGGAATGGAGGGGTGAGAGGGAGGGGTGAGAGGGAGGGAGGGGTGAGAGGGGAACGAGATGAGGTGAGGGGGGAAGAGAGATAACGAAGTGATAACGTAAGAGAAGAGGGGAAGGGCAGAGGGAGAGAAAAAGAAAAGAGTAGGGAAGAGAACAGGTGAAAAAGAAAAAAAAAGGGGAAGGAGGAGATGGGAGGGAAAAGGGAGAAGTGGGGAAGGACTTAGAAAGGAAGGGGGGGGTTGGGAGGGGACAAGAAAGAGGAAAAAGGGAAAGGGGAGAGAATAAGAACAAAGGGAGAGGGTAAGGACAAGAGAGAGAAAATAAGGAAAAGGGGAAAAGGGGGAGGGAGCAAGGGAGAGGGAAAAAAAAAAGGGGAAAAAGAGAGAGATGTAGGGTAGAAGGAAGGGGGATAGAGGAAAATGAAAAAGGGAGGGGGAGAGGGAGGGGGGGGGAAAAGGACGTGAAAAATAGACGGGGAATTACACTCTTTTATTCTTGTTATTCGGTGGTGTGTTAAAACGTGGTAGTGTTAAAAACAGTGGTAGTGTTGAAACTGTGGTTTAGTTTTGACAACAGTTGTAGTGTTGACAACTGTGGTGTGTTGAAACATTTATACTTTTAAAACAAAGGTAGTTTGACAAAGGGGTTTAGTGTTGCAACGTGGGTAGTTTTAACAACAGTGGTAGGTTAAAAACTGTGGTAGTGTTGCAACAGTGGTAGTGTTGCAAAGTGGTAGTGTTGACAACGTGGTAGTGTTGACAACGGGGGGTAGTGTTGAAAAAAGTGGTGTGTTAACAACGGGGTAGTGTTAAAACGGGGGTGGGTTTTACAACAGTGGTAGTTTTTAAACAACAGTGGTGTGTTGACAACGTGGTAGTGTTGAAAAAGGGGTGGTTAAAACATGGTAGTGTTAAAACTGTGGTAGTGTTGACAACAGTGGTAGTTTTAAAAACAACAGTGGTGTGTTGACAACGGTGGTGTGTTGAAAAACAGTGGTATTTTTAACAACGTGGTAGTGTAAAAAATGTGGTAGTGTTGACAACAGTGTAGTTTTGAAAACAGGGTAGTGTTGACAAAAGTGGTTGTGTTAAAAACGTGGTAGTGTTGACAACTGTGGTAGTTTTTAACAACAGTGGAAGTGTTGAAAAACGTGGTAGTGTTGCAACTGGGGTTTTGTTGACAACAGTGATAGTGTTAACAACAGTGGTAGTGTTGACAACAGTGGTAGTGTTAACAACAGTGGTAGTGTTGACAACAGTGGTAGTGTTGACAACAGTGGTGTTTTAAACAACAGGGGTTTGTGTTAAACAAAGGTAGTGGGACAACGTGGTAGTGTTAACAACAGTGGTAGTGTTGACAACAGTGGTAGTGTTGACAACAGTGGTAGTGTTAACAACAGTGGTAGTGTTAACAACTGTGGTAGTGTTGACAACAGTGGTAGTGTTGACAACAGTGGTAGTGTTAACAACAGTGGTAGTGTTGACAACAGTGGTAGTGTTGACAACAGTGGTAGTGTTAACAACAGTGGTGGTGTTAAAAAACATGGTAGTGTTGAAAAAAACAGTGGTAGTGTTAAAACTGTGGTGGTGTTGACAACAGTGGTAGTGTTGACAACAATGGTAGTGTTGACAACAGTGGTAGTGTTGACAACTGTGGTAGTGTTGACAACAGTGGTAGTGTTAACAACAGTGACAGTGTTAACAACGGTGGTTGGTTTTAAAAAGGGGGTAGTGTTAGCACAGGGGCAGTGAAAACAGTGGCGGGTTTTAAAAAAGTTGCAGTGTTAACAACAGTGGCAGTGTTAACAACGGTGGCAGTGTTAACAACGGTGGTAGTGTTAACAACAATGGCAGTGCTAACAACAGTGGCAGTGTTAACAACAGTGGCAGTGTTAACAACAGTGGCAGTGTTAACAACAGTGGCAGTGATAACAACTGTGGTAGTGTTAACAATAGTGCAATGTTAGCAACAGTGGCAGTGTTAACAACAGTGGCAGTGTTAACAACGGTGGTAGTGTTAACAACGGTGGCAGTGTTAACAACAGTGGCAGTGTTAACAACAGTGGCAGTGTTAACAACAGTGGCAGTTTTAACAACAGTGGCAGAGTTAACAACAGTGGCGGTGTTAACAACGGTGGTAGCGTTAACAAGCAGTGGCAGTGTTAACAACGGTGGTAGCGTTAACAACAGTGGCAGAGTTAACAACAGTGGCAGTGTTAACAACGGTGGTAGCGTTAACAACAGTGGCAGAGTTAACAACAGTGGCAGTGTTAACAACGGTGGTAGCGTTAACAACAGTGGCAGAGTTAGCAACAGTGGCAGTGTTAACAACGGTGGTAGCGTTAACAACAGTGGCAGAGTTAACAACAGTGGCAGTCTTAACAACGGTGGTAGCGTTAACAACAGTGGCAGTGTTCCACAGTAGAGGCTGCAACTCTGTGTAAGAGACATTACTGTGCTCACACCTTGAGTATGTTCCACTTTATTGGACCTCCTACAGTCCCCCTTCCCGTCCCACATACGTCTTCTTGACATAATAAAGAGCAGAGCAATACGACTCATCTCTCGCCTGGACCCAGCCTGGCCCCAGCCTGGCCCCAGCCTTACCCCAGCCTGGACCCAGCCTGGACCCAGCCTGGTCCCAGCCTGGACAGATCAGTTATTTCAGCAGAGCCTTCAACACTGCATGGATGTGAGTGGACTTACTGTTATATATATTACACAAGGTCAGTGTTGTCAGGCTACCACACTTGGCTCCACTCTGTATACAGCTAGAAAGACAGCTGCACAAGTACGCTCACATCTTAAGTATGCTCCACTCTCTTGGTTTTCCTGCCTCCCCTCTCATTTGCGACTGCTTGACAGAGTGGAGAACAGAGCAAGACGTCTCATCTTTCGCCTGGACCCATCCTGGATAGATCTGTCATTTCAGCAGAGCCTTCAACACAGGAGGGATGTGGGTGGCCTTACTGTTATGTACAAGGCCAATATTGTCAAAGTACCACACTTGGATCCACTTCGAGGACAGCGTGAAACAAGCTTTTATGCCACAAGACGGGCAGCCAGCAGCAACTTCACTCTGGCTGTACCCTTCTCCAGAACATCCTCCGTCTAAGATCATTCATTCCTCGAATGACCCGAGTCTGGAGTATGTTCATACAGAATAATAACATCGATAACAAAAAGTCAGTTGAGCAAATGAAATCGCTGGACCAGAGATGGCTCCAACTTCATCCTGTTCCCTGTTTGTACGTCTCATACTAATAAAAAGACTTTCAAATGAGTTGGGATAAGAAAGTTTTACTTGTAAATAAAGGTAGTAACTCTTAACCCTGTAAAAAATCTTGTATAAATGAAATCCTAATAAGCTTAAGAGAGAAGGAAGAACTAGAGAGATTAATTATTAAACAGTGATTAAAGGCGATTACTGAGTAAATCTCATCTTAGAGGGAGAGAGAGAGACATACAGACAGAGATAAAGACAGACAGGCAGACAGGCAGAGGGAGACAGACTGACAGAGACAGATAGAGACAGAGAGTCATTAAGGAAGATAACGATCGTGTCACTGTTTCTCCTCAACAACAGCATCATAAATATTAAACAGCTTTTTCTTAAGTGACGAATCGAAAGTTCAGCTTGGTGCTATTATCTCCAATAGGCAAAATTAACTTTGGGTACTGAGGAGAAAAGCCAAGCTTGGGTTGGATAAGTTTCTTATAGAGCAAACATTTCACTTTGGGACTTTATGAAGTCACGTTTGAATAAAGCCTTTACCACATGAGAAAAGTCTGTGTAATAAAGGTTGTTTTGGAGCCAGGTCTGGACCTGCTTTGTTGACACTTACTGCGAGCTTTAAAACTGCACACCCTCGCTGTCCACACTGCTGTCACACCTCATGTCCACACTGCTGTCACACCTCATGTCCACACTGCTGTCACACCTCATGTCCACACTGCTGTCACACCTCATGTCCACACTGCTGTCACACCTCATGTCCACACTGCTGTCACACCTCATGTCCACACTGCTGTCACACCATTCCATGTGTCCACACTGCTGTCACACCTCATGTCCACACTGCTGTCACACCTCATGTCCACACTGCTGTCACACCTCAAACTAATATCTCACTTCACACTTTCACAATCTCACACATTCTCTCTCACTCTCCCACACACACTCTCACATTCCCTCAAACACTCTCACACAAACTGCATTAAGGCAAAGGAGAGGTTCGTACCCAAGGGCAACAGAAACAAAGGGAAGAGTAGAACCAGCCTTTGGTTCAGCTAGAGATGCAGAGAGGCCAGAACTAAGTGCGCTACACAGTGGAAAAAGAATAGTGATGTTAGGAAGTATTTCTTCAGTCATAGAGTTGTCAGGAAGTGGAACAATCTGGAGAGTGATATAGTGGAGGTAGGATCCATTCATGTCTTTAAGAAGAGGTACGATAAAACTCATGGAGCAGGGAGAGAGTGGACCTAGTAGTGGCCAGTGAAAAGGCGGGGCCAGGATAATAACATGCTTACTTGAAGCTAGAGGAAACATAAACCTTATTATATTCATCTCCCATCATGGTAATTTCTGGGGGAGGGTTATGGGTCGACGAGACAGCCATAAGGACAATTGCTATGGGGGATTCTGGGGGTAGAATAAGGAATTTCTTTGGGGAAAAGTGAAGTGGGGAGGAATTTCCCTTTTCGGCATGAGAACGAGGTTTTGGGAGAAGATAAACTGGAGGAAAAGATAAATAATCGAGAGAAA
>NC_069424.1:24678782-24696282 GCF_026875155.1 Cherax quadricarinatus
ACTAGCTCGCTGGATCACTCGCTCGCTGGACCACTAGCTCGCTGGATCACTAGCTCGCTGGACCACTAGCTCGCTGCATCACTAGCTCGCTGGACCACTAGCTCGCTGGATCACTAGCTCGCTGGATCACTCGCTCGCTGGATCACTAGCTCGCTGGATCACTAGCTCGCTGGACCACTAGCTCGCTGGACCACTAGCTCGCTGGACCACTAGCTCGCTGGATCACTAGCTCGCTGGATCACTCGCTCGCTGGATCACTAGCTCGCTGGATCACTAGCTCGCTGGACCACTAGCTCGCTGGACCACTAGCTCGCTGGATCACTAGCTCGCTGGATCACTAACTAGCTGCATCACTAGCTCGCTGCATCACTAGCTCGCTGCATCACTAGCTCGCTGGACCACTAGCTCGCTGCATCACTAGCTCGCTGCATCACTAGCTCGCTGGACCACTAGTTCGCTGGATCACTAGCTCGCTGCATCACTAGCTCGCTGCATCACTAGCTCGCTGGATCACTAGCTCGCTGGACCACTAGCTCGCTGCATCACTTGCTCGCTGCATCACTAGCTCGCTGGACCACTAGCTCGCTGGATCACTAGCTCGCTGCATCACTAGCTCGCTGCATCACTAGCTCGCTGCATCACTAGCTCGCTGCATCACTAGCTCGCTGGATCACTAGCTCGCTGCATCACTAGCTCGCTGCATCACTAGCTCGCTGCATCACTAGCTCGCTGGATCACTAGCTCGCTGGATCACTAGCTCGCTGCATCACTAGCTCGCTGCATCACTAGCTCGCTGCATCACTAGCTCGCTGGATCACTAGCTCGCTGCATCACTAGCTCGCTGCATCACTAGCTCGCTGGATCACTAGCTCGCTGCATCACTAGCTCGCTGCATCACTAGCTCGCTGGATCACTAGCTCGCTGCATCACTAGCTCGCTGCAATCACTAGCTCGCTGCATCACTAGCTCGCTGCATCACTAGCTCGCTGCATCACTAGCTCGCTGCATCACTAGCTCGCTGGATCACTAGCTCGCTGCATCACTAGCTCGCTGCATCACTAGCTCGCTGCATCACTAGCTCGCTGCATCACTAGCTCGCTGGATCACTAGCTCGCTGCATCACTAGCTCGCTGCATCACTAGCTCGCTGCATCACTAGCTCGCTGCATCACTAGCTCGCGCATCACTAGCTCGCTGCATCACTAGCTCGCTGCATCACTAGCTCGCTGCATCACTAGCTCGCTGGATTTACTAGCTCGCTGGATCACTAGCTCGCTGCATCACTAGCTCGCTGCATCACTAGTTCGCTGCATCACTAGCTCGCTGCATCACTAGCTCGCTGGATCACTAGCTCGCTGGATCACTAGCTCGCTGCATCACTAGCTCGCTGCATCACTAGCTCGCTGCATCACTAGCTCGCTGCATCACTAGCTCGCTGGATCACTAGCTCGCTGCATCAGTAGCTCGCTGGATCACTAGCTCGCTGCATCACTAGCTCGCTGCATCACTAGCTCGCTGCATCACTAGCTCGCTGCATCACTAGCTCGCTGCATCACTAGCTCGCTGCATCACTAGCTCGCTGCATTACTAGCTCGCTGGATCACTAGCTCGCTGCATCACTAGCTCGCTGCATCACTAGCTCGCTGCATCACTAGCTCGCTGCATCACTAGCTCGCTGCATCACTAGCTCGCTTGCATCACTAGCTCGCTGCATCACTAGCTCGCTGGATCACTAGCTCGCTGCATCACTAGCTCGCTGCATCACTAGCTCGCTGCATCACTAGCTCGCTGCATCACTAGCTCGCTGCATCACTAGCTCGCGGCATCACTAGCTCGCTGCATCACTAGCTCGCTGCATCACTCGCTCGCTGCATCACTAGCTCGCTGGATCACTAGCTCGCTGCATCACTAGCTCGCTGCATCACTAGCTCGCTGGATCACTAGCTCGCTGCATCACTAGCTCGCTGCATCACTAGCTCGCTGGATCACTAGCTCGCTCCATCACTAGCTCGCTGCATCACTAGCTCGCTGCATCACTAAACTCGCTGCATCACTAGCTCGCTGCATCACTAGCTCGCTGCATCACTAGCTCGCTGGATCACTAGCTCGCTGCATCACTAGCTCGCTGCATCACTAGCTCGCTGCATCACTAGCTCGCTGCATCACTAGCTCGCTGGATCACTAGCTCGCTGCATCACTAGCTCGCTGCATCACTAGCTCGCTGCATCACTAGCTCGCTGCATCACTAGCTCGCTGCATCACTAGCTCGCTGCATCACTAGCTCGCTGCATCACTAGCTCGCTGCATCACTAGCTCGCTGGATCACTAGCTCGCTGGATCACTAGCTCGCTGCATCACTAGCTCGCTGCATCACTAGTTCGCTGCATCACTAGCTCGCTGCATCACTAGCTCGCTGGATCACTAGCTCGCTGCATCACTAGCTCGCTGCATCACTAGCTCGCTGCATCACTAGCTCGCTGCATCACTAGCTCGCTGCATCACTAGCTCGCTGGATCACTAGCTCGCTGCATCAGTAGCTCGCTGGATCACTAGCTCGCTGCATCACTAGCTCGCTGCATCACTAGCTCGCTGCATCACTAGCTCGCTGCATCACTAGCTCGCTGCATCACTAGCTCGCTGCATCAAATAGCTCGCTGCATCACTAGCTCGCTGCATTACTAGCTCGCTGGATCACTAGCTCGCTGCATCACTAGCTCGCTGCATCACTAGCTCGCTGCATCACTAGCTCGCTGCATCACTAGCTCGCTGCATCACTAGCTCGCTGCATCACTAGCTCGCTGGAAACACTAGCTCGCTGCATCACTAGCTCGCTGCAATCACTAGCTCGCTGCATCACTAGCTCGCTGCATCACTAGCTCGCTGCATCACTAGCTCGCTGCATCACTAGCTCGCTGCATCACTAGCTCGCTGCATCACTCGCTCGCTGCATCACTAGCTCGCTGGATCACTAGCTCGCTGCATCACTAGCTCGCTGCATCACTAGCTCGCTGGATCACTAGCTCGCTGCATTTACTAGCTCGCTGCATCACTAGCTCGCTGGATCACTAGCTCGCTGCATCACTAGCTCGCTGCATCACTAGCTCGCTGCATCACTAGCTCGCTGCATCACTAGCTCGCTGCATCACTAGCTCGCTGGATCACTAGCTCGCTGCATCACTAGCTCGCTGCATCACTAGCTCGCTGCATCACTAGCTCGCTGCATCACTAGCTCGCTGGATCACTAGCTCGCTGCATCACTAGCTCGCTGCATCACTAGCTCGCTGCATCACTAGCTCGCTGCATCACTAGCTCGCTGCATCACTAGCTCGCTGCATCACTAGCTCGCTGCATCACTAGCTCGCTGCATCACTAGCTCGCTGGATCACTAGCTCGCTGGATCACTAGCTCGCTGCATCACTAGCTCGCTGCATCACTAGTTCGCTGCATCACTAGCTCGCTGCATCACTAGTCGCTGGATCACTAGCTCGCTGCATCACTAGCTCGCTGCATCACTAGCTCGCTGCATCACTAGCTCGCTGCATCACTAGCTCGCTGCATCACTAGCTCGCTGGATCACTAGCTCGCTGCATCAGTAGCTCGCTGGATCACTAGCTCGCTGCATCACTAGCTCGCTGCATCACTAGCTCGCTGCATCACTAGCTCGCTGCATCACTAGCTCGCTGCATCACTAGCTCGCTGCATCACTAGCTCGCTGCATCACTAGCTCGCTGCATACTAGCTCGCTGGATCACTAGCTCGCTGCATCACTAGCTCGCTGCATCACTAGCTCGCTGCATCACTAGCTCGCTGCATCACTAGCTCGCTGCATCACTAGCTCGCTGCATCACTAGCTCGCTGCATCACTAGCTCGCTGGATCACTAGCTCGCTGCATCACTAGCTCGCTGCATCACTAGCTCGCTGCATCACTAGCTCGCTGCATCACTAGCTCGCTGCATCACTAGCTCGCTGCATCACTAGCTCGCTGCATCACTCGCTCGCTGCATCACTACTCGCTGGATCACTAGCTCGCTGCATCACTAGCTCGCTGGATCACTACTCGCTGCATCTCTAGCTCGCTGCATCACTAGCTCGCTGCATCACTAGCTCGCTGCATCACTAGCTCGCTGCATCACTAGCTCGCTGCATCACTAGCTCGCTGGGATCACTAGCTCGCTGGATCACTAGCTCGCTGCATCACTAGCTCGCTGCATCACTAGCCCCGCTGGATCACTAGCTCGCTGGACCACTAGCTCGCTGGATCACTAGCTCGCTGCATCACTAGCTCGCTGGATCACTAGCTCGCTGCATCACTAGCTCGCTGGATCACTAGCTCGCTGCATCACTAGCTCGCTGCATCACTAGCTCGCTGCATCACTAGCTCGCTGCATCACTAGCTCGCTGCATCACTCGCTCGCTGCATCACTAGCTCGCTGGATCACTAGCTCGCTGCATCACTAGCTCGCTGCATCACTAGCTCGCTGCATCACTAGCTCGCTGCATCACTAGCTCGCTGATCACTCGCTCGCTGCATCACTAGCTCGCTGAATCACTAGCTCGCTGATCACTAGCTCGCTGCATCACTAGCTCGCTGCATCACTAGCTCGCTGCATCACTAGCTCGCTGCATCACTAGCTCGCTGGATCACTAGCTCGCTGGATCACTACTCGCTGCATCACTAGCTCGCTGCATCACTAGCTCGCTGCATCACTAGCTCGCTGGATCACTACTCGCTGGATCACTAGCTCGCTGCATCACTAGCTCGCTGCATCACTAGCTCGCTGCATCACTAGCTCGCTGGATCACTAGCTCGCTGGATCACTAGCTCGCTGCATCACTAGCTCGCTGCATCACTAGCTCGCTGCATCACTAGCTCGCTGCATCACTCGCTCGCTGCATCACTAGCTCGCTGCATCACTCGCTCGCTGCATCACTAGCTCGCTGCATCACTCGCTCGCTGCATCACTAGCTCGCTGGATCAATAGCTCGCTGCATCACTAGCTCGCTGCATCACTAGCTCGCTGCATCACTAGCTCGCTGCATCACTCGCTCGCTGCATCACTAGCTCGCTGCATCACTCGCTCGCTGCATCACTAGCTCGCTGGATCACTAGCTCGCTGCATCACTAGCTCGCTGGATCACTAGCTCGCTGCATCACTAGCTCGCTGCATCACTAGCTCGCTGCATCACTAGCTCGCTGCATCACTAGCTCGCTGGATCACTAGCTCGCTGCATCACTAGCTCGCTGCAATCACTAGCTCGCTGCATCACTAGCTCGCTGCATCACTAGCTCGCTGCATCACTAGCTCGCTGCATCACTAGCTCGCTGCATCACTACTCGCTGCATCACTAGCTCGCTGCATCACTACTCGCTGCATCACTAGCTCGCTGGATCACTAGCTCGCTGCATCACTAGCTCGCTGCATCACTAGCTCGCTGCATCACTAGCTCGCTGCATCACTAGCTCGCTGCATCACTAGCTCGCTGCATCACTAGCTCGCTGCATCACTAGCTCGCTGCATCACTAGCTCGCTTGCATCACTAGCTCGCTGCACCACTAGCTCGCTGCATCACTAGCTCGCTGCATCACTAGCTCGCTGCATCACTAGCTCGCTGCATCACTAGCTCGCTGGATTCACTAGCTCGCTGGATCACTAGCTCGCTGCAACCACTAGCTCGCTGCATCACTAGCTCGCTGCATCACTAGCTCGCTGCACCACTAGCTCGCTGCTTCACTAGCTCGCTGCATCACTAGCTCGCTGCACCACTAGCTCGCTGCATCACTAGCTCGCTGCATCACTAGCTCGCTGGATCACTAGCTCGCTGCATCACTAGCTCGCTGCACCACTAGCTCGCTGCATCACTAGCTCGCTGCATCACTCGCTCGCTGCATCACTAGCTCGCTGCATCACTAGCCGCTGCACCACTAGCTCGCTGCATCACTAGCTCGCTGCATCACTAGCTCGCTGGGATCACTCGCTCGCTGCATCACTAGCTCGCTGCACCACTAGCTCGCTGCATCACTAGCTCGCTGCATCACTCGCTCGCTGCATCACTAGCTCGCTGCATCACTAGCTCGCTGCACCACTAGCTCGCTGCATCACTAGCTCGCTGCATCACTAGCTCGCTGCATCACTCGCTCGCTGCATCACTAGCTCGCTGCACCACTAGCTCGCTGCATCACTACCTCGCTGCACCACTAGCTCGCTGCATCACTAGCTCGCTGCACCACTAGCTCGCTGGATCACTAGCTCGCTGGATCACTAGCTCGCTGGATCACTAGCTCGCTGCATCACTAGCTCGCTGGATCACTAGCTCGCTGGATCACTAGCTCGCTGCACCACTAGCTCGCTGCACCACTAGCTCGCTGGATCACTAGCTCGCTGGATCACTAGCTCGCTGCACCACTAGCTCGCTGCACCACTAGCTCGCTGCATCACTCGCTCGCTGCATCACTAGCTCGCTGCATCACTAGCTCGCTGCACCACTAGCTCGCTGGATCACTAGCTCGCTGCATCACTAGCTCGCTGCACCACTAGCTCGCTGGATCACTAGCTCGCTGCACCACTAGCTCGCTGGATCACTAGCTCGCTGCATCACTAGCTCGCTGCACCACTAGCTCGCTGGATCACTAGCTCGCTGCACCACTAGCTCGCTGGATCACTAGCTCGCTGCATCACTAGCTCGCTGCACCACTAGCTCGCTGGATCACTAGCTCGCTGCACCACTAGCTCGCTGCACCACTAGCTCGCTGGATCACTAGCTCGCTGGATCACTAGCTCGCTGCATCACTAGCTCGCTGCACCACTTTGCTCGCTGCATCACTAGCTCGCTGGATCACTAGCTCGCTGCACACTAGCTCGCTGCACCACTAGCTCGCTGGATCACTAGCTCGCTGGATCACTAGCTCGCTGCACCACTAGCTCGCTGCATCACTAGCTCGCTGCACCACTAGCTCGCTGCATCACTAGCTCGCTGGATCACTAGATCGCTGCACCACTAGCTCGCTGCACCACTAGCTCGCTGCACCACTAGCTCGCTGCATCACTAGCTCGCTGGATCACTAGCTCGCTGCATCACTAGCTCGCTGCACCACTAGCTCGCTGGATCACTAGCTCGCTGGATCACTAGCTCGCTGCACCACTAGCTCGCTGCACCACTAGCTCGCTGCATCAATAGCTCGCTGCACCACTAGCTCGCTGGATCACTAGCTCGCTGCATCACTAGCTCGCTGCATCACTAGCTCGCTGCATCACTAGCTCGCTGCATCACTAGCTCGCTGCATCACTAGCTCGCTGCATCACTCGCACACTTGTTTACTCACTCACTTATCAAGTTAGTGCAGAGTTTATTTAGCGTAGTGCAAGTGTAGCAGAGTTCTCTCTCTCTCTCTCTCTCTCTCTTCTCTCTCTCTCTCTCTATATATAATATATATATATATATATATATATATATATATATATTTATATATATATATATATATATATATATATTCTTAAGCGTATAATTGCATTAATATATATGCATTATATTTATTAATGCAATTTCGTATTATATGTCCTATAAATTTCTCTGTCCCTCCCCCTCCCTCCCTTCCTTCCCTCCCTCCCTCCCTCCCTCCCCCCTCCCTCCCTCCCTCCCTCCCTCCCTCCCTCCCTCCCTCCCTCCCTCCCTCCCCTCCTCCCTCCTTCCCTCCTACCCTCCTACCCTAACTCTCTCTCTTTAATTTTCCTATCTTCCCTTCATATATTTTCTTTTGTTGTTTCACTTTGTGATGATGGAGATATCTCCGTAAAAAAATCCATTATTCTGTGTACTCGCCCCCCCCCCTGTATGCACTCACCTGTATGTGGCCGCAGGGGGTCGAGTGCTAGCTCCTGGCTCTGCCTCTTTGTTGGCCATTTCTGGATTCTCTCTCTCTCTCTCTCTCTCTCTCTCTCTCTCTCTCTCTCTCTCTCTCTCTCTCTCTCTCTCTCTCTCTCTCTCTCTCTCTCTCTCTCTCTCTCCCAGCTCAGGCTGACTCTCCTGAAGTCTCCCAGCTCAGACTGACACTACCGAAGTCTCCCAGCTCAGACTGACACTACCGAAGTCTCCCAGCTCAGACTGACACTACCGAAGTCTCCCAGCTCAGACTGACACTACCGAAGTCTCCCAGCTCAGACTGACACTACTGAAGTCTCCCAGCTCAGACTGACTCTCCTGAAGTCTCCCAGCTCAGACTGACACTACTGAAGTCTCCCAGCTCAGACTGACTCTCCTGAAGTCTCCCAGCTCAGACTGACTCTCCTGAAGTCTGCCAGCTCAGACTGACTCTCCTGAAGTCTCCCAGCTCAGACTGACACTATTGAAGTCTCCCAGCTCAGGCTGACACTCCCGATGTCTCCCAGCTCAGACTGACACTACTGAAGTTTCCCAGCTCAGGCTGACACTCCCGAAGTCTCCCAGCTCAGACTGACACTACTGAAGTTTCCCAGCTCAGGCTGACACTACCGAAGTCTCCCAGCTCAGGCTGACACTACCGAAGTTTCCCAGCTCAGGCTGACACTACCAAAGTCTCCCAGCTCAGGCTGACACTACCGAAGTTTCCCAGCTCAGGCTGACACTACCGAAGTCTCCCAGCTCAGGCTGACACTACCGAAGTTTCCCAGCTCAGGCTGACACTACCAAAGTCTCCCAGCTCAGGCTGACACTACCAAAGTCTCCCAGCTCAGGCTGACACTACCGAAGTTTCCCAGCTCAGGCTGACACTACCAAAGTCTCCCAGCTCAGGCTGACACTACCGAAGTCTCCCAGCTCAGGCTGACACTACCGAAGTTTCCCAGCTCAGGCTGACACTACCAAAGTCTCCCAGCTCAGGCTGACACTACCGAAGTTTCCCAGCTCAGACTGACACTACCGAAGTCTCCCAGCTCAGGCTGACACTACCGAAGTCTCCCAGCTCAGGCTGACACTACCGAAGTCTCCCAGCTCAGGCTGACACTACCGAAGTCTCCCAGCTCAGGCTGACACTACCGAAGTTTCCCAGCTCAGGCTGACACTACCGAAGTTTCCCAGCTCAGACTGACACTACCGAAGTCTCCCAGCTCAGGCTGACACTACCGAAGTCTCCCAGCTCAGGCTGACACTACCGAAGTCTCCCAGCTCAGGCTGACACTACCGAAGTCTCCCAGCTCAGGCTGACACTACCGAAGTCTCCCAGCTCAGGCTGACACTACCGAAGTCTCCCAGCTCAGGCTGACACTACCGAAGTCTCCCAGCTCAGGCTGACACTACCGAAGTCTCCCAGCTCAGGCTGACACTACCGAAGTCTCCCAGCTCAGGCTGATAGATTTCAACACTTCAAAAATCCATCCCGAATGAAGGAATGTGACAGGAAAACACAGTTAGCTTTTGTTCCAACTGCATAAACTGTTATATCGAAGACGGCAGGGCAGGGCAGGGCAGGGCAGGGCAGGGCAGGGCAGGGCAGGGCAGGGCAGGGCAGGGCAGGGCAGGGCAGGGCAGGGCAGGGCAGGGCACGGCACGGCAGGGCACGGCAGGGCACGGCAGGGCAGGGCAGGGCAGGGCAGGGCACGGCAGGGCAGGGCAGGGCAGGGCACGGCAGGGCAGGGCAGGGCAGGAGGGGGTAGCAAACTGCGGGTTTATCCAGTTTTAGTAAATAGTAAAGGAGAAAAGTTTTACAACTTCGCCACAAGTGATAAAATACTTAAGTCCAACACAGTTGTCAATAAAGTATTCATTCTCCGTCCGGCTGACAGAGGAACGCCTGCTTGAAATTGTTCGTTTCGCTGAGTGACGTTCTGCGGATGAACCGTTCGTGAAGACGTCAATCCTAGGAATGGTTACCTGGGAGACCGTTCGTGAAGATGTCAGTCCTAGGGGTCGTTACCTGGGAGACCGTTCGTGAAGTTGTCAGTCCTAGGGGTCGTTACCTGGGAGACCACTCGTGAAGACATCAGTCCTGGAGATGGTTACCTGGGAGACCGCTCTTGCAAACATCAATCTCTAGGGTTGTTACCCGAGGGACTGTCCGTGAATTGATGACTCCCAGAGTGGATTAAGTGGGGCGGGAAAGGACGGTATTGACACGAGTGTGGAAGAGAAATGAGGCGAGGAGGAGATGTTGTAAAGGAGAATAAGGGGGGAGGAGAGGGATGCGGAAGAGAGGAATTTGGAGTGGGGCTAGACGAAGGCGATAAGGAAGAGAGGATAAAAGAGAGAATTTTTATTCAGTGGTGAGTTCCATGGTGGTGCCGCACACTCAGAGACAGACCTAACATACATCAAACAATAGGTCATGACGTACTCGGATTCCTGATTTCTACTCTAAGATTTGCCAAGCGAACACAGATTATTCGCTTCTTTTGTGCCTCCAGCGAGTGCCTAGCACTGTGATGTCTCCTGGGTCTTCCTCCTGAAACCTGTACTCACTTTCCGGTCTTCTCATCCCTTCCGCAGACATCTAGGTGAACGCAAATAGGAAGGGCATCTGTTTCGCTCTCAGCGGACTGCGGGTCAAGCCTCTAACACATCTAACGTTGAATGGCCCACGTGGGTTTAGCGCTTAACACCCATTAACATCCTTTCAGTTTCATCATCGAGCTGACACAAACCTTATGCCTTAATACCAATCCTTGAGGTACCCCGCTTGGTCCTCTTTCCCATTCTGTACTGCGTACCAGTACTCAGTACAGAACAGTGCTTACCAGTACGCACTAGCACGGTGTACGTGTACTGTTGTACACTAAAGAATGGAGAATACCGTGACTGGAACAATACCGTGACTGGAACAATACCGTGACTGGAACGAGACACACATAACCAGCACATACAACAGAGAGAAGCTTACCACGACATTTCTGTCCAACTTGTGTGACTTTGTAAATTGTCCAAGTCGGACCAAGACTTCGTGGTAAGCTCCTCTCTCCTCTGTGTTGGTCATCTGTGTGCTGTGTCCAGTGTACTGTGTACTGTGTCCTGTGAACTGTGTACTGTGTACTGTGTCCTGTGTACTGTGTACTGTGTCCTGTGTACTTCTGTACTGTGTACTGTGTCCTGTGTCCTGTGTACTGTGTACTGTGTATTGTGTCCTGTTTACTGTGTACTGTGTATTGTGTCCTGTGTACTGTGTACTGTGTACTGTGTCCTGTGTACTGTGTACTGTGTACTGTGTACTGTGTACTGTATACTGTGTCCTGTGTACTGTGTGCCGTGTCCTGTGTACTGTGTACTGTGTACTGTGTCCTGTGTACTGTGTACTGTGTCCTGTCTACTGTGTCCTGTCTACTGTGTACTGTGTTCTACGTTCTGTGTACTGTGTACTGTGTACTGTGTCCTGTGTACTGTGTACTGTGTCCTGTCTACTGTGTCCTGTCTACTGTGTACTGTGTTCTACGTTCTGTGTACTGTGTACTGTGTCCTGTGTACTGTGTACTGTGTCCTGTCTACTGTGTCCTGTCTACTGTGTACTGTGTTCTACGTTCTGTGTACTGTGTACTGTGTCATGTGTACTGTGTACTCTGTGCTGTGTTCTGTGTTCTGTGTACTGTGTACTGTGTACTGTGTACTGTGTCCTATGTACTGTGTTCTGTGTACTGTGTACTGTGTACTGTGTACTGTGTACTGTGTACTGTATCCTGTGTACTGTGTCCTGTGTCCTGTGTCCTGTGTACTGTGAACAGTGTACTGTGTACTGTGTCCTGTGTACTGTTCTGTGTTTTGTGTACTGTGTACTGTGCACTGTGTACTGTGTACTGCGTTCTGTGTACTGTGTACTGTGTAATGTGTCCCGTGTCCTGTGTACTGTGTACTGTGTACTGTGTCCTGTGTCCCGTGTCCTGTGTGCTGTGTACTGTGTACTGTATCCTGTGTCCCGTGTCCTGTGTACTGTGTACTGTGTACTGTGTACTGTGTCCTGTGTCCCGTGTCCTGTGTATTGTGTACTGTGTCCTGTGTCCCGTGTCCTGTGTACTGTGTACTGTGTACTGTGTACTGGGTACTGTGTACTGTGTCCCGTACGCTGTGTACTGTGTACTGTGTACTGTGTCCCGTGTCCTGTGTACTGTGTACTGTGTATTGTGTCCTGTGTCCCGTGTCCTGTGTACTGTGTACTGTGTACTGGGTACTGTGTACTGTGTCCCGTACGCCGTGTACTGTGTACTGTGTACTATGTCCCGTGTCCTGTGTACTGTGTACTGTGTACTGTGTCCTGTGTCCCGTGTCCTGTGTACTGTGTACTGTGTACTGTGTACTGGGTACTGTGTACTGTGTCCCGTACGCTGTGTACTGTGTACTGTGTACTGTGTACTGTAGTACACTTCCTTAAGTATTCATTGCGGTGTCTTTAAGGTAAATGAAGAAGAGGTGGGAGGGGGGAGTTGGAGGGGGAGGGGGATGTGAGGCGGGGAGGGTGGGTAGAGGGGATGGGGGAGATGATAGTGGGTGCGAGGAGAGAAAATAATTAGGTTAAGTGGAGGGCATGGTACAGTGGAAAAGGTTGGAAGATGGAAAATATGATAGTGGGAATGGAGCCATGAGGGGTGATAAATTCGCAAAGTGTTGCTCCTGGGAGTGGGGAGGTGAAAAAGAGAGGGTGGGGAGAGAAGGGAGAGGTGGGGAGGGGGAGTGGTGGGGAGAGAAGAAGATGGGGTGGGGAGGGAAGAACAGGGTGGGGAGGGAAGAACAGGGGTGGGGGAGGAAGAAGAGGGGCGGGAGGAAAAGAATAGAGGTATGGACGAAGAAGAGGGGTGGGTGGAGGAAGAAGAGGAAGTGGGGAGGGAAGAAGAGGAGTGTGGGAGGGAAAGAGTGGGTGGGGAGTGAGAAGAGGGGTGAAGAGAGAAGAGAGGGTTGGGAAGAGTAAGAAGGGGGTGGGGAGAGAAGAAGAGGGGTGGTGAGGGAAGAACAGAGGTGGGGAGGAAGAAAGGTGGTGGGGAGGGAAGAAGAGGGCGGGGGAGAAAAGAATAGGTTATGGACAGAAGAAGAGGGGTGGGGAGAGAAGACAGAGGAGTGGGGGAGGGAAAGAAGAGGGGTGGGGGGGAAGAAGAGGGGTGGGAAGAGAAGAAGAGGTGGTGGGGGAGAGGAGAAGAGGGTGGGGAGGGAAATAACAGGACGTGGGGAGGGAAAAAGAAGGGTGAGGAGAAAAGAAGAGGGGTGGGAAGAGAAGCAGAGGGGTGGGTAAGAGAGGAAGAGGGGTGGGGAGGGAAGAACAGGGGTAGGGAGGGAAGAAGAGGGGTGGGGAGAGAAGAAGAGGGGTGGGGAGGGAAAGAACAGGGGTGGAGAGAAAAGAAGAGAGGTGGGGAGGAGAAGAAGAGGGTGGGGAGGGAAGAAGAGAGGTGGAGAGGGAAGAAGAGGCGAGGGGAGAGAAGAGGGGTGGGGAGAGAAGAATGAGGGATGGGGAGAGAGAAGAGGGGTGAGGGAGAAGAAGAGGGGTGGGGAGGGAAGAAGAGGGGCGGAGAGGAAGAGAGGGGTGTGGGGAGAGAAGAAGAGGTGGTGAGGAGAGAAGAAGAGGGGGGTGAGGGAAGAGAGGGATGGAGAGGGAAGAGAGGGGTGGGAAGAGAAGAAGGGTGCGAAGAAAAGAGAAGGGTGGGGAGAGAAGAAGAGGGGTGAGGAGAGAAGAAGAGGGGTAGGGAGGGAAAAGAAGAGGGGTGGAGAGGGAAGAGAGGGGTGGGGAGAGAAGAAGAGGGGTGGGGAGAGAAGAAGAGGGGTGGGGGGAAGAAGAGGGGTGGGGAGAGAAGAAGAGGGGTGGGGGAGAGAAGGGGGAAAAGGGGTGGGGAGGGGAAAAGAAGGGTGGGGGAGAGAAGAGGGGTGGGGAGGAGAAGAAGAGGGGTGAGGAGGAGAAGAAGAAGGGGGTGGGGAGGGAAGAAGAGGGGTGGGAGAGGGAAGAAGAGGGGGTGGGGAGAGAAGAAAGGGTGGTAAGGAGGAGAAGAAGAGGGGTTGGGAGGGAAGAAGAGGGGTGGGGAGAGAAGAAGAGGGATGAGGAGAGAAGAAGATGGGTGGGGAGGGAAGAAGAAGAGGGGTGGGGAGAGAAGGAGAGGGGTGGGGAGGGAAAAGAAGAGGGGAGGAGAGGAGAAGAGGAGGTTGGAGAGGGAAGAAGAAGAGGAGTGGGGAGGGAAGAAGAGGAGTAAGGAGGGAAGAAGAGGGGTGTAGAGGGAAGACGGGGGGCGGGGGAGAAGAAAGAAAAATGGGGAGAGAGAAGAAGAGAAGTGGGGAAGGAAGAAGAGGGTGGGGAGAGAAGAAGAAAGATGGGGAGAGAGAAGAGGGGTGTGGGAGGGAATAGAGCGGAGTGGGGAGAGGAAGAAGAGTGGTGGGGAGAGAAGAGAGAAAAGGGGTGGGGGGAGAGAAGAAGAGGGTGGGGGAGAGAAAAGAGAGGGGTGGGGAGAGAAGAAGAGGGATGGGGAGAGAAGAAGATGGGTGGGAAAGAAGAAGAAGAGGGTGGGGAGGGAGAAGAGGGGTGGGGAGGGAAGAAAAAGAGGAGGGGTAGGGAGAGAAGAAGAGGGGTGGGGAGGGAAAGAAGAGGGGTGGGGAGAGAAGAAGAGGGGTGGGAGGGAGAGAAGAGAAAGGTGGGGGAGAGAAAAAGAGGGATGGGGTGGGAGAGGAAGAAGATGGGTGGAGAAAGAAGAAGAGGGGTGGGGAGGGAGAAGAGAGGGTGGGGAGGAGAAGAAAAAGGGTGGGGAGGAAGAAGAGGGAGGAGGGGAAGAAGAGGGGTGGGGAAAGAAGAAGAGGGGCGGGGAGAGAAGAAGAAGGGGTGAGGAGAGAAGAAGGGGGTGGGGAGGGAAGGAGAGGGGTGGGGGGAGGGAGAAGAGAGGGGTGGGAGAGAAGAGGGGTGGGGAGGAAGGAGAGGGTGGAGGAGAAGAAGAGGGGTGGGGGGAAGAGACGGGTGGGGAAAAGAGGGGGCGGGGAGGGAAGAAGATGGGTGGAGAGAGGAAGAAGAGGGGTGGGGAAAAAGAAGAGGGACGGGGAGGGAAGAGAAGGGGTGGGGAGAGAAGAAGAGGGGTGAGGAGAGAAGAAGAGAGGTAGGAAGAGAAGAGGAGGGGTGAGGAGGGAAGAAGACGGGTGGGGAAAGAAGAAGACGGGCGGGGAGGGAAGAAGAGGGGTGGGGAGAGAAGAAGAGGGGTGAGGAGAGAAGAATAGGCGTGGGGAGGGGGGAGAACAGGGGTGGGGAGGGAGAGAAGAGGAATGGGGAGGGAGAAGACGGGTTGGGAGGGAGGAGGAGGGATGCAGAGGGAGAAGAAGGGTGGGGAGGGAAAGAAGAGGAGTGCGGAGGGAGAAGAAGGGTGGGGAGGGAAGAAGTGGGGTGGGGAGGGAAGAAAGAAGAAGAGGGGAGGGAAAGAAGAGGGGTGGTTAGGGAAGAAGTGGAGTGGGGAGGGAAGAAGAGGGGGTGGGGAGGGAAGAAGTCGGGTGGGGAGGGAAAAAGAGGGGAGGGGAGGGAAGAAGAAAGGGAGGGAAAAAAGGAATGGGGAGGGTTAGAAGTGGAAGTGGGGAGTTAAGAACAGGGGAGGGGACGGAGAAGAGGGGTTGGGAGGAAAGAGGAGGGTGGGGAGGGAGAAAGAGGGGTGGGGAGGGAAGAGAAGAAGGGTGGAGAGGGAAGAAGAGGAGAGTGGGGAGGGAGAAGAGGTGTGGGGAGGGAGAGAAGTGGGGTGGGGAGGGAAGAAGAGGGGCGGGGAGGGAAGAAGTGGGGTGGGGAAGGAAGAAGAGGGGTGGGGAGTGAAAATAGGGGTGGGAAGAGAAGAAGAGGGGTTAGAGAGGGAAGAAGAGGGGTGGGGAGGGAGAAGAGGGGTGGGGAGGGAGTAGAGGGGTAGGGAGAGAAGAAGAGGGGGAGGAAAGAAGAGGGGTGGGAAGGGAGAGAAGAGGGGTTGGGAAGGAAAAGAGGAGGGGTGGGGAGGGAGATGAGGGGTGGGGAGGGAAGAAGAGGGGTGGGGAGGAAAGAATAGGGGTGTGGAGGGAAGAATAGGGGTGGGGAGGGAAAGAAGAGGGGTAGCGAGGGAGAAGAAGGGTGGGAGGGAAGAAGCGGGGTGGGGAGGGAGAGGAACAGGGGTATGGAGGGAAGGAGTGAGGTGGGGAGGGAAGAAGAGGGGGGAGGGAAGAAGTGGAGTGGGAAGGGAAGAAGAGGAGTGGGGAGGGAGAAGAGGGGTTGGGAGGAGAGGAGGGTTGGGGAGGGAGAAGAGGGGTTGGGAGGAAAGAAGAGGGGTGGGGAGGGAAGAAGAGGGGTGGGGAGGGAGAAGAGGGGTGGGGAGGGAAGAGAGAGGGGTGGGAAGGGAAGAAGTGGGGTGGGGAGGGAAGAAGGGGGGTGGAGAGGGAGTAGAGGGGTAGAAAGAGAAGAAGAGGGGGGAGGGAAGAAAAGGGGTGGGGAGGGAAGAAGTGGAGTGGGGAGTGAAGAAGAGAAGTGGGGAGGGAGAAGAGGGGTTGCGAGGGAAGAGGAGGGGTGGGGAGGGAGAAGAGGGGTGGGGTGGGGAAGAAGAGAGGAGGGGAGGAAAAAGAGAGGTGGGGAGGGAAGAGGAGGAGTGGTGATGGAGAAGAGGGGTGGAGAGGGAAGAGGAGGGGTGGGGAGGGAAGAAGAGGGGTGGGGAGGGAAGAAGAGGGGTGGGGAGGGAAGACGAGGGGTGGGGAGGGAAGGAGAGGCGTGGGGAGGGAAGAAGAGAAGTGGGGAGGGAAGAAGAGGGGTGGGGAGCGAAGAAGAGGGGGTGGGGAGCTAAGAAGAGGGGTGGGGAGGCAGAAGAGGGGTGGGGAGGGAAGAAGAGGGGTGGGAGAGGGAAGGAGAGGGGTGAGGTGGGGAAGGAGAGGGGTGGGGAGGGAAGAAGAGAGGTGGGGAGGGAAGAGGAGGGGTGGGGAGGGAAGAAGAGTGGTATTATCTTCGCCCCTCAGTACTATCCTCGCTCCTCAGTACTATCCTCGCTCCTCAGTATTATCCTCGCTCCTCAGTGTATTCGCCCTCAGTCATTATCTCGCTCCTCAGTCTATCCTCGCTCCTCAGTGTTATCTCGCTCCTCAGTATTATCCTCGCTCCTCAGTACTATCCTCGCTCCTCAGTATTCCCTCGCTCCTCAGTACTATCCTCGCTCCTCAGTATTATCCTCGCTCCTCAGTATTATCCTCGCTCCTCATACTATCTCGTTCTCATACTATCCTCGTCCTCAGTATTATCCTCGCTCCTCAGTATATCCTCGCTCCTCAGTACTATCCTCGTTCCTCAGTACTATCCTCGCTCCTCAGTACTATCCTCGTGCCTCAGAATTATCCTCGGTCCTCAGTACTATCCTCGCTCTTCAGTACCATCCTCGTTCCTCAGTACTATCCTCGCTCCTCAGTACTATCCTCGCTCCTTAGTACTATCCTCGCTCCTCAGTACTATCCTCGTTCATCAGTACTATCCTCGTTCCTCAGTACTGTCCTCGTTCCTCAGTACTATCCGCGCTCCTCAGTATTATCCTCGCTCCTCAGTACTATCCTCGCTCCTCAGTATTATCCTTGCTCCTCAGAATTATCCTCTCTCCTCAGTACTATCCTC
>NC_069424.1:24701282-24709504 GCF_026875155.1 Cherax quadricarinatus
AAGGCTATAGAAGGAAGGAGGACAGCTCATGAGAATGGAAAAGGAAGTCTGTAATGAGCTGCGCAAATGATTGAAAGAATCGTTCTTAGTGTAAACACTGACAACACCAGAGAACCAAATGGAGAGGACACACCAGCGACAACTGGACACCATACAAATAAGGAAAGAGGTGAAAAAAAATTGAGTGAGCTGGATACATCCAAAGCAACTGATCCTGAGAGTGTCTCCATACCTGGTGGTACACACACTGCTTCCGCTCACTTTTGCAAAATCCATGGGGACAGATTTTTAGAGATTTTGCCGCCGAAGCATCTAGTTTTTGTATATTCCATATCCATCCTATGGACGGTAGCGCAAGAACGTCCGTCCACAGGATGGATATAGCGTTCACAATAAACTAGCCGCTTTGGTGGCAAAATCTCTAAAATCTGTCGCTATGGGTTCTGCAGGAGGGAGCAGAAGCAGTCTATACCACGAGCTAAAATTTGAAACGATCCATTACATACGTGTGTCATGCACCGAGTGCAGGTCAACTTGTATGCGATGTACGTAACACAATACTACTTACCCGTATGTCATCTTAACTAGCCTCAGTCAGCGTGTCACAGCTTGTTAGATGCGGGCGCCACTTTGGTGTAGCGGCGACTAGCTAGGAAAGACAGGAAGGTCTTGGTAAGGCTTTCTCTATTCTAGGAAGACCCCAGAATGTCAGTCCCTCTCCTGGCTCGAACTGGCTAACAACAAGCTAAATCTGGATTTCTGTGTGAGTGTACTGAAGCCATAGGAGAGAGAATGTTCTCTTGTTCTCGCAAACCTCTGTTCACTATTGGTTTTAAATGGTCCCTGTAACATTGCATATAGTATATATAATCATACAAATGTTCTAGGGGTGGGAACGTACTCACATCTTAAAGCCAACTATTTTCTTGTGTATATTTTATTCTTCATCTTTGTCTTTTGATTGCACTATAAACTGGTACAGCTGGGCACTGCCGGCCCAGTGTAAGTGCCGGTGTTCCTGGTACAGGCTGTCTTAACAGTGTATGTTGATGGTCGCAGTGTCGTTGATGTCTGGTGTTTGGGTGATGCTACCAGCATGGGTCAGGCGCCTGCAGACAACACATTCTCTGGTTAAACAATCTCTGCAGCGATGTTGGCACATCGCTCGTTCTAGTGGCATTGAACATCACTGTCGTGTGACAGCTTCTTCGTGAGATAACATGCAATAAATTAATGTTTAATTCATCAATCATTTCTCATGTATCTGCCCCCGGTGTGTTGAATGTACCTGGATCTAGTATCACACTCCGCTTCCCCGTTTCCGTACTCGTAATGGTGATTTCTCCCTTGATCGAGTACCTGGCGACAAGCTTGTTGAAAAGGCGGGGTAGCAGGCCAGGACCCACTCAGGGCCAAACTGCTTAAGTTTCACTCGAATTAGACAATCTTACTACGGAAATGACCTGGAAATAGCGTAGAATCGTCAAGGAGGTTATGGAAGGAAATGAGGTAGAACGACCATACCAGTGCTCAGTATTTTAGTTTACAAAAATCCGTAATATTAATTACGAGGATTTTCTGTAGCCGAGCCTGAGCAAGCTGCAGGATTGATCATGTAACTGGCTACTTGAGTCCAACCTCCAGCAAATGCAAGAATATGAAAGTTGATGAAGGGATAAGAAGACCGGAAAGTGAGTAGTGATTCATGGGACATAGACTGTAGACTTCACTCAAAGAGAAAGACCTAGGGGTGAGCAAAGCTCCAAGCATATCGCCGGAGGCTCACATCAACTAAATAATATTTATATATATAATCTTTGAGACTCGTTTGGCTGAGACTTGTTTGCAAATCTAAGAGCAGCCTTCAGGAATCTCAATAAAGAGTCATTTACACCTTAATGTCAGTGAATAACAATCAGATAGTAGTCATATAGGGAGAAATATAATATCAAATCCGATCCGAGGATGGGGTTGATATCTCCAATTGCTTGAATCAAGAGCCCTTCATTAGTATAACTTCAACCTCATCATGAGCCATCTCCCCCCATTCACCTCCTGCCCCATGAATGGTAACACAAGATAAAGGAATATTACCTTCCCACCACCGGTATTTACATATATAAACAGTAATAAGCAAATACTCTAATCTTCTCTCTCGATATTCCAGCGACTATTGGCAAGGAATAACACTGAACACACACACACACACACACACACACACACACACACACACACACACACACACACACACACACACCACACACACACACACACACACACACACACATACAACATACACATTGATAACAGAAAATTTACAATACCGGATTTTTTTACCGAGATGTACCCTGTGAAAACCTGGAACCTTTAAGACAACTGTTGAAGACTGTGTCAAGGTGAGAGAGTGAGAGAGAGAGAGAGAGAGAGAGAGAGAGAGAGAGAGAGAGAGAGATGGAAATAGTGAGAAATGATCTAACCAACTGAAATCTTAGCAGCACACAGCTGCCTCCAGCTCCACCCCGGTATTAACGCAGCTGCTGCAGCTGCACCCTAAATAATACGGAAACTTTAGATATCAGGAGCTAGCAAGGTGAGTGAGGGAGGATAACAGCAGCTGACCTGCAAAATAATCACTGGAAATCTTGCACGAAACTCTTACGAAGCCTGAAGTGTGAACAGTAGAATGAGAGACAGACAAGCGGAGAGACAGACAAGCAGAGAGACAGACAAGCGGAGAGACAGACAAGCGGAGAGACAGACAAGCGGAGAGACAGATATGCGGAGAGATAGACAAGCGGAGAGACAGACAAGCGGAGAGACAGATATGCGGAGAGACAGACAAGCGGAGAGACAGACAAGCGGAGAGACATATAAGCGGAGAGACAGACAAGCGGAGAGACAGACAAGCGGAGAGACAGACAAGCGGAGAGATAGACAAGCGGAGAGACAGACAAGCGGAAGACAGACAACGGAGAGACAGACAAGCGGAGAGACAGACAAGCGGAGAGACAGACAAGCGGAGAGACAGACAAGCGAGAGACGACAAGCGGAGAGACAGACAAGCGGAGAGACAGACAAGCGGAGAGACATACAAGCGGAGAGACAGACAAGCGGAGAGACAGACAAGCGGAGAGACAGACAAGCGGAGAGATAGACAAGCGGAGAGACAGACAAGCGGAGAGACAGACAAGCGGAGAGACAGACAAGCGGAGAGACAGACAAGCGGAGAGACAGACAAGCGGAGAGACATACAAGCGGAGAGACAGACAAACGGAGAGACAGACAAGCGGAGAGACAGACAAGCGGAGAGATAGCAAGCGGAGAGACATACAAGCGGAAGAGACAGACAAACGGAGAGACAGACAAGCGGAGAGACAGACAAGCGGAGAGACATGACAAGCGGAGAGACATACAAGCGAGAGACAGAACACAACAGGAGAGACAGACAAGCGGAGAGACAGACAAACGGAGAGACAGACAAGCGGAGAGACAGACAAGCGGAGAGACAGACAAGCGGAGAGACAGACATGCGGAGAGACAGACAAGCGGAGAGACAGATATGCGGAGAGACAGACAAGCGGAGAGACAGACAAGCAGAGAGACAGACATGCGGAGAGACAGACAAGCGGAGAGATAGACAAGCGGAAGATAGACAAGCGAGAGATAGACAAGCGAGAGACAGACAAGCGGAGAGACAGACAAGCGGAGAGACAGACAAGCAAGAGACAGACAAGCAGAGAGACAGACAAGCGGAGAGACAGACAAGCGGAGAGATAGACAAGCAGAGAGACAGACAAGCAGAGAGACAGACATGCGGAGAGACAGACAAGCGAGAGATAGACAAGCAGAGAGACAGACAAGCAGAGAGACAGACAAGCGAGAGACAGACAAGCGGAGAGATAGACAAGCGGAGAGACAGACAAGCGGAAGAGACAGACAAGCGGAGAGACAGACAAGCGGAGAGATAGACAAGCGGAGAGACAGACAAGCGGAGAGACAGACAAGCGGAGAGACAGACAAGCGGAGAGACAGACAAGCGAGAGACAGACAAGCGGAGAGATAGACAAGCAGAGAGACAGACAAGCAGAGAGACAGACAAGCGGAGAGACAGACAAGCGGAGAGATAGACAAGCGGAGAGACAGACAAGCGGAGAGACAGACAAGCAGAGAGACAGACAAGCGGAGAGACAGACAAGCGAGAGAAAAGACAAGCGGAGAGACAGACAAGCGGAGAGACAGACAAGCGGAGAGATAGACAAGCGGAGAGACAGACAAGCGAGAGACAGACAAGCGGAGAGACAGACAACGGAGAGACAGACATGCGGAGAGACAGACAAGCGGAGAGACAGATATGCGGAGAGACAGACAAGCGGAGAGACAGACAAGCAGAGAGACGACATGCGGAAGAGACAGACAAGCGGAGAGATAGACAAGCGGAGAGATAGACAAGCGGAGAGATAGACAAGCGGAGAGACAGACAAGCGGAGAGACAGACAAGCGGAGAGACAGACAAGCAGAGAGACAGACAAGCAGAGAGACAGACAAGACGGAGAGACAGACAAGCGGAGAGATAGACAAGCAGAGAGACAGACAAGCAGAGAGACAGACAAGCAGAGAGACAGACAAGCGGAGAGACAGACAAGCGGAGAGACAGACAAGCGGAGAGACAGACAAGCGGAGAGACAGTCAAGCGGAGAGACAGACAAGCGGAGAGATAGACAAGCGGAGAGACAGACAAGCGGAGAGACAGACAAGCGGAGAGACAGACAAGCGGAGAGACAGACAAGCGGAGAGACACAGGAAAATCTACAGCCAAAAAATGTTTAGGGAGTGAGAGGGAATTTTGAGAAAGACGACGAGGAGAACTGTGTGAAAAATTCTTCTTTCTCGATTATGCCCATCTGCTGCCTCCTTCTCTTCTTCGTCTTCTTCCTACTCCTCCTGCTGCTGCTGCTGCTGCTGCTGCTGCTCCTCCTCCTCCTCCTGCTGCTGCTGCTCCTCCTCCTCCTCTGCTGCTGCGCTGCAGCTGCTCCTCCTCCTCCTAGCTGCGCCTGCTCTCCTCCTGCTGCTGCTGCTGCTCCTCCTCCTGATGCTGCTGCTGCTGCTGCTCCTCCTCCTCCTGCTGCTGCTGCTCCTCCTGCTGCTGCTGCTGCTGCTCCTCCTCCTTCTGCTGCTGCTGCTCCTCCTGCTGCTGCTGCTGCTGCTCCTCCTCCTGCTGCTGCTGCTGCTGCTGCTGCTTCTCCTCCTCCTGCTGCTGCTGCTGCTCCTCCTCCTGATGCTGCTGCTGCTGCTGCTCCTCCTCCTCCTGCTGCTGCTGCTCCTCCTGCTGCTGCTGCTGCTGCTGCTGCTTCTCATCCTCCTGCTGCTGCTCCTCCTCCTGCTGCTGCTGCTGCTGCTCCTCCTCCTCCTCCTCCTGCTGCTGCTCCTCCTCCTCCTCCGGCTGCTGCTGCTCCTCCTCCTCCTCCTCCTGCTGCTGCTCCTCCTCCTCCTGCTGCTGCTGCTGCTGCTGCTCCTCCTCCTCCGGCTGCTGCTCCTTCTCCTGCTGCTGCTGCTGCTGCTGCTGCTCCTCCTCCTCCTCCTGCTGCTGCTGCTGCTGCTGCTGCTGCTCCTCCTCCTCCTCCTGCTGCTGCTGCTCCTCCTCCTCCTGCTGCTGCTCCTCCTCCTCCTCCTCCTCGGCTGCTGCTGCTCCTCCTCCTCCTGCTGCTGCTGCTGCTCCTCCGCTGCTGCTGCTCGCTGCTGCTCCTGCCTCCTCCTCCTCCTCCTGCTGCTCCTCCTCCTCCTCCTCCTGCTGCTGCTGCCCTCCTCCTCCTCCTCTCCTCTCCTCCTCCTCCTCCTCCTCCTCCTCCTCCTCCTCCTCCTCTCCTCCTCCTCTCCTCCTCCTCCTCCTCCTCCTCCTCCTCTCCTCTCTCTCCTCCTCTCCTCCTCCTCCTCCTCCCGATTCTCTTCGTAGTAGTATTGCGTGACTTCCTCCTCTTCAACCCTTTCTTCCGGTCGAGGCTCGATCCTTCGTCCACGAAATAAGCAGCACTGATGGCAACTTAATGTCGCAGCAACCAAATGTGGCAACCAAATGTGGCAACCAAATGTGGCAACCAAATGTGGCAACCAAATGTGGCAACCAAATGTGGCAACCAAATGTGGCAACCAAATGTGGGCAACCAAATGTGGGAAACAAATGCCGTGGAGAGCAGTGTATGAGTAAGGTTTGTCAGGTCACTATAAACATAGTGTAGTGAGGTACAGTACACCATGTTTATAGTGACCAACTTCTTCATAATTGCCTTCTGAATTTTACATGAGTGTTGTTGTTGTTGTTCTTCTTCTTCTTCTTCTTCTTCTTCTTCTTCTATTCTTCTTCTTTTCTTCTTCTTCTTCTTCTTCTTCTTTTCTTACTTCATCTATATCTTCTTCTTCTTCTTTTCATCTATCTCTTTCTTCTCTTCTTCTTCTTCTTCTTTCTTCTTCTTCTTCTTCTTCTTTTTCTCTCTTCTTTCCAATTATATCATGAATATAAATATAATATATATATATATATATATATAATATATATATAATATATATATATATATATATATATATATATATATATATATATATATACATATGCAATAAGATCACAGTAAACAGGTGATTTCAGAATATGCAAAACAACCACTCTGAAAGAATAGAGAAATTCCAAGCGCTTTCGTGACTACTCACATTATCAAGGAACTATGAAAGTAAAGCTTCCAAGGAAGGTATACAAGGGGTCTGGCCAGCACCTCACTATCAGATGCCACAACGGTTAAACACCTGACGCGCGCCGGCCCAACTGGACAGGTCCTTTGCACAACCACCAACAAACTATTCTACCCAAGAAAACTTATAAAATTATTATTTGTCCAGTGTATTATTAAATTCTTCCCAAATTCTATTAATTATCAATGGATCTAATTTATATAAACCAAAGGAAATATTCATATTATTGTCAAAACTGCTTTTTATGAAACAAGATCAATTATATTCCTGTCGACCATGGACTTGCTTGATACTACTTTCTCAACTTTTTGAAAATCAATTGGATGGTTAAAATCTCTTACATGAATAAATAGAGCATTGGAATCTTGTCCAGTTCTAATGGTATATTTTTGTTGTTTTAATCTTAGTTCGAGATTTTTACCAGTTTGACCGTAATAAACTTTATCGCAAATTTTACAAGGAATTTTATAGACACATCCATCAGCATTTTGGGGGGAATTCTTTATCAAAAGTTTTTTTTTTACTGTATCAAGATTTTTGAATACAACTTTAATATTAAAAGTCTTAAGAAGAGAAGGCATATCAACCAAGTTTTCATGGTAAGGGAGAACCAACATATTTTTAGTTGAATAAGGCTGGTTGTCCCTTTTTGGATTATAAAAAGTATTTCTAGCAACTTTAAAAGATTTATCAATTACATTTCTTGGGTATTTTAAATCATTACCTATTTCATAAATTTTGGATATTTCCTCATCTATGAACTCAGGACTACAAATTCGTAAAGCTCTCAAAAACATTGATGAGAAAACAGACAGTTTGATTCTATCTTGATGTGAAGAATAATAGTGGACATAGGAACAGTTATTTGTAGGTTTTCTGTAAATTTTAAATTTGAATTCATTATTACACTTAATAATTAAAACATCTAGAAAAGGTAATGAGTTATTTTCTTCAAACTCAACAGTAAAGTTTAAGGAATGGGCTAAGCTATTTAATTTTCCAAGGAAATGGTGTATATCTACATTTTTGGGCATAAGACACAAAATATCATCAACATATCTGAACCATTTAGCTCTATTAGGGAGGATTGTGTTAAGCAACATTGTTTCAAAAAATTCCATGTATGGGTTACTAAGAACAGGTGAAAGAGGATTTCCCATTGCCATACCAAACTTCTGAGTGTAAAACTTATCATTAAATACAAATTTTGCATCAACAATGCAAAGTTTAAACATTCCCAATTGCCCTCAAAGATTCTTTAAGTCTTATGATACACTTAATAACAATAAAAATTTGCGCCTTACTAAAGCAGACAAAATAAATGCAATAGTAATTATGAAAGAAAATGATTACCAAGAAAAAATTAATAATCTCTTAGATGATACTGAAACCTATTCTAAACTTAGGAAAAATCTCCTAGAAACCGTTAACAGCAATTTCAATAAAACAATAAAACTTCTACTGAAAGGCAAAGATGATTAGAA
>NC_069424.1:24710004-24720004 GCF_026875155.1 Cherax quadricarinatus
CTCCGCATCCTGCCATCCCCCACCGGCAGCCTGACCGACTCCCTCACCGGCATGCCTACCCATTTCCCCCCCGGGGTTTTGCTACCGACTTCCCCCGGGCTGCCTGACCCGATTTCCCCCCACCGGCAGCCTGACCGGACCCCACGGTCAGGGGCCGACCGCTTTTCCACCGGGCATCTTGACTGACCCCCCACTTTCATGCCGACCTATCCCCCCACCGGTTTTTGCCGGGCCGACTTCATCCCTCTGGATACCTGACCTATCCCCCACCGGGCATCCTGACCTATTTTCCCCCCACCTTTCAGCCGACCTACTCCCTTCGCCCGGTCATGCCGACCCTATTCCCTCCACCTGGTCGCCTCCGATTCCCTTTCCCCCGGGGCCACCTGACTTCCCCACCTGGGCAGCCACCTGACCCCTCCACTTTGGGCAGCCTGACCTGATTCCCCCACCGGGGGTGCATCCTACCCTCCATGGGGCTACCACCCGTTTCCCCACCCGGTCAGCCGACCGATTCCCCCCCACCCCTTTTCAGCCTGACCTACCCCCCGCCCGGTCGCCGACCCACCCCCACCCGGCGCCGACCTGATCCCTCCACCCCAGCATACCGACTTCCCCACCCGGTCATACCCCGACCTACTCCCCCACTTGGTCAGCCCGACCCGACCCCACCTGGTTATGCAACTTGACTTCCCCTCTGGGCAACGCCGATTCCCCCCACCCGGCAGCCTGACCGATTCCCTCCACCTGGGCATGCCTGACCTGATTTCCCCCCCGGCATGCCCGACTGATTCCCCCATCGGGCATGCCGACCCATTCCTTTCCCCCTGGTCAGCCTGACCTGTTCCCCCCACCGGGAGCATGCCCCGACTTCCTCCAGGTCATGCCGACCCCGATTTCCCCACCGCAGCCGACCTGATTCCTTCCCCTGGGCATGCCTGACCGACTCCTCCACTTTGGGCATGCTTGACCTGATTCCCCCCACCTGGTTATGCATGACTTGACTTCCTCCATCTCGTATAATGACCTGATTTCCCTCACCTGGTCAGGCATGACCTTGACTTCCTCCAGACTGGTTATGTCTGACCTGACTCCCTCCACCTAGTCCCTGCCTTGACCTGATTTTCCATCCACCTGGTCATGCCTGACCTGACTTCCTCCTCATTGGTTATGTCTGACCTGACTCCCTCAACCTGGTCCATGCCTGACTGATTCCCTCCCACTGGTCATGCCTACCTGACTTCCTCCACCTGGTCATGCCTGACCTGACTCCCTCCACCCTGGTCCTGCCTGACCTGATTCCCTCCACCTGGTCATGCCTGACCTGACTTCTCCACCTGGCCGGTGTTAGTGTTCAAGAGTTTTGCTTATTATATCTATTTTATACACCCTTCTTGTGTGTGTGTTTGTGTGTGTGTGTGTGTGTGTTGTGTGTGTGTGTGTGTGTGTGGCTGTCGTGTGTGTGTGTGTGTGTGTGTGTGTGGTGAGTGTGTGTGTGTGTGTGTGTGAGAGTGTGTGTGTGTGTGTGTGTGTGTGTGTGTGTGTGTGTGTGTTGTGTGTGTGTCGTGTGTGTGTGTGTGTTGTGTGTGTATGTGTGTGGTGTGTGTGTGTGTGTGTGTGTGTTGATGTGTGGTTGGTGTTTTGGGTGTGTGTGTGTGTGTGTGTGAGTGTGTGTGTGTGTGTGTGTGATGTGTGTGTTGTGTGTATGTGTGTGTGTGTGTGTGTGTGTGTGTTGTGTGTGGGTGTGTGTGGTGTGTGTGGTGTGTGTGTGTGTGTGATGTGTGTTGTGTGTGTGTGTGTGTGTTTTTTTTTTTTGGTGTGTGTGGAGGTGTGTGTGGGTGTGTGTGGGCCGTGATGATGTGTGTGTGAGTGTGTGTGTGCACGCGCACGCGCTGGGAAATCGAGTCTTAGGCTCCGGGTTCCTGCCTACTTATGAGTTTACTGATCCGCCTTTGCGTGTTCCTGTCTTCCTGAGTCCTATCGTACCTGCTCTGGTAACTGTGTTCGAAGTTTTTAAGATATGTCATTTTTCACATGCGCACAAGAGGCATAATGACTATGACGGTTAATGAATCATGATACTTTTAAAAGAAGCTTATGAAGCCTCATGTGATGTGTAGGGAAAAAAGGTTAATAATGCGTTACTATACAGCAGGAGAGGAAAGCGTATAATGCCTCGAAAAGCCTGGCAGTGGTGCGTATTACTCAATTGGCTTGCGTTAGTTATCCAGTTCTGCTGCCTAGCAGGTGACGAGGGCCACTCAGACGTGTGGGGACTCAGGGTGACGTGGGCCCTCAGAAGTGTGGCGGGGACTCAGGTGAGAGGGCCACTCATCGTGTGGGGACTCAGGTGACGAGGGGCCACTCATATTGGGAGAGTCGAAAGTAGAATTTAGCGTCAATGTGGTATACCTCTTGATCCAAGGAACGGAGCTCTCCTCTCCCTCTCCCTCGCATCAAAACCTGCATACCTCCTCCTTCACATTCTATCCCCAAGGACTAACATCTCATATCATCATTACAATAATAATAATAAATAATAATCATAATAATATAATATAATAATAATAATAATAATAATAATAATAATAATACATAATAATTATAATAATGATAATAATAATTAATAATAATAATAATAATAATAATATTAATAATAATAATAATAATAATAATAATAATAATAATAATAATAATAATAATGTCAATGTCCTCTAACAGACACCAATAACACCAATTAACCCATTTTCAGGCTGAGACACCCAGCGTTCCGTGCCATTAACACAGCTAAGTACTTTTTTGGGACACATATCTCCGTGTCTTAACACAGGCTAGGTGCTGGGGACCACCCAGCCGTCCGTGTCATTAACAACAGGGCTAGGTGCTGAGACTACCAGCCGTCCGTGTCCTTAACACAGGCAAATATACCCTTACAGTGTATATGCACTGAGGATATACACCTTTCAGTGTATATATTCACTGAGAGGTGCCAGACCTCTTAGCGTACTATGTATCTTCAATATAGGGCTGCAAGGGCTATATTTCATTCAAGTAGCAAGTAAACAGGTCAAGAGATAATGGTGCTGTACAACGAGCAAAGAAATTGTGATATAAGAGTGAGGAAAACAGACAGTGAGGAGGGTGATGTATGCGAGGTTCATGGGTGATAGTGAAGAGGAGGGAGGAGATAGTTTAGGGGGACTATGGGACACTTGTTTGAGGTGTTATGGTGCCCTGTCGCCATTTTGTGTAGAGAACATGCACGTGGGTTGTGTGTAATCTTATGGCATTTGGTTCAACGTTTCTCTCTGTGTTAGAGAGCTATACGGAGCGAAACGTTGTGTTAACAAATGACCGTTGTTCTGCTGCTTGTGTTTTGCCTCCACAGACAATCGGTTTTTGTCATGTTAAGAAATGAAATATCGTAACAGAAGTTGGAGACGAATGTTTGTACGTCGTGTCACGTCACTGAATTAACAACGCAATAAGGTAGTTTCCCAGCTGAGACTAACGCATGACACGTACTGTTAGGCTCTTACAAACGAACTGAGTCCCCTGTAGCCTTCGTAAAGAGGCAATGAGGAGTCTTTTACGCAAGGCAAATGTCATATGGAGACAGAACAGCTAATTTCTGGTATACATACAAACCAAAAACCCAATTTAAGTATAAAGTGTGCATCTTAAATTTTCAGCACTGATGACGGCTCCTTAGGAGGACTCCTGGAAAAGCCTCTGTCATTTTTTCTGCTGCTGGAGGACGTTTAAAGTTGGGTGTATGCAGGTTTTAAAATTTTTACATGTATGTGGGCTGGTTTCTGAAATTGCAGTTTTGGTTGGAACAAGAGTATTGTGCCAGAGAAACATTAACCTTCAGAATGAATAGGCCACATTCTCTCTCCACAAATCTCTGGAACTGGAAAGCAGAGGATATTTATTGAGAAAGCAAGAAGCGTTCTTATGTTGAAAGCACTCTCACCTTTCTCTCTGTTCTCTTACTCTCTCTCCCCCTCTTTCATCCCTTTCCTTTCTCTCGATTATTTATCTTTTCCTCCAGTTTATCTTCTCCCAAAACCTCGTTCTCATGCCGAAAGGGAAATTCCTCCCCACTTCACTTTTCCCCAAAGAAATTCATTATTCACCACCAGAATCCCCCATAGCAATTGTTCCTTATGGCTGTATCGTCGACCCATAAACCTCCCCCAGAAAATTACCCTGATGGGAGATGAATATAATAAGGTTTTATGTTTCCTCTAGCTTCAAGTATGCATGTTATTATCCTGGCCCCGCTTTTCACTGGCCCTTACTAGTCCACTCTCTCCCTGCTCCATGAAGTTTTATCGTACCTCTTCTTAAAGACATGAATGGATCCTACCCTCCTCTATATCACTCTCCAGTTGTTCCACTTCCTGACAACTCTATGACTGAAGAAAATACTTCCTAACATCCTATTTTTTTTTCCACTGTGTAGCGCACTTAGTTCGGGCCTTCTTGCATCTCTAGCTGAACCAAAAGGGCTTGGTTTCTAATCTTCCCTTTGTTTTGTTGCCTTGGGTACGAACCTCTACTTTGCCTTAATGGCAGTTTTGTTGTGAAGAGTGTTTGAGGGAATGTGAGAGTGTGTGTGGGAGAGTGAGAGAGAATGTGTGAGATTGTGAAAGTGTGAAGATGAGTATTAGTTTGAGGTTGTTGTGACAGCAGTGTGGACATGAGATGTGACAGCTGTGTGGACATGAGGTGTGATCAGGCTGTGTGGACATGAGGTGTGGACAGCTGTGTGGACATGAGGTGTGGACAGCGTGTGGACATTGAGGTGTGACAGCAGTGTGGACATGAGGTGTGACAGCAGTGTGGACATGAGGTGTGACAGCAGTGTGGACATGAGGTGTGACAGCAGTGTGGACATGAGGTGTGACAGCAGTGTGGACAGCGAGGGTGTTGCAGTTTATTAAAGGCTCGCCAGTAACGTGTCACAAAAGCCAGGTCCAGACCTGGCTCCAAAAACAACCTTTTATTACCAGAACTTTTCTCTGTGTGTAAAGCTTTATCAAGTCGTGACTTCATAAAGCTCCAAAGTGAAATGTTTGCTCTATAGAAACTTGTCCACCCAAGCTTGGCTTTTCCTCAGTACCCTCAGCTTATTTTTGCCCTATGTTGGGAGATAATAGCAGCAAGCTGCAACTTTAGATTCGTCACTTAAGAAAAAGCTGTTTAATATTTATGATGCTGTTGTTGAGGAGAAACAGTGACACGATCGTTATCTTCCTTAATGACTCTCTGTCTCTATCTGTCTCTGTCAGTCTGTCTCCCTCTGCCTGTCTGCCTGTCTGTCTTTATCTCTGTCTGTATGTCTCTCTCTCTCCCTCTAAGATGAGATTTACTCAGTAATCGCCTTTAATCACTGTTTAATAATTAATCTCTCTAGTTCTTCCTTTCTTCTTAAGGCTTATTAGGATTTCATTTATACAAGAATTTTTACAGGGTTAAGAGTTACTTCCTTTATTTACAAGGTAAAACTTTCTTATCCCAACTCATTTAGAAAGTCTTTTTATTAGTATGAGGACGTACAAACTGGGAAACAGGATGAAGTTGGAGCCATCTTGGTCCAGCGATTTCATTTGCTCAACTGACTTTTTGTTATTCGATGTTATTATTCTGTATATGGAACATACTCAGACTCGAGGTCATTCGAGGATATAGAGATGAATCTTAGACGGAGGATGTTCTGGAGAAGGGTACGCCAGAGTGAAGTTGCTGCTGGCTGCCAGTCTTGTTGCATAAAAGCTTGTTTCCTCGCTGTCCTCGAAGTGGATCCAAGTGTGGTACTTTGACAAATATTGGCCTTGTACATTACAGTAAGGCCACCACATCCCTCCTGTGGTGAAGGCTCTGCTGAAATGACAGATCTTATCCAGGATGGGTTCCAGGCGAAAGATGAGACGTCTTGCTCTGTTATCCACTTGTCAAGCAGTCGCAAATGAGAGGCGGAGGCAGGAAAAACCAAGAGGTGGAGCAATAATTAAGATGTGAGCCGTACTTGTGCAGCTGTCTTTTAGCTGTATACAGAGTGGAGCCAAGTGTGGTAGCTGACAACACTGGCCTTGTGTAATATATATAACAGTAAGTCCACTTCACATCATGCAGTTGTTGAAGGCTCTGCTGAAATAACTGATCTGTCAGGCTGGGACCAGGCTGGGTCCAGGCTGGGTTCCAGGCTGGGGTAAGGCTGGGGGCCAGGCTGGGGCAGGCTGGGTCCAGGGCGAGAGATGAGTCGTATTGCTCTCCTCTTTATGTCAAAGATGAAGTTATGTTGGGACGAGGAATGGGGGGGAAGGGGGACTGTAGGGTGGTCAATAAAGTGGAACATACTCAAGGTGTGAGCACAGTAATTCTCTTACTCCAGAGTTTGCAGCCTTCTACTGTGGAAACACTGCCACTGTTGTTAAACGCTACCACCGTTGTTTAAGGACATGCCACTGTTGTTAACTCTGGCCACTGTTGTTAAAACGCTACACCGTTGTTAACACTGGCCACTGTTGGCTAACTCTGTCCATGTTTGTTAAACGGCTACCACCGTGTTAACACTGCCACTGTTGTTAACCTCTGCCACTCTGTTGTTAAAACGGCTACCAACCGTTGTTAAATACACTGCCACTGTGTTACTCTGCCACTGTTGTTAACGGCTCCACCGTTGTTAACACTGCCACTCTTGTTAAAACGCTACCACCGTTTGTTAACACCGCCACTGTTGTTAAATCTGCCCTCTGTTGTTAAAACTGCCCACTGTTGTTAACCACTGCCACTGTTGTTAACAACTGCCACTGTTGGTTAACATGCCACAGTTGTTAAACATACCACCTTGTTAAACACTGCCACTGTTGTTAAAACACTGGCCTACTGTTGCTAAACATTTCACTATTTGTTAACACTACCCAACAGTTGTTAATCACTGCCACTGTATGTTAAAACTGCCCATGTTGTTAACCACTGCCATGTTGTTAAAAACACTGCCACTTGTTGTTAGCACTGCCATTGTTGTTAAAAACACTACACCGTTGTTAAACACTGCCACCGTTGTTACACTGCCACTGTTGTTAACACTGAACTGTTGTTAACCACCTGCCCACTGTTGTTTAAACAACTGACACTGTTTGCTATCACTACCACATGTTGTTAACACTAACCACCCGTTGTGAAACACGCTGTCACACTTGTTGTTTACCACTACCCACTGTTGGCTTACACTACCCTGGTTGTCAATCACAGATCACACTGTTGTCAACTCTTAAATTGTTGTCATAACACTACCATGTTGCAACATTCCTCCGGTGTGTTTCCTTTCCCCCTGTTGTTCAAAATCGTCCAATGTGGTTTACACTCCAACTCGGTTGTTGATCATCTTAATCGGTGTCTTTACTACGTCCACTGTTGGCTTTCATCTTCCTACTGTGTTAACACTACCCCACTGAAGTCAAAAAACAACTTACCACTGTTGTCAACACTACCACAGTTGTTAACACTACCACTGTGTTTTTAACACTAACCCACTGTTGGTCTACACTACCCACTGTGTCAAACATCCATGTTAGTTTAAACACTACCACTGTTGGTCAACAAATACACCACTGTTGTTAACACTACCACTGTGTTAACACTTCCACTGTTGTCAAACACTTACCCTGTTGTCAACACTAACCATGTTGTTCAACACTACCACTGTTGTCAAAACTACCACAGTTGTTAAACATATTCACTGTTGTCAACAACTACCACCAGTTGTCAACATACCAACTGTGTCAACACTTCCCACTGTTGTTAACACTACCACAGTTGGTCAAACACTACCACTGGTTGTTATAACATACCACTGTTGTCATCACTACACTGTTGTCAAACATACCATGTGTCAACCCACTACCACAGTTGTTAAAACTAACCACTGTTGTGACATACCATGTTGGTCACAACCACTTACCACCGTTTGTCACAATACCACCTGTTGTTAAAACACTACCCCAATGTTGTACAAACACTACCACGTTGTAACACTACCACTGTTGTTAACACTCCACTGTTGTCTTCACTTACCACTGTTGGTCAAAACACTACCACTGTTGTTAAAACACTACCACTGTTGTTCAACCACTACCACTGTGTTAAACAACTTAACCACTGTTGTAACATACCAACAGTTGTCATAAAACACTACCACTGTTGTTAAACCACTACCACTGTTGTCAAACACTTACCACTGTTGTCACCACTACCAAACCCCTGTTGTCCAACACTACCACAGTTCGTTAAACACTAACCACTGTTGTTAACACTACCACTGTTGTTCAACACTACCCACTGGTGTCAAACACTACCAACTGTTGTTAAACTAGTGTCACTGATTGTCAACACTACCACAGTTGTGACACTACAAAAAACTGTTGGTTCAACACTCACACACAGTTGTCAACACTTACCACTTGTTGTTAACACTACCACTGTTGTTAACACTACCACCGAATAACAAGAATAAAAGAGTGTAATATCCCTGTCTATTTTGCTACGTCTCTTCCCCCTCTCCCGTCTCCTCTCTTCCCTTCTTTCTTCTCCTTCTATCCCCCTTCCTTCTACCCTATCATCTCTATTTCTTTTTTTTTTGTCCCCTTTTTCCCTTCCCTTGCTCCCTCTCCCCTTTTCCTTGTTCCTTATTCTCTCTCTCTTGTCCATTATTCTCTCTCCTTTGTTCATTATTCTCTTCCCTTAGTCCATTTTTCTCTCTTTCTTGTCCCCTCCCATATCCCCCTCTCCTTTCTAAGTCTCTTCCTCACTTCTACTTTCTCCTCCATCCTCTCTCTTCCCTCTTTTCTTCTTTTTCACTGTTTCTCTTCCTACTCTTTCTTTTCTCTCCCTTGCACTTTCCCCTCTTTCATACGTTATCCCCCTTCGTTATCTCTCTCCCCCTCACCTCATCTCGTTCCCCTCTCACCCCTTCCATCCCTCTCACCCCTCCCTATCACCCTCCATTACCCTTCCCCCCTGAGAATAAGCGTATCAGCCTAAACTCACATTCAGGGCTGAGGGGAAACTAAGATGAGGGGTGGGGATGAGAGAGGAAGTGGAGAGGAGATGCAAAAGGGGGAATAGAGAGGAAGATGGACGGAGAAGAGAGCGGTGAGAGAGGAGTAGATTAAGGGGCGAAGTAGCGACTGGACGGAATAGGGATAAAGGGAGGCGGGGGGTTGGAGGAGGTGACGGATGAGAAGAAACTAGAGGGAAGGAGGAGGAGGGGAGGGGGGGAGGGGGGGAGGAGGGGGCACCGTGTCTGATCATAAGTGTGTTTTCTAGGTATCAATGAGTAATAAGTCCGGGCAAATTAGTTCAGAGGAACGTTGTCTCTCTCCCTCACACACACACACACACACACACACACACACACACACACACACACACACACACACACACACACACACAAAACAAAACTTCCTGGATTGGTCAAAGAATATTTATGCCAAGTTTTATAAACTCTAGAAAAAAGTGCGATGTTATTAATTTCATTTTTTTGCTGCCGTGTTTAGGAGAGATCCATTAGTCAACTTTCAATGTCTATTTTTTTTGCAGGAATTTTTTTTATCTTAGTACTTTGTGGAAAACCAACAGGAAAGAATTTATTTGTCAAAAAAAAAAAAAACCCGCTGAATTTGCCCAATTAAAACTCGTTTTCACGAAGCTGATGTAAACTGACCAATGGAAAGTCAGCAGAGTGCCATGGCGTCAGCCAATCAGGTTGAGCGTTGTTTCAGTATCATGTTAAAGGGGGGGGGGATGCCTTGATGCCCGTGTAGAGCTCTTGATCCAAGAACTTAGAGCTTCTCTCTTCTTCCTCGGATCAAGTCTGATCGCCCCTCCAACCATTTCTCTAAAGTTGTATGACCCATCAGGTTTTACAGCTCTCCATAAATAGCAACTTTATTATCAGGATGATGACGAACCTTGACCACTAGTAAGTATA
>NC_069424.1:24725004-24726587 GCF_026875155.1 Cherax quadricarinatus
TGATGCAGTCTGCTGCTGCGCTGTGTTGATGCGCTGCTGCTGCCTCTGTTGCTGCTGCTGCTGCTGCTGTTTTTTTAATTTTTTAATTTTTTTTGTTTTTTTTTTTATATTATTATTATTTTATTATTATATTTTTTATATTTTTTATTTTTTTTTTTTATTATTATTATTATTATTTTTTTTTTGGTTTATTTTTTAATCGAAATTTTTTTTAAATTTTTTTTTTATTATTTTATTATTTTTTTTATTTTTTTTGTTTTTTTTTTTTTTTATTATTTTTTTTTTATATTTTTTTATTTTTTTTTTTTTTTTTTTTTGATTTTTTTTTTTTTTTTTTTTTTATTTTTTTTTTTTTTTTTGGGTTTTTTTTTGGGGGGGTTTTTGTTTTTTATATTTTTTTTTTTTTTTTTTTTTATTATTTTATTAATTATTATTTTTTTTATTTTATTATTATATAGAATTATTTTATTATTATTACTATTTTTCTTTATTTTTATTATTATATTTTATTTTTTGATTATTTTTATTTTGCTGCTATTTTTATTAATATATATTATTTTATTTATTATTATATTTTTTATTTTTATTATTTATTTCTTATATTATTTTTACTATTATTTTTATTATTATTTATTAAAATTATTTTAATTTTTAAATTATTATTAATTTTTATTATTATATTATTAATTATTATTATTATTATATATTATTAATAAATAGTTTATATTATTATTATTATATAATATTATTTTTATATTATATTATTATATGTTATTGTTTTTTACTGCTATATTTTATTAATTATTATTATTGATTGCTGTTGATTTTGTTAACTGGTTGAAGCTGCTGTTGCGCTGTTGTGCTGTTGATGCCTGTTGTGCTGTTGAGCGCTGTTGCTGCGATGAGGTTGGTGCTGTTTGATGTTTTTGATGCTGGTTTAGGGTGGGTGTTTGCTGCTGTTTCTGCTGTTGTGCTGTTTGCTGTTGATGCTGGTGATGCTGTTGATGCTGTTGCTTCGTTTATGCTGTTGATGCTGGTGGAAAGCTGCTGTTGCTGCTGTTGCTGCTGTTGATGCTGTTGAGCTGTTGGAGCTTTGATGCTGCTGTTGGGTGCTGTTTGCTGCTGGTGTGCTGTTTTTGCTGTTGAGCTGTTGATGCTGTTGAGCTGTTGATGCTGTTGCCTTCTGTTTAGCTGTGCTTCTGTGATGCTGTTGATGCTGCTGTTGCTGCTGTTTCTTGCTGTTGCTGATTGCTGCTGTCTGCTGTTGTCTGTTTATGCGCGTTGGGTGCTGTTGTGCGGTTTTATGCTGCGCCTGCGTGCTGCTGTTGGCTGGGGTGCTGCTGTTTTCGGCGTTTTTTGGGGGTGTGCTTTGATGCGTCGCTCTGCGCGTGTTGATCCCTTTGCTGTTGCTGTTGGGGTCGCTGTTTTGCTGCTGCTGCGCTGCGCTGGGGTGTTCTGCTGCGCTGCGCTGCTGCTCTGCTGCTGGGTGCTTTACTGCTTTCTGGCGCTTTTTGCTTTTGGGGTGGCTGTTTGGCTGCTGCTGCTGCTGCGCTGCTGGGTTTGGGTTTTGTTTTGCTGCTTTT
>NC_069424.1:24727087-24743839 GCF_026875155.1 Cherax quadricarinatus
TGCAATGCTGTGGAGTTACGTCCTGCAATTTCATACAGGTGCACAGGTAGTTCAATACAAAATGGAGAAGTCTCTGGACATTAGTCCTTCTCCTGTTCTACTCGTTGATTGCCAGGTGACCCTCTCTGACATCCAAGCTGGAAAGATAGACAGGTTACCCACTGCTTAAATAATCACTCTTCATGGTAGTGTACAATATTCAAAAGATGTGGTGATTATTACAACAGTCAACCTAGAGCAAGACTTAAAGGACTAAGTTTATTATTGGTCAAAAGTGAAGCTTTCAACCAATAAATCCACTAGAATACAAGGCAGGCATGTACTTACAATAGAGTTGGGAGCTGTGAGTCTAGTGATTTACTGTTTAACCAGAGCCCCACACGTCACCTTTCGGGGGGGGGGAGAAGAGGGAGGGGACGGGATAGCGGGAGCTAGACTGACCCTACCTTAACAAGTAGCCGGCAAACAAACTATCAATTTCAGGGAGGGGGAGAAAAGGCGGGAAAAACGGGAGCGTGACTTACCCTACCTTAACTAGTAGCCGGCAGACAAACTATCAATTTCAGGGAGGGGGAGAAAAGGCGGGAAAAACGGGAGATTGACTTACCCTACCTTAACTAGAAGCCGGCAGTGAAACTACTGATACTATATATATTCCCTCTACACCTATCTATTGAACTTTTCCCTCACACCTGGTCACAGACCGGGCCGTGGGGGCGTTGACCCCCGGAACTCTCTCCAGGTAAACTCTAGGTACCCCCTCCCTCCAACCTTTCCTTGGCCGATTCCTACCATTCCATTCTCTCTACATGTCCGAACCACCTCAGCAACCCCTCCTCAGCACCTCCTCCTAATTTCCAAACTACAAATTCTCTGCATTATATTCACATCACACATTGCCCTCAGACATGACATCTCCACTGCCTCCAGCCTTCTCCTCATTGCAACATTCACCACCCATGCTTCACACCCATATAGGAGTGTTGGTATAACTATGCTCTCATACATTCCCCTCTTTGCTTCCACAGACATAGTTTTGTCTCCACAGACTCCTCAGAGCACCACTCACCCTTTTCTCCTCATTAATTCTATGAGTCACCTCGTCCAGTAGTGTACTATATATTGTAATACAGCCTGTCCTCACTTAATGATGGGGTTCCATTTCTATGACCATGACAGTAAAAGAATTAGTCGCTAAGTGAAGAGCATACTGTAATGGTAGTGGGTTTGTGCTGACCATCTTTGATACTGTTTTAATGTCACCTTTGCACCATTTTCAATATTTCTGGTATATTTTTAAATGTTTATACAGCAGTGTACAGAATATTGTAATAAACAGAAAAGATAAAATCAGCTCAAATATACATTACTCAGTTATGCATACTGGTCAGAAGACCTCTCGTAAGACTGAGTCATTGGTAAACGAGTACGTTGCTAAGTGAGGAGAGGCTGTAAACAGAATAGAGGAAATCAGCTCTAGTATACATTATTTAGGTATGCATATTGGTCAATTAGACACATGTGCAACACTTGAGTATCTTTAATGAGGAAACGTTTTGCCACAGTGGCTTCATCAGTCCAAACAAAGGAGAATGATGAAGAACAGGAGGAGTTTGAGGTAATCAGTCCCTCAGCCTTGAGTCAAATGTGATACCACCTACGACTGCTGCACCTCACCTGTCTACAGTATGTAAGCCACTTCTTCGCACATATGCTGTATTCTTTTCAAGATTGATGGACTGATTACATCAACTCAAGGCTTAGGGACTGATTACCTCAAACTACTCCTGTTCTTCACCATTCTCCTTTGTATGGACTGATGAAGCCACTGTGTGGCAAAATGTTTCCTCATTAAAAATACCCAAGTGTTGCACATGTGGCTAATTTATCAAGTTGTTGGTTCTCTGAACCATTCATCTACATGCACATTGGTCAGAGAGCCCGTCGTAAGTCAGAGTCATCTGTAAACGAGTATATCACTAAGTGAGGAGAGGCTGTATATGACGGTATACAGCAAAGCCTCGATTAGTACAAATTTGAATAGTACAAAACTCAATTTAATATGAATCACAAAATACCAGACCTCATTTAATACAAGTTAAAATTCAGTTAGTACAAGTTTACTGCCCACCCTGCTTGCCCAGTCATCAGTATGGCTCTGCCTGTTGTCACATGAAAACTTGCCATAGCATATCCTATACTCGTTTATAATACTACATTTTAAATTTTGACAAGCCGCTTTTAGTAAATATCGACAAACAGAAGACTACTTATAATGCACATAATGCAAGTGTAAAAATGAGGAGTCGTGTTGAAAAAGAAAAACACGGTACAGGTGGGGATTGAACCCATGGCGAGTGAACCGTAAAACTCCAGACCGACACATTAGCCAGTGGCTAACGCGTTGGTCTGGAGTTTTACAACTCACTGCAAGTTCAGTCCCCACCCATACCGTGGCTTGTTTACAATAGTGTCATTATGATTTTGAGAGTCATGGGTCTTGCTATTACATTAGAACAAAAAAAATTTGTAATAAAGAGACATGCACGCAGTAATATCAGCTCTAAAATAGGCCGAGATGTTGAAATATATGAATCTACAATACATAATATAAAACATACAGATGAAAGAAAAGAATAAGGTACAGTTGAATGAGCTTCTTGTGGTTTGCAAACAAATACTAGAAACAGAAGCATTACAATGATAGAAATGGAGTCTCTCTCATCAAACAAAAGCTTCGAGTCTCTTTTTGGGAGTGAAAGAAAACAGAGTTCATGAGGAAACTGGAGAAACTTTTACTGCAAGTAAAGGTTAGTTTCACTGGTTTAGAATTTGAATTCAATTACATAATGTTAAAATTACTGGCGAGTCTGCCAGTGCAGATATAGAAGCTGCTGCAAATGCAAGCTGTTGTTGAAGAAATAACAGATATTGAAAGGCGGCATGATTTCCATGAGCTGGACACGACAAATGCCAGTGACTTGCTTGAATCACACTGGCAAGAAATTACTGATGGAGACCTTCTTAATTTAGATCAATTACCATACTTTGTTTTATAATAGCTTCAAATAGCACAAACTCCATTAACGTGATTCTTTAGCGATATTCATTATTTGTACTAATCGTGACTTGCTGTAATGGTAATACAGTGGACCCGGTTAACGATATTTTTTCACTCCAGAAGTATGTTCAGGTGACAGTCTGACAGAATTTTCCCATAAGAAATAATTGTGAAGTAGATTAGTCATTTCAGACCCAAACATACACATACAAACGCACTTACATAAATACACTTACATATTGGTCACATTCGGAGATAATCTTATGCGGGGTCCACTGTACAGTGGACCTCAAAATCGAACATTAATCCGTTCCAGGAGTTAGCTCTAAATTCGAAAAGTCTGAAAAGCGAAACAATATTTCCTAAGAAATAATGGAAATACAATTAACCGTTCCAGAAACCAAAAATATTCACAAAAAATACATTTTATAGAGATAATTATAGTTTTACATACACACAACAAATATAGTGTTCATTATGTATTAGTAAATTTAAGTAAACAATAAAATAACATTTTACTTACCTTTATTGAAGATTGGTGATGGCATCTGGAAGATAGGGAGGGAGAGAGGGATTGGGTTAGTGTTTGGAAGGAGAATCCCTCCATGAGGCACTTCAGGTAACAAAGCCTCTCTGGGGTTACTTCCTTCTCTGTCTTTGAATGCCACTAGGATCAGCTGAGAGTCACTGGACCCTGTCTCACAAAATAACTGTCCACAGTCCTCTGTTTCTGGTGCCTCTATGATTTTCCTAAAATGGGACATAGTTCTGTCACTGAACTTGTTGCAAAGATGGCTTGTTTCAGCTTGCTCAGGGTGGTACTTCTCCACAAACATTTGGACATCATTCCACTTCTGTATTATTTCCTTCTTCACATCTATGGTGTTTCTCACTTTCTAGACCACAAGGGTACCATAACAAGTTTCTTTGGGCCCATTGTAGCTTATTTCACAGTCCCACAAGTACTAAACACAATGAAATAATCATAAAATGTTTGAATGGGAGCGCAAGTTAGTGTTCACTCAAGCATCAACAAAATCAGACTGGTTCACGGCACCTACATGGGGACGCGGACAGAGCGGGCTGAAGAACAGGTCCGGTACCCGGCGGTTCAAAATAGGGGCAAGTTCGATAATAGGGGCAAAGTGGGTTTGAAAAAAAGAGTTCTGTTTTCGAAGAGTTCGATAAGCGATACATTCGAAATTTGAGGTTCCACTGTAATTCAATCTTAATAAGAAATGTAAATTTAAAATCTATGGTTCTTGACCAGTCTCCACCAAAATGGATGAGAACTCTCATTACTTGCATAAAATGAGCATACACAGTAAATATGAATGCATTTGGCAAAAAACTAACATAAAAATATTTTTTTACAATTCAATTATCAAACTGAACTGACAGAAATGGAAAAAGAGGTAGAATTGCCATGAAAGGTGAACCTTCGGAGCAAAAGCTGGAAATAGATAAAAAGAGTGAATTGCATACAGGTGGCAACACAATAGGTGGAGGGGCAAAAGGTGGTGGTCTACTGTATATTACTGTCAGGATCACGTCACGTTTACATAAATGACCTACCAAGTGCATCGCAACTACTCAAACCTACACTATTTGCAGAAGACACTACATACGTCTTCCCTCACCCAAGCCCAGTCATGCTAGCCAATACTGTGAATACCGAATTACAGAAAATATCTACCTGGATGATGACTAACAAACTTACTCTCAACATTGACAAAACCTACTTTATTCAGTTTGGTAACAGAGCTACAGATGTCCCTTAACATAATGATAAACGGATCACCTATCACAAAGCTCACAGACGGAATCCACCTTGATAACAGACTCAAATTTCAAACACATATACAACAAATTTCCCAAGAAAATTTCCAAGACCGTAGGCATACTATCGAAGATACGGTACTATGTTCCACAGTCAGCCCTCCTGGCCCTATATCACTCACTTATTTACCCCTATCTTACCTATGGAATTTGTGCATGGGGCTCAACAACAATAAACCATCTCAAACCATTAATTACCCAACAAAAGGCTGCAGTCAGAATGATAACAAATTCCCACTTCAGACAGCACACTCCACCCAACCACTCACCATACAAAACATCCATATTTATTATTGTACCTACTACATACACAGGACGCTTAACTCGGATATAAACCCTCCCCTCAAACGTCTCCTTACCAACCTCAACAGAACACATGACCATAACACAAGGCACAGATCACTCTTTGATGTTCCTCGTGTCCATCTCACACTATGCAAAAACTCAATGCACATAAAAGGGCCCAAAAAATATGGAATTCATTACCTGTAAATGTAAAAGAAACACTGTCCGTTATAAATTCAAGTCTCTTCTTAACCCTTTGGGGGTTTTTGGCCGTACTAGTACGGCTTACGCACCAGGTTTTTGACGTACTAGTATGCATAAATTCTAGCGCCCTCAAATCTAGCAAGAGAAAGCTGGTAGGCCTACATATGAAAGAATGGGTCTAATGTGGTTAGTGTGCGCAGTATAAAAAAAAATTCCTGCAGCACACAGTGCGTAATGAAAAAAAAAAAAACTTTGATCGTGTTTTTGGTTTTAAAACAGTGACTTTGCACTGTATTTTTGTATGGTATTTATTGTTCTATTCTAGTTTTTCCTGGTCTCATTGTATAGAATGGAAGACATATTACAGAAATTGAGATGATTTTGATCTTATTTTCTAAGGGATATCACTTTAAATATGAAGCAGTGCAAAACTTCTTTAAAGAACAAGAGAGGCACTTTAAAATATAAAAGTATATACTACAGCAATGAAACAAATAAAAATATAAAAATGAGGGTAGGAGTGGCACTATTAACTGAATAAAGTCTAATGAGACAAGATTTTGTTTGAATTTTTAACTCCAGAGGGTTAGCCACCCAGGATAACCCAAGAAAATCAGTGCATCATTGAGGGACTGTCTGTCTTATTCCAATATTATCCCACAGGATGCGACCCACACCAGTCGACTAACGCTTGGGTATGTACTTGCTAAGTGAATGGGACAACAGGTGTAAGGAAACACCCAATGTTTCCACCCATGCCGAAGATCAAATCATGGACACTCAGTGTGTGAAGGAACAGCACTGCATACAAGGCCACAGGCCACAGTAAATTAAGTAAAGGGGACATAGCACTGCATGTGGACTTTACTGTGTAAGTTCTGAAAGCTATTCAAACTGTGACAGGCCTGCATTACTAAGGAATTTAGCTACTTCATGTTCAAATGTTATTTCATACAAGTGACCTGCCGGTTTTTTGAACTATGATTTTGTCCTCACAGACAAAATGCTGGTGGTTGTTGTGTTCTTACAGGTGTTTTCTTAGGCTATAAAACAAAGAATATGGTGCTTAACACAAGAGAAGCTGGCCCAGTACATAACCTCAACACAATAAAAGCTCAATACATACCCACAACACAAGAGCTCATCAGATATATAACCTCAACACAAGAAGAAGCAACCAAATAAATAACAAGAGCAGCTTAACCAATGCACAGCCTTAGCACAAGAGCTCACCCAATACAATAATGAGAGCTCACCAAATACAATAATGAAGTCAACCAATACAGTAAACAAGAGGTTACCCAATACTGACCTTAAATACAGGAGAAATTCACCCAATATATACGAAAGCTGACCCAGCATATATATTAAACATGCAATAAATAACAATATATCACAAGGACCCCCACTGGAAATAAGTAACTTTGTATGACTATTTTTTTGGCTTAACCTGGGTGATCTACACACCTGTTACCATATATGATAATTGTACTTATGAGCACCTGTACCCAAATTAACTTAGACCCGGACTGTCGAGTGAGCTGTGTGGAGTGAGCTGTGTGGAGTGAGCTGTGTGGAGTGAGCTGTGTGGTGTGAGCTGTGTGGAGTGAGCTGTGTGGAGTGAGCTGTGTGGTGTGTGCTGTGTGGAGTGAGCTGTGTGGAGTGAGCTGTGTGGAGTGAGCTGTGTGGAGTGAGCTGTGTGGAGTGAGCTGTGGAGTGAGCTGTGTGGAGTGAGCTGTGTGGAAGTGAGCTGTGTGGAGTGAGCTGTGTGGTGTGAGCTGTGTGGAGTGAGCTGTGTGGAGTGAGCTGTGTGGAGTGAGCTGTGGAGTGAGCTGTGTGGAGTGAGCTGTGTGGAGTGAGCTGTGTGGAGTGAGCTGTGTGGATGTGAGCTGTGTGGAGTGAGCTATGTGGAGTGAGCTATGTGGAGTGAGCTGTGTGGAGTGAGCTGTGTGGAGTGAGCTGTGTGGAGTGAACTGTGTGGAGTGAGCTGTGTGGAGTGAGCTGTGTGGAGTGAGCTGTGTGGAGTGAGCTGTGTGGAGTGAGCTGTGTGGAGTGAGCTGTGGAGTGAGCTGTGGGAGTGAACTGTGTGGAGTGAGCTGTGTGGAGTGAGCTGTGTGGAGTGAGCTGTGTGGAGTGAGCTGTGTGGAGTGAACTGTGTGGAGTGAGCTGTGTGGAGTGAGCTGTGTGGAGTGAACTGTGTGGAGTGAACTGTGTGGAATGAGCTGTGTGGAGTGAGCTGTGTGGATGAGCTGTGTGGAGTGAACTGTGTGGAGTGAACTGTGTGGATGAGCTGTGTGGAGTGAGCTGTGTGGAGTGAGCTGTGTGGAGTGAGCTGTGTCAAGACTGACAGCAAGTCAGTTTGGTCCTCACTGGTTGCTGTCTTCCTTGTGTCTCCCCATGATGCAAAGAACCTCATTCAGCTCCTATCAATGATCTAGACCTGCGCTGTCAGTATCCCGGGCCAGAAGCTGTGAACAACCCTTGTAAGAACTGAAGCTGCTGCTGCTGCTAATACTGTTGCTGTCAGTGTTTACACACAACAGCTGACGCGCCTGCACTGAGATGCCAAATAATATTTACAAATTGCTAAATGACAATAATTCTGGAAAATTGCATTTACTTGGATGCATAATTATATACATAACAGTAAATGAACAATGATAACTATTATTTACCAGTTAGACAAGTAGGAATTTGGGACACTTAGGTCTCAAAAAATGTCCCCCTTCGATACCTACCACTGTCATATCCACAAGTGCTCTGGACCTATTAATTAAATGAAATGTACATACACCAGGAATGCTGGTAAATATATAAATTTGTGGACTGTATATTAAAAATAATAAATGGTTATATATATATACACAATTACCTGGAGTTTTACCTGGAGAGAGTTCCGGGGGTCAAACGCCCCCGCGGCCCGGTCTGTGGACCAGCCTCCTGTGGATCAGAGCCTGATCAACCAGGCTGTTGCTGCTTGGCTGCACGCAAACCAACGTACGAGCCACAGCCCGGCTGATCAGGAACTGACTTTAGGTGCTTGTCCAGTGCCAGCTTGAAGACTTGCCAGGGGTCTGTTGGTAATCCCCCTTATGTGTGCTGGGAGGCAGTTGAACAGTCTCGGGCCCTGACACTTATTGTATGGTCTCTTAACGTGCTAGTGACAACCCCTGCTTTTCATTGGGGGGATGGTGCATCGTCTGCCAAGTCTTTTGCTTTCGGTAGTGAGTGATTTTCGTGTGCAAGTTCGGTACTAGTCCCTCTAGGATTTTCCAGGTGTTATATAATCATGTATCTCTCCCTCCTGCGTTCAGGAATACACGGTTTAGGAACCTCAAGCGCTCCCAATAAATTGAGGTGTTTTATCTCCGTTATGCGCGCCGTGAAAGTTCTCTGTACATTTCTAGGTCGGCAATTTCACCTGCCTTGAAAGGTGCTGTTAGTGTGTAGCAATATTCCAGCCTAGATAGAACAAGTGACCTCAAGAGTGTCATCATGGGCTTGGCCTCCCTAGTTTTGAAGTTACATAACAGAAGGAAAATATATCTTAATATCATTCACCAATTTGACTGGAGATTAATGTGTCATGTACAGGATCCCCCCTTCTGCCTACATTTATGAAAATTTTACTGGCCAGAAATTAAACATAAATTAGACCGCTTATCTGAGGTTCCTGGAGTTGTCCTGTCCTGTCGCCTGATATCTCAAGTTATGCAGGAATGCACATCCAACAATTTCGCCTCCTATTTGAGAGGTGTCAGCCCAATTTTAACCTCTAGAGCACGAAAATTCCTTCCCATTACACTAACGTTGTATCCAATTCAAATTAACAAAATGGCGACTGACCCCCCCAGCCGCAGGTTTCCCATTTTCGATAATATACTACTTTTAAAAATACAATATAGGGCATCTATTTACCTATAAATTACTGTATTTCCGGAAAATATATACAGTATTTTCCACACTGCGGCCGGCCGGAGTTCGTTGCTAAACGACTCAAATTGCTCATTTGACAATGGTGGAGGACCTGGGTACATATAGGATCTGGCATCCACACGGCGACATATTACACAAGATTTAATCACCCTTTTTACACTTTGCCGTCCTTGTGGAATCCAGAAAGTTTCCCTAATAACAATTTAAGTATCTTGTACCCCACCATGCATTACATTTTTATGGGCATTAAGAACAATTAAATTTGTTAGATGATGAGTTTTGGCAGTAAGATAGGGTGTTTAGCATAATCACCCAATTCAGCATTTTGAAACCTACCTCTGCACCTAATTACATTGTTCTCTAAATACAGCCCCAATTTCTCTATTATGGAACCTTTTCACAATTTTTCTTTCCATCATCAATTTAATCTCACTTCCACAGATTTCCTCCTGTACCCTCTTTATCTAATATTCAAGAGGATGTGAAAACTTAAATGAAATATTCATCTTATTTAGAATTTAAACACCAACTTAGTTACATTGATTAGTTTGGGTAAAGAAGAATACCTATTTATATCAATGGCTATGGAGACAAACTATTGGAGCGGTGGTCACATTAATTTCAACAGGAGCAATATACACCTTTTGTACAGGCCAATTAGCTTTATTTACCAACCAGCTCGGTCCTTTAAACCATGATACAGCATTTACAAATTTAGCATAAGGTAAACCTTGAGACAAGAAATCAGCTGGATTCTCCTCACCAGGTATATGATTAAATGTTAACATATGCTGACCCAAACTATTATACTTCTCTTGCATCTAATTAATTTCAGTGACTCTGTTTTGTACGTACACAATTTTACTGTTTCCATTATGAATCCATTGTAAGGATACCTCATTATCAGACCAAATTACAGTGTTGCTAATATTTATCTCCTGCAACTTATTTCTTATATAATTAGCTAATTTGACACCTACATAAATGGCTGTTAACTCCAACTGAGGCAAGGTACATGATTTAATTGGAGACACTTTAGCCTTAGACATAACAAGAGAAATAACACTATTACATTGAAGGTAAGCAACTGCTCCATATGCCAATTTTGAAGCATCACAAAAAAATGTGGAGTACATTTTTCCCATTTGGATTGGCCACCTGGCATGGGAACTCCAACATTGGAAATTTTCTCATAATCACCAATTAATTCATCCCACCTGTTAATGAATTCCTCAGGTAGAATTTCATCCCAAGCACATTTAAGTTTCCATGCTTCCTGATTAATATTTCCCTCTTATAGTAAGGGTGACACTAAACCTAGTGGATCAAAACATTTGGAAACTTCAGCAAGCAAAACTCTCTTAGTTAATTTATTGGGCATACTGTAATTATTAGGTTTTAACATTAACAAATCTCTCTCAGTATCCCAATTTAAACCCAATACATTACTACATTTTGGCACTCTCATCTCCAGGGAAATCTTTACTTATTTTGCCCTTTAATTTGGACGAATTTACTATCCATTCCTTCAGAGGCATATTTGCACTTTGCATTATTTTATTAGCTTCTCCATAAGTCATTAACAATTCCTCTTCAGTTGACGTCACACCCAGGAAATTGTCAGCATAAAATTGTTTGCTCATTACTTTACTGAATGGACTTGCCATACGTTTAACATGTACATTTATCGTAGCTTGAAGTAGGAACGGACCCGATGCAGCACCAAATAATACGCTCCTAAAGCGAAAGGTTTTCAGAGGGCTAAGTGGGTCACTAGGATTCTCAGGCCATAAGAAGCGGGTACAATCCCGGTCAGCCTCTTGTAAACCCACTCTTAGGAAAGCTTTACTTATGTCAGCTGTAAAGGCATAATGCTTCACTCTGAAATTTAATAAGATATCTCCTAATTTTTCCGTCAACGACGGGCCTGTCATCAAACAGTCATTTAAACTAGGTACATTTTTGTTACTCCTGGTACTACAATTAAACACAATCCTCAAAGGAGTGGTCTTAGAATCCTTCTTCACTCCGTGATGTGGCAAATAGTGGCCATAAATTTTGGCTTGCTCAGGAGGTACCTCTTCTATAAATTTATTAATTAACTGCTCAGCAATTATATCATTATAGGCAGTTAACAATTCTGGTGTCTTACTCAGTTCGCGGAGCTGAGCCTTTAACTGTCCATATGCCATTCTGTAATTAGTGGGCAATTCTGGATGGTTCAGTCTCCACGGAAGTCGTACCCAGCATTGTCCAGATTCAAATTTTACATCTCTCAGGAACTGTTCCTGAGTAAAAGAATCGTCTGGACTTTCTTCATTTACATTTATTCCAATGCTTTTAAATTTCCCACAATTTAGGGCAGGGGCTCAACACCACCTCTATGGAAAAATACGGGGGTCGATTTCATGATAAGACACAAATTTGGGTATTTGTAGTTTTCCCTAGTCATGAATTATTTTTACGGGAATCCTACCAACATTCGTGGCCTCCTGCACTTCAAAAGGGTGAAAACCACATTTCTTTACCATACCCTTTACAAAGGGGGCATAATTCACTCCCTAAAAAAAATTTTTATTGGACCTACAGAATAATCACTTCCCACCAAGGTGCTAAATTTACTTTATGTGAGAGTCTTTCTGAGGTTTACTAACCCCTACGGAAATATTTCTCGGGAAGTCTATCTACAATTACTGCAAAAAAAAACACTTTTTTTCATTCCCCAACTTGACAGTTCTTAAACAGTGTTTACAATTGACCCTTTTATCCAGAGAAAACCAGATACTTTTAAATTTGGGGATCCTAATTTGTACTTTTATACCATCAAGACTTTATGTTTTAAAAGGTACGCGGGGACCCCCCCCTTCCAATACTAATTTACATTTTTTGATTTATATTTTTATCTAAATTTTTTTTCCGAAACAAGGTAAGGGTACTTCACAAAACCATCTTTATTAACATTAGCAGCAATTTTTCATTACCCACTGTTGTGTCATTTTATCAACATTATTTTTTACAACATTATCATATAGACTTTACACATGATATATGATTCTTCCTTTTTTGACATTGATAACAGAAGTTTAAAATTTGGCATAACAACCTTTACTTTTTGATTACCCAAACACCTGATACACTGTCAAGTTCCTCCAATTTTCAACTTTATCATTCCAGAATTGTTTCATTGAATTTTTGAAAAGAGTACCCTTTTCAGAAAAGACGTTCCTTTTTTTTCAGGATTTGGAAAAAAAAAAGCATAAAGAGCAATCATAAAAATGTAGAAACTGCTTTAAACAGCATTGGGAAAAAAAGGAAAAACCCCTAGGGAAATTTTTTTACCTAAAAAAGCTTTTGACACAGTAACCCACATCCCACCCACAAACTTGAAACCCTTAGGGATAAGAGGGCCCTGCGCTTGCTTTTTTTCAAACTTTCCTTACTAATGGGCAGTATGTCCCAAATTTTAAAAACCAGCATCAACAACCGCCACTTGTACTGGGGTTCTGCAGGGGAAATGTCCTTGTCCCCTGCTCTTCCCCATAACATCAATGATCTTTTCCCAAAAATATCCCCACCTGAAACCCATCTCTTTGCTGACGACACGACTTTTGTCATCTCTCACCCAAACTTGCCCCCTCAAAACCTTTTAACGAGGAGCTGATCAAAATATCGACTTGGATACAGCCAATAAACTTACGATAACACTGACAAAACCTACATATTTTGTTTGGAGCGAGCAGGAGATGCACAAATTAACATTAAGATCGACAACACTCTAATTACCAGGCATAATGAGGGCAAATTCCTTGGCCTATACCTTGACAACAACCTAGAATTCCAGCACCCATATCCAACACATAACCAAAAAAGTATCCAAACGGTTGGGATCCTCTCCAAGATACGACAATACGTGCCGCAAAATGCCCTTCTCACACTATACCACTCACTTATTTATCCATACCTCACCTATGCTATTTGTGCTTGGGATCAACTGCAGCAACACACCTAAAGCAATAATAACCCAACAAAAAGCTGCAGTAAGAATAATCACTAAATCCCATCCCTGGCAACACTCCCCCCCACTCTTCATAGATCTAAACTTACTCCCTGTTCAGTACATCCACACTTACTACTGTGCAATCTACATCTACAGGACCTTAAACTCAATATTAACCTTGACCTAAAACGCTTTCTTGAATAGTTGTGACAGAACCACAGGCATAACACCAGACACAAACATCTTACGACATTCCCGTGGTCGACTAAACCTTTACAAAAATTCAATGTATGTCAAAGGCCCTAAAATCTGGAACACCCTACCTGAGAACTCTAGAACTGCAGACACATTCATCACCTTCAAAACTACCATTAGAAAACATCTTATCTCCCTGATACACCCATCAACTAACTACACGAATACCACCTGGTGGTTCACACTTACACTCACTCACCCATTTGACCATAAACAGAATATTAATCTCAATCTTAAAATAATGAATCCTATGATACTCCAATACTGAAACTATGTACTGTGCCAAAACAAAAGCATTCACATTGCTAAACTCACAAACTAGTATTTAGTCACTTAGCCATAATACCAACTTACCTCATAATTTGTAACATTTTAAAATAAAGAATTAAACTAAGTCTGCCCGAAATGCCTAGCCATGCTAGGCGTTCTAGTGGTACACTCTGTAATCATTATTTAACTACATATAAACCACACAACAACCAAATTCTGTAAATTCAACATTGTAATCTTTATAGAGAATAAACTTTGAATTGAATTGAATTGAATTTGACTGGTCTCTTATTAACTGGGCTACTCTTGGGAGGGTACTTATTCTTCTTACCTTGTGGAGAATCATTATTTCTGATTCCTACTAATTGATATGCATCTATGCAACTCTTTTTAGGAAATGAAATTTGATTATTACAATTGGGATAATTTTTCCCTTTATGGAACTTGACAGATACCTCAGAGTTATTATGTGTTGCATCTTTAAAATGAGTTAGTTGGCTGGTCTGCAACTGCACAATTAATTCTTGTAGACCTATTCTTATTTCCTCCAGACCAAAATAACCTTCGTGATATTTATTCGAGAGCCATTCAAGTGTTTTACAATTTAATTTATTCTGTACCATGGCACTCAATAACCAGTCTGATTCCTTCAGATAATATTTATTACTTAAAGTTTTGAGAGGTGCCTCCAGTTTGACTCAAAAACTCTGTAAACCTTTGTAAGTGGATCTGGAGATTTTAAATAACAATGATTTCCTAGATCCAACCCTATTTTTTTATTTTACCATAATGTTTTTTAAAAAAAGTCAACTGTTTCCCTTGTAGAGTCCTACTTGGGGAAAGGCTTGTTGATATGAAAGCATTTCCTCTTCCCTGCCCTTTGAGGTAAAATAATTTGTTACCAGGCTAGGTCATCCTTATGACAATGCTTTAAAAATTGACCAAAATTCTCCCTTTTTCCCAATTTAAAATACGGTAAACAAGTCTGGGGGTTTTGGCAAAGACTTTTTATTTTTTGGGAGAGACTGATTAACTCCCTGGTTTAAAATTTTTAATTTATTCAAGGCCTGACTTTTAAAAAAGAATCTTTTTCCTCAATTAAAATATGTTTAATCTGAGATTATTTTCAGTCCATCTACACGTTTACTAACAAATTCCTTCATATTTTTTGTAATAAAATTTGATATTATATCTATTCCCTAAAGATCTAAAATACAATTTTAAATCTCAATTTTCACGTTTTTGTTCATTAACCAAACATTTATTATATGCTTGGTTTTCTGACCCTTTCTCCCTTTCAGTGATGCTTTTTTTCCCGGGATATTCCATTGTTTGTCTTTTTATTAATTTCCCTCATTTTCAGCCATAATGCAATTATTAATTAAACTTAAAACATGGTTACAATTAAAACCCACTGATACAACTTACCCCCGGGAGTTTAACGAGGGGTTTCCGGGGGGTCAAGCCCCGCGGCCCTTTTGGACCAGGCCCTGGTGGATCAGAGCCTGATAAACCCGGCTGTGTTGGCTGCACGCAAAAAAACCCTACGAGCCACAGCCCGGCTGATCAGGGAAATGACTTTAGGGTTTTTTGTCCAGTGCCAGCTTGAAGACTGCCAGGGGTCTGTTTTTAATCCCCTTATTTTGCTGGGGGCAGTTTAAAAAGCTCGGGCCCCCCGACACTTATTGTATGGGCTTTAACGTGCAGTGACACCCTGCTTTTTTTATTGGGGGGATGGGACATCGTCTGCCAATCTTTTTTCTTTTGTAGTGAGTGATTTTTGTGTGCAATTCGGTATAGTCCCTCTAGATTTTTCCCGGGTGTTAAAATAAATCTCCCCCTCCTGCGCCAGGGGAAAACAGGTTTTGGAACCCAAACGCTCCCATAATTTAGGTGTTTTATCTCCGTTATGGCGCCCTGAAAGTTCTCTGTACATTTTTGGGCGGAAATTTCACCTGCCTGAAAGGTGTTTTAGGTCAGCAATATTCCAGCCTGATAGAACAAAGGGCCTGAAAAAGTGTCATCAGGGCTTTGGCCTCCCTAGTTTGAAGGTTCTCATTATCCTCATTCTTTTTCTAGCAGATGCGATTGAAAAATGTTATGGGTTTAAGGTGAGATCCTCCCACATGATCACCCCATTTTTGACGTTGGTGTTTCGCTCATTTTGTGGGCCCGAATTTTTTTTTTGTACTCTATGAAGATTTAATTTTCCTTTATTTTCCATATTGAGTAATTGAAATTTCTATCGTTGAACTTCATATTGTTTTCTGCGTCCCTGAAAGATTTGGTTGATGTCCGCCGGGGCTTTGCAGTTCTGCAATGGAAGACACTGTCTGCAGATTCGGGTGTCATTGCAAAAAAAGACAGGTGCTGTGGGGTGCATCCTTGTCTATTCGGATAGGGATGAGGAAAAGATGGGGGGAGCACTGTGCCTTTGGAACAAGCTTTTCACCTAGCTGCCCCGGACTTTACTCTGTTGACAACTTCTGTGTTTGTAGTGAGGAAAATTTTGATCCATCGACCGCTTTTCCTTTTTTCCCTTTAGCACGCATTTTTTGGTATTACGCCATGGTCACCTTGTTTAGTTTAAATTTTTTATTATGCACCCCCTACCCATCCTTGGGCGGTGTCAAAAGTTACAGAGGGAATAATTGGTCCCGGGATGGGCTCCAAAGTTTTTTATGGCTGAGAAGTTCAGAGGTAATGAAAATCACAATTTCAAAGGTAATGAATCACAAATTTACAAGGTAATGAACTCACAATTTACAAAGGGGAATAAACCCCGGTAATCTGGTCACAATCATGACAATTTTAAAAAGGGATTTACAGATTACAGAGGTACGTAATGGGTCCGGGGCTGGGCCCCCCAAAATTTTGTAGCTGAAAATAGGTACAAAGGTAATGA
>NC_069424.1:24744339-24869339 GCF_026875155.1 Cherax quadricarinatus
ACTCGTGTGGGTGAGGGCCCACAAAATTTTTTGTTTTTATAACTCATTAAAATTTGGGACCGGGTGTGGACTATCAGTGGCCATTACTTGAAATTTGTTCAGACTGTAACCAGTAAGGAGTGAGGCTGATTCTTTACCCTGTAACTTGCCAGATTGTGACCAGATCTACCGGATTTCATTACCTTTGTAACTATTTCAGCTATCAAACTTGGGGTCCAGCCCGGGCCCTTTATGTACCTCTGTAATCTTTGACTACCGCCCACAGGAGGGGTATGGGGCAAAAAAAGATATTAAACTATATTAAACGTAGCCCCTTTGGGTTTAAGCTCTTGAGGGTAAAAAGGGAAAAAAAAAGCCCGTTTTTCTGTATGGGCGTCGGCCCAGCCAGACTGGGTTTGAACTCTGCCTCCCAAACGGCACACGAGTCTGGGGTTTCGGTTGGCAACGCACTCCCTCACAAAACGATTTTTCGGTTCAACCCCCGGGCATGGTTGGAAACAGGGGAAGATTCATACATTTGATGTCTCGGTTTCACATAACATAATAGTACCTGGTATTAGTCAAACTGTTGGGTCGAATTCTGGAGGACAAATTAACGATCCCGGGGAAGAACAGAATCCCGAAAGGCATTGACTTTTTGGTTATTCTGGGGGGTAAACCCCTTTCCCCCGTAAAAATCCGAAAAAATCCGGTAATACAAAATTATTATATTTTATAAAATATATATATATATATATATTAATATATAAATAAATATTATATATACATTATACCCATAATATATAAAAAGTTTGGGCCCTCCCCCCACCGAGGCGGGGGATCCAAAAAAAAAGAAAAAACCCCCCCAAAAAAAAATACTTTTATCATCATTCAACACTTTTACCTCACTCACACTAACACTGTTTTTGCAGAGGGGGCCAAACACACATTTGGACATATACATAAAAGATCACAACAATCCCCCCAAACTGCCAAAATCCCAAACCCCTCCTTTAAATTGCAGGCATTGTACTTCCCATTTCCAGTATTCAAGTCCGGCTATATAAAAATAACCAGTTTCCCTGAATCCCTTCACTAAATATTACTCTGCTCACACTCCAACAGATCGTCAGGTCCCAAATGCCATTCGTCTCCATTCACTCCTATCTAATACGCCCACGCACGCTTGTTGGAAGTTCAAGCCCCTCGCCCACAAAACCTCCTTTACCCCCTCCCTCCAACCTTTTCGAGGACGACCCCTGCCCCGCCTTCCTTTCCCTGCAGATTTATACTCTCTCCATGTCATTCTACTTTGATCCATTCTCTCTTAATGACCAAACCACCTCAACAACCTGTTTTCAGCCCTCTGACTAATGCTTTTATTAACTCCACACCTTCTCCTAATTTCCACACTCCGAATTTTCTGCATAATATTTACATCACACATTGCCCTTAGACAGGACATCTCCACTGCCTCCAACCGCCTCCTCGCTGCTGCATTTACCACCCAAGCTTCACATCCATATAAAAGTGTTGGTACTACTATACTTTCATACATTCCCTTCTTCGCCTCCATAGATAATGTTTTTTGTCTCCACATATACCTCAATGCACCAATCACCTTTTTCCCTTCATCAGTTCTATGGTTAACCTCATCCTTCATACATCCATCCGCTGACACGTCAATTTCCCAGTATCTGAAAACATTCACTTCTTCCATACTCCTCTCCAATTTGATAACCAATTTTTCTTTATCTAAATCGTTTGATACCCTCATCACCTTACTCTTTTCTATGTTCACTTTCAACTTTCTACCTTTACACACACTCCCGAACTCGTCCACTAACCTTTGCAGTTTTTCTTCAGAATCTCCCATCAGCACTGTATCATCAGCAAAAGTAACTGTGTCAATTCCTATTTTGTATTTGATTCCCCATAATTTAATCCCACCCCTCTCCCCAACACCCTAGCATTTACTTCTTTTACAATCCCATCTATAAATATATTAAACACAACCATGGTGACATTACACATCCCTGTCTAAGACCCATCTTTACCCAGAAGTAGTCTCCCTCTCTTGTACACAGCCTAACCTGAGCCTCACTATCCTCATAAAAACTCTTTACAGCATTTAGTAACTTACTACCTATTCCATATACTTGCCCGAAATGCCTAGCCATGCTAAGCGTTCTAGTGGTACACTCTGTAATCACAATTTTACTACATGTAAACCAAACAATAACCATATTTCTGTAAACTCAGCATTGTAATCCTTATAGAGAATAAACTTTGAATTTGAATTTGAATTTGAACATCTGCCACATTGCTCCCCTATCCACTCTATCATATGCCTTTTCTAAATCCATAAATGCAATGAAAACTTCCCTACCTTTATCTAAATACTGTTCACATATATGCTTCAATGTAAACACTTGATCTACACATCCCCTACCCACTCTAAAACCTCCTTGCTCATCTGCAATCCTACATTCGTGGAATACTCAGTAAACTAATTCCTCTATAATTTTTACAAAGGAATTATACATGCTCTCTGTCAATCCCTAGGTACCTTCCTCTCTTTCATACATTTATTAAACAAAAATACCAACCGCTCCAACACTATATCCCCCCTGCTTTTAAGATTTCTGTCATGATCCCGTCAGTTCCAGCTGCTTTACCTCCTTTCATTCTACGTAATGCTTCACACACCTCCCCCACATCCTGCTCTTCTTCACTCCTAAAAGATGGTATACCTCCCTGGCCAGTGCATGAAATTACCGCCTCCCTTTCTTCGTCGATACTTAAAAGTTCCTCAAAATATTCCCGCCATCTATCTAATACCTCCAGGTCCCCATCTACTAACTCCCCTACTCTGTTTTTACCTGACAAATCCATTCATTCCCTAGGCTTTTTTAACTTGTTTATCTCATTCCAAAATTTTTTCTGATTTTCATCAAAATTTCTTGACAGTGCCATCCCACTCTATCATCTGCTCTCCTTTTATACTCTCTCACCACTCTTTTACTCTCCATATACTCTGCTCTTCTTATAACACTTCTACTTTGTAAAAACCTCTCATAAGCTAACTTTTTCTCTTTTATCACACCCTTTACTTCATCATTCCACCAGTCACTCCTCTTTCCTCCTGCACCCACCCTCCTATAGCCACAAACTTCGGCCCCACATTCAAATACTTCATTTTTAAAACTATTCCAACCCTCTTCAACCCCCCCCCCACTACTCATACTTGCACTAGCCCACCTTGCTGCCAATTCTGTAGTTGCTTATATCTCACCCGAACTTCTTCCTCCCTTAGTTTATACACTTTCACCTGTCTCTTACTTGTTGTTGCCATTTTCCTTTTGTTCCATTTACCTCTTACTCTAACTGTAGCTACAACTAAATAATGATCCGATATATCAGTTGCCCCTCTATAAACATGTACATCTTGAAGTCTACCCATCAACCTTTTATCCACCAATATATAATCTAACAAACTACTTTCATTACTTGCTATATCATACCCTGTATATTTATTTATCCTCTTTTTCATAAAATATGTATTACTTATTACCAAACCTCTTTCTACACATAGCTCAATTAAAGGCTCCCCATTTTCATTTACCCCTGGCACCCCAAATTTATCTACTACTCCCTCCACAACATTTTTACCCACTTAACATTGAAATCCCCAACCACAAGTACTCTCACACTTGGTTCAAAACTCCCCATGCATTCACTCATCATTTCCCAAAACTTCTCTCTCTCCTCTACACTTCTCTCTTTTCCAGGTGCATATACACTTACTATAACCCACCTTTCACATCCAACCTTTATTTTACTCCACATAATCCTTGAATTAAAACATTTATACTCCCTCTTTTCCTGCTACAGCTTATCCTTCAACATTATTTCTACTCCTTCTTTAGCTCTAACTCTATTTGAAACCCCTGACCTTATCCCATTTATTCCTCTCAACTGAAACTCTCCCACCCCCTTCAGCTTTGTTTCACTTAAAGCCAGGACATCCAGCTTCTTGTCATTCATAGAATCCACAATCATCTCTTTCTTATCATTTGCACAACTTCCATGCACATTCAGGCATCCCACCTTGACAATTTTCTTTTTCATTTTAATAATCTGTCCAGGAAAAGGAGTTACTAGCCCATTGTTCCCGGCATTTTAGTTGACTTTTACAACACGCATGGCTTACGGAGGAGTGGTTCTTATTCCACTTCTCAATGGATATAAAAGGAAAAGTAATAGGAACAAGAACTATTAAGATAAAATCAAAGAAAACTCAGATGAGTGTGTATAAATAAACATGTACATGTATGTGTAGTGTGACCTAAGTGTAAGTAGAAGTAGCAAGACGTATCTGTAATCTTGCATATTTATGAGACACACAAAAGACACCAGCAATCTTACCATCATGTAAAACAATTACAGGTTCTCGTTTTACACTCACTTGGCAGGACGGTAGTACCTCCCTGGGCGGTTGTTGTCTACTAACCTACTATTATATATATGTGTATGTATATATATGTCGTGCCGAATATGTAAAACTGGTCAATTAGCAAGAACTCATTTAAAATTAAGTCCTTTCAAAAATTTTCTCTTATACGTTTAAAGATATATTTTTTCATTAATGTTAATGTAAAAATTTTTAATTTTGCACCAAAAGAATCTTAGAAAACTTACCTAACCTTATTTTAACAAGAACAATTTATTTTAGTCTAACCCAACTAAATATATTTTATATTTGTTTACAATAATTTAATACTAAACAAACACAGTGAAATGTATTTTTTTCGTTAGGTTCAGAATGATTTTGGCGAAATTATTGCATACACAAATTTTCACTTGTCCTATATGGCAAGATGAGCGTTGCTATTTAAGCCAAGATCGCAAGTTCTGCCTATTCGGCACGACATATATATATATATTATATATATATATATATATATATATTATATATATATATATATATATATATATATATATATATATATATATATATATATATATATATATATATATATATATATATATTATAATGTCGTGCCGAATATGTAAAACTGGTCAATTAGCAAGAACTCATTTAAAATTAAGTCCTTCATAAAATTTTCTCTTATACGTTTAAAGATATATTTTTTTCATTAATGTTAATGTAAAAAATTTTAATAATGCACCAAAAGAATCTTAGAAACCTTACCTAACCTTATTATACCAAGAACAATTTATTTTAACCCAACCAAACTAAATATATTTTAGATTTGTTTACAATAATTTAATACTAAACAAACACAGTGAAATATATTTTTTTCGTTAGGTTCAGACTGATTTTGGCGACATTATTGCATACACAAATTTTCACTTGTCCTATATGGCAAGATGAGCGTTGCTATTTAAGCCAAGATCGCAAGTTCTGCCTATTCGGCACGACATATATATATTATATAATTATATATATATATATATATATATATATATATATATATATATATATATTATATATATATATATATATATATATTATATTATATATACTTACATACATACATATACATATATATATGTGTGTATGTGTGTGTACAGGTAGAAAGTTAAAAGTGAACATAGATAAGAGTAAGGTGATGAGGGTATCAAACAAACAACAATTTAGATAAAGAAACACATATACATAAGGGGGATTACCAATAGACCCCTGACTGTCTTCAAGAAGGTACTGGACAGACACCTAAAGTCAGTACCTGACCAACGGGGCTGTGGTTCGTACGTCAGCTTGCGTGCGGCCAGCAGTAGCAGTCTGGTTGATCAGACCCTGATCCACCATGAGGCCTAGTCTCAGACCGAGTCGCGGGGGAGTTGACCCCCGAAACCCTCTCCAGGTAATATATTGGAGGGAGGGAGTATGGAAGAAGTGAATGTTTTCAGATATTTGGGAGTTGACTTGTCAGCGGATGGGTTTATGAAGGATACCTGGAGTATACCTGGAGAGGGATTTAGGGGGTCAACGCCCCCGCGGCCCGATCTGAGACCAGGCCTCGTGGTGGATCAGGGTCTGAATGAGCCAGGCTGTTACTGTTGGCTGCACTTAAACCAACATACGAACCACAGCCCGGCTAATCAGGTACTGACTTTAGGTGTCTGTCCAGTACCTTCTTGAAGACAGCCAGGGGTTTATTGGTAATCCCCCTTATGTATGCTGGGAGGCAATTGAACAGCCTTGGGGCCCGGACACTGTGTTGACTCTGAGCGTACTCGCGGCGCCCCTGCTTTTCATTGGGGGAATGTTGCATCTCCTGCCAAGCCATTTGCTTTCACAGGGAGCGATTTTCATGTGTAAGTTTGGTACTAATCCCTCTACGATTTTCAAAGTGCATTTTATCATGTATCTTTATCGCTTGCATTCCAGGGAATACAAATCAGAGGACTTCAACCGTTACAGTAATTCAGGTGCTTTATCATACTTATGTATGCTGTGAAAGTTCTCTGTACACTCTCCAGGTCAGCAATTTCGCTTGCCTTGAAGGAGACAGTTAGTGTACAACAGTATTCCAGCCTAGAGAGAACAAGCGATTTGAAGAGAATCATCATGGGCTTGGCGTCCCTGGTTTTGAAGGTTCTTATTATCCATCCTATCATTTTTCAAGCAGATGAGATAGATACATTGTTGTGGTCTTTGAAGGTGAGATCCTCCGACATTATCACTCCCAGGTCCTTCACATTACCTTTTCTCTCCATTGTGTGGCTAGAATTTGTTGTATACCCTGATGTAGTTTTAATTTCCTTAAGTTTTCCATGTCTGAGTAGTTGAAATTTCTCTTCATTGAACTTCATATTATTTTCAGTGGCCCATATGAAGATTGGAGTCTTGCAGTGTCTTCAATGGAGGACACTGTCATGGCAATTGGGGTGTCATCTGCAAAGAAAGACACGGAGCTATGGCTTACATCTCTGTCTATGTCAGATGAGGAACAGGTTGGGAGCGAGTACTGTGCCTTGTGGAACATAGCTTTTCACCGTAGCTGCCTCAGACTTCACTTTATTTACTATTACTCTTTGTGTTCTGTTTGTTAGGAAGTTATAGATCCATCTACCAACTTTTCCAGTTATTAATTTATCATGCATTTTGTGCGCTGTTACACCATGGTCACACTTATCGAAGGCTTTTGTTAAGTCTGTGTATACTACATCTGCATTTTGTTTATCTTCTATAGCATCCAGTGAGGTTAACCACAGAACTGATGAAGGAAAAAAGGTGAGTGGTGCATTGAGGTATCTGGGGAGAGAGAAAAAAAATTATTCATGGAGGCAAAGAAGGGAATGTACGAGAGTATAGTTGTACCAACACTCTTATATGAGTGTGAAGCTTGGGTTGTAAATGCTGCAGCGAGGAGGAGGCTACAGGCGATGGGGATGTCGTGTCTAAGGGCAATGTGTGGTGTAAATATTATGCAGAGAATTCGTAATGTGGAAATTAGGAGGAGGTGTGGAGTTACTAAAAGTACTAGTCAGAGGGCTGAAGAGGAGTTGTTGAGCTGGTCTGGTCATTTAGAGAGAATGGAACAAAGCGGAATAACTTGGAGAACTTATATATCTGTAGGGGAAGGAAGGCGGGGTAGGGGTCATCCTTGAAAAGGTTGGAGGGAGGGGGTAAAATAGGTTTTGTGGGAGACGGGCTTGGATATTCAGCAAGCGTGCGTGAGCGTGTTAGATATTAGTGAATGGAGGCGAATGGTTTTTGGGACCTGACGAGTTGTTGGAGTGTGAGCAGGGTAATATTTTGTGAGGGATTTAGGGAAACCCGGTTATTTTACTTAGCGGATTGGGCCCTGGAAAGGGGAAAGTACAATGCTGCAGTTAAAGGAGAGGCTTGGATATTAACAGTTTGGGGGGACAGGAAACTGTCGTATCTGAGTGCCTCTGCAAAAACATTTGTTTATGTGTAGAAGGTAAAAAAGTATAAATGATGTTTAAAGCTTTTTTTTTTTTTGCTTTTTTTTTTCTTTTTGGGTCCCCCTGCTGGGTGGGGGGACGGCCGAGGGTTTAAAAAAAAAGAAAAAAAAAAGGAAAAGAAATAATATAATGTGGGGGTTTTTCGGTCCTATGCAGAAAAAAATTTACACTTTCTTTTGTAAATCCGAGATGGAAAAATTTAATTTTTACTCGACATTTCAGTATATCCCGAGTAAATTATGATCCCATTAAGTTTATTTGAAAAACAAAAGAGGGGGAAATAAAGTGCATTATTAGGTATACAGAGAAACCTAAGTGGCTGTCGATTTTTTTTTCATTTTCTCAACGGTTACCGTGTATTAACTTGAAAAACGAATGTTCCGATCGGCTTGAAACGCTGAACGCTTACGAAATCTTTAATTTTTAAGCATATAGTGGCTTTCTTCTGTGCCTATAAATATTTTTATTCCCTATAAATGCAGAAAAAATATATTTTTCTTAGGGAAGGTTTTGGGACTATTGCTTTATTACTAGGAAAAGTTGCCGACTTTATGCTTGAAATTTGCGGGAGAAATAGTGCGATATCTTGTGATGTTTATTTGATCAGTTTCGTTTCGGTACAAGTGTTTCTTACAAAAGTGAAAGTTCAAATTGTTACTGGGTATATATCCCATTTTCGGAAATTTTTTATTGATAAGTAACAGAAGTGCGTCAATAGAGATTGATTGGGTTGCTGTATTTTGGGACGGAAGAAAGCGGGTTTTAAAAAAAAAAATTTGTTGGGTTTTTTAACCCCGGGGAGGGTTTAGCACCCAGGAAAAACCCCAAAGGAGTCAGTTTGTCACCCGGCTTCCCCGGGTAAAATTGCCCTCGTCCATGAATCATCCCCTGTTCCATGGGTGATGGTTTTTGTAGGATTGGGGCCCAGGGGTTTTGAGCGCAGAACGTTGTTTTGTTCCTCAGGCGGGACAAGGGCGTGGGATCGCCCTTGGCCATGCCGCAGTTTGGTAATGATTAAGTAGTACTGGGGGGGAGGCTCGGAAGTAACATCTGGTGTTATTTCCGGCTCCTCGAAGGGCTCCCCCTGAGGGTCATTCCTGGGGGACCCCTTTTTCACCCCAATGTCAAAATGCCCTTTGGACCCACCCACGACCCACCCTCCCCCCCCACCCATGACCCCCCCACGACCCCCCACCCTCAACCCCCCCCCCCCCCCCGCCCCCCCCCCCCCCCCCCCCCCGCCTCGCCGACCCCCCCGCCGCGCCTCGCGCCCGGCCCCCCTCGGCCCGCCCCCCCTTCTGCTGCGCCTTCTGCAGGTGGGCCGGATCCCCCCCGCGCCCCTTTTTTTTTCCGTTTTTTTTTAAATTTTTTTTTTTGAATTTCTTGTGTTTCCCCTCGGATCAAATTTTTGAGGTTCCCCCCCACTTTCACCCCCCCCCCAATTTTTTTTTCTCGATAATCCCAAAGACTCCACCCCTCGGATCAATTTTTTTGGATTCCCCCCACTTTCACCCCATCCAAATTTTTTCGATTTTTTTTCTGGATAATACGAAAGACTCCATCCCCTTGGATCAAGTTTTCTCGATTTTTCCAAGTTTTCTTTCCCCTTGGATCAAGTTTTTTGGTTTCCCCCCCCCATTTTCACCCCACCCCAAAATTTTTTCGAATTTTTTTTTCTGGATAATACGAAAGACTCCTTTCCCCTCGGATAAAAAGTTTTTGGATTCCCCCCCTCTGGGTAACCATTCAAATGAACTCCTCCTAGGGGGCATGGTCTTTCTCTTATACAGGTTTAAACAAGTGTGACGTCAGTATTTCTCTTTAAAGTTAAATGAACTAAAAAGTGTTTTTTTATCGGGGGAGGACGTCCGTGATGACCTCACACAAAAGGCAGAATCTTGTCGACTTCCCCCTTTGTCAGTGACGTCACGCGTGACCCCCACACGGGCTGAATTTGTCGATTCCCCCCCTATTCAGGACGTCACGGAGACCCCCACACAGGCTGAATCTTGTCGACTTCCCCCTTGTCAGGAGTCACGCGGCCCCGCACACAGGCTGAATCTTGTCGACTTCCCCCTATGTCGTGAGTCACGCGATGACCCCCACACACAGGCTAAAAATCTTGTCGATTCCCCCCCTACCATTTCATATACAACATGGGGGAAAACATTTTCATTTAACCCGGATAACCCAAAAAATTTCACATTTTTTTCGTTAATCCCCACAAAAATCCAAAATTTTTCTTTCAACAAAGTTAGACATTTTTCTGTTTTAACTATTTCATCTGGTCACCCCACGAAGTAACTTCTCTCTCTCCTCCTCCCCCCCTCCCGAACCCTCACACCCCAACCAACACCTCACAATTTTCACTCAAAACCCCCCCCCCCCAAATTTTTCGTTTTAACTATTTCATCGAAAGTCACCCAAAACTTATAACCACTTTTCGAAAAAATTCATAGTCAAATTTTACATTTACGAAGTTAATACGCACACACACCTCGCTTTACTTTAAAACACCTTCAAAACATTATAAATCATTTGAATACTCACAAAAATCCCTTTGAACATTTCCAAACAACACTGAAAACACTTCCAAGAAACATTTTAATACCCCAAAAAAGTTTTGACAGCTTATTTATCTACACTTAACATTTCATTAAATTTACAACTATCCCCCCAAAAAACTCCCCCCGTCTCCAGATTCACAAATTATAAAAACTAACTCAAACACTTTATTTAAAACATCCCCAAAAACACCATAAATTGCTTTAAATACTCCAAAAACATCATTGAAACCCCCAAAACACCTCTGAATACTTCAGAACACCTTCATAAATACTCTTGCACATCATTTTAACACCTTCAAAAACACCTTTGAACATTTTCCCAAAAAACACTGAACACTTCCAAAACCCATTTTGGGACTCCCAAATACACCACTGAAAACTACTAAAAACCCCTGATTTAAATCAAAAACCACCAAAATCACCCCTAAATAAGACAAAACACCCCCAGACAAAAACCCAAACCCACAACACCCCCCAAAACCCCAATTTTTTCTCGTTTTAATAATTTCATCAGAAAAAGGCACAACAAAAACCCCCTTTTAACATCTTTTTCGGTTTTTCTAGTTCGACAAAAAACCCCCCAACACCCCTCCCCCAACACCACAAAATACAACCCCACAACCCCCAAAAACCCACACCCACAATTTTTTTCGTTTTAAAAATAATTTCATCGAAAAAGGAAAACAAAAACCCATTATAAATCTTTTTTGGTATCTCTAGTTCGACAAAAACACCCACATCCACAACACCCCCACCCACATACCCACACCCCCCAACACACACAACCCACATCACCCAACCCCAAAAAACCCACAACCCACCCACATCACCCACACCCCAATTTTTTTTTCGTTTTAACTAATTTTATCGAAGTCACAACAACAACAACCCCCAACTTATAATCACACCTTTGAATAAACCCCAAAAACACATTTGAGTACTCCCAAATAACCAGAATATCTAAAAACCCACTGAATACACTCAAAAAACCACCAAAATTTACCCCTAAACTAAGTCAAACCCATCCCCCCAAAAACCCCACAACCCCAAACCCCCATCCCACTCACCACAACCCCATCACCCACTCCCACAATTTTTTTTTTCCTTTTAAAATATTTCCAGGAAAAAATCACAAAAAAACCCCCCTTTTTATCATCTTTTTTGGTATCTCTAGTTCGATACATTACCACAACCCTCATCAAATTACCAATTTATTCACAAATTTTTTTCCCCCTTTTTTTTATGAATCTTAAATGTAATACAATTTCCCCTTTTTAAATTTCTAAATTTAATAAAAAACCCTCCCTACCCAGGTCCTTGTATCCAATAAATGATATTATATCACAAAACTAATTCCCCCAACTACTGAGACATGTTTCAACACCCTCCTTCTTTTCCAATATATCATAACTTTTCAATTTTAAATTTCTTTTTAAAATTTCACACATTACCTTTATTTTCAGTTTAAAAATTTCCCCCTTTTCATTAAATTTCTAATACAACCCCCCCCATACCCCCTCCATCCACCCGATTTCTTTTACTCCCCCACCCCTCTCCCAACCCCACCCCTTTTGAACACACCAAAAATCACATTTACACCACAAATGCATTCATCCCCATCCCAAAACCCCAAAATCACTGTAACCCAAAATATTCACAAAAAATCAGACCCCCTAACACCACACACACACCCCCCCACACACACACACTCACATTTACAACCTAAAACCCACCTAACCTAACCTAACCCAACCTAACTAATAACCTAACCTACTAACCTATCCTAACCCAACCTATCCCAACCTAAAAACTTCATAAATCATTTGAATACTACATAAAAAACCTTTGAACATTTCCAAAAAAAACACTGAAGCACTTCCAAAATTCATTTTGATTACTCCCAAATAAAAATTTTATCTTAATTTTTACACTTACAAAAATTTTATTAACTGAAATTACAACACATCCACCATCTACTCCCTCCGTCTCCAGATTTACAACATTAAAAAAAACAAAAAAGACACTTTGACATGAGGCATTTTACCAAAACTAACACAAACCATATCTGTTTTTCCAAAAATCTAAGATCACCACAATCAAGACGTTTCCAAAATTTATAACCCCCCCCACTAAGACACAATTTTTTTTTTACCTTCTCTTAAAACATCATCATAACGAAGTCACTAAAATTATCTATATTTTTCTTAGATAAATAACATTTTGTTTTAATCGCCCCCCCCAATTCACATTCTCATTCACACTTACCATTTTATTAAATTAAAAATCATCCCCCCCAAACTCTTCTATTCTCCAACTTTAAACATTTGCACAAAAAAAAAAAATAACTCTAACTTATACATGGGGACATTACCATATCTAAAAACCTGACTAACTTTAAACCCCTCTGAACACCATGATCTTCTTCAAAAAATACTCTGCCATCATTTGAAAAACCTTCAAAAAAAAACCTCAAACACCTCCCGGGAAAACTCCCCAAAAAATATGTTATCCAAATCACCTCAAAATCACCCGAAATAATTTAACATCACATCTAACTCCTTTTTTTTAGGAAAATTCCCCCCAAATCACTAAACCAAGAAATCCCCCTCCCCCTTTGGGATAAAAAAAAAAACATGAAAAAAAACCTAAAACGCAAACACTTAGTACATGATACCATAAAATGAAAAATATTTGTACCACAATAAACTAAGACAACCCCAATACAAACAACCCCTGTTCACTTACCCCAAAAAAACACTAATACACGAAAAACCTTTTTTATAAACATTTCACACAAAAAAAAAATCATATTTTAAATATCTAAAGGGACTCCCTCATACCACCAAAACGATTTTCACCCCTCACAGGGCCGACGAGTCACCTCCAGTGCGTACACTCCCCTGTGTTACTTGGTGGTTGGTAAATCACACCCCAAACCCCCCTTGTTTCAACCTGTTGTACCCTCATTATCTAAGAAACTATATCCATGACGATTACCAGATTTTTTTGACCCCCCCACCAAGATCACAGAAAACACACTTTTTTTTAATTATTCACACAAAAATCACGATCCCCAAATTTCCCTACACCCCAAAACTTTACATTTCAATCACAAAAAATTTAAAACATAGACATACACACCAAATCAAAAATTCACCTCCAAATAAAACATACACATCTTAACTAAGACATACACCAAAAACCTATACTTGACATATTGCGGGTTTAATTTATACCGATTTTTTGTTTTAATACATTTCCCCATCCCCATCATCTCTAAAACTCCCCCTTTTTCATTCCTATATCTCCCAGGTTGTTTTAACCCGACGGGCCCTCGAATTGGAGCCCGAGTGTAGTAGGTGGTGTTTTGGGGTGGTGATGGTTGCTTGGTCCACGCGTGATGGGCCCCTCGGGGTTAAAAAAATCTAGGAGATTCGGAAAGAATGTACTCACTCAATATTTTTACTCATATTTTTGGTTCAGGGGTTTGAGTTTGCTCCCGGTTCCCCCCTTACCGGTTGTTACTGGGCCCTCTCCTCCCGCTCCATGGCTTTATCAAACCTTCGCCCTTTAAAATTGTATGGTTCCCGCCTCCATACGTCATTTTTTAGGTATTTTCCCCTGCCCCTTTCAACTCTATGATGAAAGAGATACTTCCTACTTCTCTGCTCATTGTGTCTTTAACTTCCAATTGTGGCCCTTTGTTTTTGTGTCCCCTCCTGGAACCCCGTCTTTGTCCACCTTGTCTTTCCACCGTATTTTATATGTCGTTATCATGTCTCCCCTGACCCTCCTGTCCTCCAGTGTCGTCAGGCCGATTTCCCTTAATCTTTCTTCATAGGACATTCCCCTTAGCTCTGGAACTAACCTTGTCGCAAACCTTTGTACTTTCTCTAGTTTCTTGACGTGCTTTATCAAGTGCGGGTTCCAAACAGGTGCTGCATACTCCAGTATGGGCCTGACATACACGGTGTACAGTGTCTTGAATGATTCCTTACTAAGGTATCGGAATACTGTTCTCAGGTTTGCCAGGCGCCCATATGCTACAGCAGTTATCTGATTGATGTGTGCTTCCGGAGACATGCTCGGTGTTATACTCACCCCAAGATCTCCTTGAGTGAGGTTTGCAGTCTTTGGCCACCTAGCCTATACTCTGTCTGTGGTCTTCTGTGCCCTTCCCCTATCTTCATGACTTTGCATTTGGCAGGATTAAATTCGAGAAGCCATTTGCTGGACCAGGTGTCCAGTCTGTCCAGGTCTCTTTGAAGTCCTGCCTGGTCCTCATCAGATTTAATTCTCCTCATTAACTTCACATCATCTGCAAACAGGGACACTTCTGAGTCTAACCCTTCCATCATGTCGTTCACATATACCAAAAATAGCACTGGTCCTAGGACCGACCCCTGTGGGACCCCGCTCGTCACAGGTGCCCACTGTGATACATCATTACGTACCATGACTCGTTGTTGCCTCCCTGTCTGGTATTCTCTGATCCAATGCAGTGCCCTTCCTGTTATATGCACCTGATGCTCTAGCTTCTGCACTAATCTCTTGTGAGGAACTGTGTCAAAGGCCTTCTTGCAGTCCAAGAAGATGCAATCGACCCACCCCTCTCTCTCGTGTCCTACTTCTGTTATTTTATCATAAAACTCCAGAAGGTTTGTGACACAGGATTTGCCTTCCGTGAATCCGTGCTGGTTGACATTTATACTCTTGTTCCGTTCCAGGTGCTCCACCACTCTCCTCCTGATAATCTTCTCCATAATTTTGCATACTACACACGTCAATGACACAGGTCTATAGTTTAGTGCCTCTTTTCTGTCTCCTTTTTTAAAAATGGGAACTACATTTGCCGTCTTCCATACCTCAGGTAGTTGCCCAGTTTCCAGGGATGTGTTGAAGATTGTGGTAAGTGGCACGCACAACATATCTGCTCCCTCTCTAAGGACTCACGGGGAGATGTTGTCCGGTCCCCATTGCCTTGAGGTATCGATGTCCCTTAGCAGTTTCTTCACCTCCTCCTCATCTGTGTGTATGTCGTCCAACACTTGTTGGTGTATTCCTTGCTGGTGACCCATCTGGTCTGTTCCCCCAGAGTCCTTCCTGTCTCTACTGTAAATACTTCCTTAAATCTCGTGTTGAGCTCCTCACATACCTCTTGATCGTTTCTTTGTGAGTTCTCCACCTTCTTTCCTCAGCCTTATCACCTGGTCCTTGACTGTTGTCTTCCTCCTAATGTGGCTATACAGCAGTTTCGGGTCAGATTTGATTTCGATGCTATGTCGTTTTCATACTGTCGCTGGGCCTCCCTCCTTATCTGTGCATACTCGTTTCTGGCTCTTCTACTAATCTCCTTGTTTTCCTGGGTCCTATGCCTCCTGTACCTTTTCCATTCTCTGTTGCACTTAGTTTTTGCCTCCCTACACCTTCGGGTAAACCAAGGACTCGTTTTGGTCTTCCTATTATTTCTGTTTCCCTTGGGAAACAAAATTTTTCTCTGCCTCCTTGCACTTTGTTGCCACATATTCCATCATTCTTTTACTGATTTTCCTACCATTTCCTGTCCCATGAACCTCCTGAGGAAGTTTCTCATACCGTGTATCCCCCCTTTTATGTTGGCCTGTCCCCTTCATTCCTGTTCCCTTTTCCACTTTTAACTTACTTATAGTCAAAAACAGAACCACGTGATCGCTAGCTCAAGGGGCCCTCTCGTAAGTGATGTCCCAAGTCTGAACTTCTCAGGGTGAACACAAGATCCGCTTTCTGGCTCATCCTCCCCCCTCTCTCGGTTGTGCCCCGAATTTGATCATGAGGTTTTCATACCAATCCATCATCTTGGCTCTCCAGTTTCGGGGCCCCATGTGGCTCCAGGTTTTTCCCCGCGATCTCCCTTGGTTGAAAACGCCCCTTCCAGTAACTTTTCTCGCTCGAGTGAGCTTTCTGCACCTCAGCCAGTGGGGGTCCCCATCACCCTGTTGTTTTCTTGGTACTCCTTTCTTGTCCTCCTGCAGTTCTGTGTGTGTGTGTGTGTGTGTGTGTACTCACCTATTTGTACTCACCTATTTTGTGTTGCAGGGGTCGAGTCCCAGCTCTGGCCCGCCTCTTCACCGGTTGCTACTAGGCCCTCTCTCTCCCCGCTCCATGAGCTTTATCAAACCTCGTCTTAAAACTGTGTATGGTTCCTGCCTCCACTACGTCATTTTCTAGGCTATTCCACTGCTTACAACTCTATGACTGAAGAAATACTTCCTACTATCTCTCTGACTCATTTGTGTCTTCAACTTCCAATTGTGGCCTCTTGTTTCTGTGTCCCCTCCCTGGAACATCCTGTCTTTGTCCACCTTGTCTATTCCACGCAGTATTTTTATATGTCGTTATCATGTCTCCCCTGACCCTCCTGTCCTCCAGTGTGGTCAGGCCGATTTCCTTAATCTTTCTTCATAGGACATTCCCCTTAGCTCTGGAACTAACCTTGTCGCAAACCTTTGTACTTTCTCTAGTTTCTTGACGTGCTTTATCAAGTGCGGGTTCCAAACAGGTGCTGCATACTCCAGTATGGGCCTGACATACACGGTGTTACAGTGTCTTGAATGATTCCTTACTAAGGTATCGGAATGCTGTTCTCAGGTTTGCCAGGCGCCCATATGCTACAGCAGTTATCTGATTGATGTGTGCTTCCGGAGACATGCTCGGTGTTATACTCACCCCAAGATCTTTCTCCTTGAGTGAGGTTTGCAGTCTTTGGCCACCTAGCCTATACTCTGTCTGTGGTCTTCTGTGCCCTTCCCCTATCTTCATGACTTTGCATTTGGCAGGATTAAATTCGAGAAGCCATTTGCTGGACCAGGTGTCCAGTCTGTCCAGGTCTCTTTGAAGTCCTGCCTGGTCCTCATACAGATTTAATTCTCCTCATTAACTTCACATCATCTGCAAACAGGACACTTCTGAGTCTAACCCTTCCGTCATGTCGTTCACATATACCAAAAATTAGCACTGGTCCTAGGACCGACCCCTGTGGGACCCCGCTCGTCACAGGTGCCCACTGTGATACATCATTACGTACCATGACTCGTTGTTGCCTCCCTGTCAGGTATTCTCTGATCCATTGCAGTGCCCCTTCCTGTTATATGCACCTGATGCTCTAGCTTCTGCACTAATCTCTTGTGAGGAACTGTGTCAAAGGCCTTCTTGCAGTCCAAGAAGATGCATCAACCCACCCCTCTCTCTCTTGTCTTACTTCTGTTATTTTATCATAAAACTCCAGAAGTTTGTGACACAGGATTTGCCTTCCGTGAATCCGTGCTGGTTGGCATTTATACTCCTGTTCCGTTCCAGGTGCTCCACCACTCTCCTCCTGATAATCTTCTCCATAATTTTGCATACTATACACGTCAATGACACAGGTCTATAGTTTAGTGCCTCTTTTCTGTCTCCTTTTTTAAAAATGGGAACTACACTTGCCGTCTTCCATACCTCAGGTAGTTGCCCAGTTTCCAGGGATGTGTTGAAGATTGTGGTAAGTGGCACGCACAACATATCTGCTCCCTCTCTAAGGACCCATGGGGAGATGTTGTCTGGTCCATTGCCTTTGAGGTATCGATGTCCCTTAGCAGTTTCTTCACCTCCTCCTCATCTGTATGTATGTCGTCCAACACTTGTTGGTGTATTCCTTGCTGGTGTCCCCATCTGGTCTGTCCCCCCAGAGTCCTTCCTGTCTCTACTGTAAATACTTCCTTAAATCTCGTGTTGAGCTCCTCACATACCTCTTGATCGTTTCTTGTGAGTTCTCCACCTTCTTTCCTCAGCCTTATCACCTGGTCCTTGACTGTTGTCTTCCTCCTAATGTGGCTATACAGCAGTTTCGGGTCAGATTTGACTTTCGATGCTATGTCGTTTTCATACTGTCGCTGGGCCTCCCTCCTTATCTGTGCATACTCGTTTCTGGCTCTTCTACTAATCTCCTTGTTTTCCTGGGTCCTATGCCTCCTGTACCTTTTCCATTCTCTGTTGCACTTAGTTTTTGCCTCCCTACACCTTCGGTATACCAAGGACTCGTTTTGGTCTTCCTATTATTTCCGTTTCCCTTGGGAACAAAACTTTCCTCTGCCTCCTTGCACTTTGTTGCCACATATTCCATCATCTCGTTTACTGATTTTCCTACCATTTCTCTGTCCCACTGAACCTCCTGCAGGAAGTTTCTCATACCTGTGTAGTCCCCCCTTTTATAGTTTGGCCTGTCCCCTTCAGTTCCTGTTCCCTTTCTCCACTTGTAACTCTACTATATAGTCAAAACTCAGAACCACATGATCGCTAGCTCCAAGGGGCCTCTCATAAGTGATGTCCTCAATGTCTGAACTGCTCAGGGTGAACACAAGATCCAGTCTTGCTGGCTCATCCTCCCCTCTCTCTCTCTGGTTGTGTCCTGACATGTTGATGCATGAGGTTTTCAAGTACCACATCCATCATCTTGGCTCTACATGTTTCGGGACCCCCATGTGGCTCCAGGTTTTCCCAGTCGATCTCCCTGTGGTTGAAATCGCCCATTACCAGTAACTTTGCTCTGCTCGAGTGAGCTCTTCTTGCCACCTCAGCCAGTGTGTCCACCATCACCCTGTTGTTTTCTTCGTACTCCTCTCTTGGCCTCCTGCAGTTCTGTGGTGGGTTATACATCACTCCAATGACTACTTTATGTTCTCCGGACTGAATTGTACCTACAATGTAGTCTCTTTCTCCAATCATGTCCATGCCTTCCATTTCCTCAAATCCCCATCGGTGTTTTATGAGCAGTGAAACCCCCTCCTCCCCCTCTACTCCTTCTATCTTTCCTCAGGATCTGATATCCTGTTGGGAAGTTTGTGTCTGTTATTGTCTAAAGCGAGTTTTGTTTCTGTGACTGCTATGATGTCGGGGGGATTTTTCACTGATTCTTTCATTCCACTCCTCATGTTTATTCATTATTCCATCCGCGTTTGTGTACCAACCTTTAGTTTCTTTTCTATCATTGTGGTCATGCAAGAATATTGAGGTTGGGGGAGCGAGACCCTTGGTGGGGGCCTATATGGGGCTGTGGTGTAGGTGGGGTTTGTGTTGAGGGGGGTGGGGGTCAGAATGCCCATAAGGGACAGTGTTGGGGTAGGTTTGTGTATGGGGATTGGGGGCAGAGGGAACAGTGAAGGTGTTGTAGTATAGGTTGCTCAGTTGCGTTGGGAATGTCGCGGGTGGAGTCTTTTGGTGGGAGATTCTGTGGGGTGTGTTTGCCCTCCTCCTGTGTCTGGGTCCTGCTCATTTCATTGCTTCTCGTTCCTCCTTGCGTCTCTGTACCCTCTCTTTTAGTGTAGTCCTTTCTTCTTGTGTTCTGTCGCGGTGTGTGTGTGTGTGTGTGTGTGTGGTGTGTTAGGTGGTCATAGAGTTTTGTGAATATCTTGGTTACAGTGATTTTAGTGGATTTGAGTAGGATAATTAGGTTAGGTTAGGTTAGGTTAGGTTAGGATAAATTAGGTTAGGTTATTTTTGGTTGGTTAGGTTAGGTTAGGTTAGGGATAAGTTAGGTTAGGTTAGGTTAGGTTAGGTTCGGTTAGGTTAGGTTAGGTTAGGTTTAGGATAAGTTAGGTTAGGTTAGGTTTTGGTTAGGATAAGTTAGGTTAGGATAGGTTAGGTTAGGTTAGGTTGGTTAGGTTAGGTTAGGTTAGGTTAGGTTAGGTTAGGTAGGTTAGGATAAGTTAGGTTAGGTTAGGTTAGGATAAGTTAGGTTAGGTTAGGTTAGGATAAGTTAGGTTAGGATAGGTTAGGTTAGGTTAGGTTAGGTTAGGTTAGGTTAGGTTCGGTTAGGTTAGGTTAGGATAAGTTAGGTTAGGTTAGGTGTGTGTGTGTGTGTGTGTGTGTTAGGTGGTCATAGAGTTTTGTGAATATCTTGGTTACAGTGATTTTAGTGGATTTGAGATGGGTGATGAGATGCATTTGTGGATGTGAAATGTGATTTTTGTGTGTGTTCAGAAGAGGTGTGTTGGGAGATGGGTGAGTGGATGTGAAGAAATGCGGGTGAGATGGAGAGGGGTATGGGTGAGGGTTTTGTATTAGAAATTTAATGAAATATGGGGGATTTTACTGAAAATAAAGGTAATGTGTGAATATTTTAAAAAGAAATTATAGAATTGAAAAGTTATGATATATTGGAAAAGAATGGAGGGTGTAGAAACATGTCTCAGTAGTTGGGTAGTGAGATTAGTTGTTGTGAGTATAATATCAATTTATGTGGATACAAGGACCTGGGTATGGAGAGGATTTTATTAGAATTTTAGTAATGTAAAGAGGAATGTGTATTACATTTAAGATTCAGTAAAAAGAAGGGGAAAAAATTGTGATTAAATTGGTAATTGATGAGGGTTGTGGGTAATGTAGTCGAACTAGAGATACCAAAAAAGATGATATAAGTGGGTTGTTTTTGTGACTTTTTCTGATGAATTAGTTAAAACGAGAAAAAATTGTGGGTTGTTGGTGATGTGGGTTGTGGGTGATGTGGGATGTGGGTGTTGTGGGTTGTGGGTGTTGTGGGATGTGGGTGTTGATCTTAGTTTATGGTGATTTTGGTGGTGTTTTGAGTGTATTCAGTGGTGTTTCAGTAGTATTCAGTGGTGTATTTGGGAGTACTCAAATGGTGTTTTGAGGTTATTCAAAAGTGTGATTTTAATTGTGGGTTGTTGTTGTTGTGACTTTCTGATGAAATTAGTTAAAACGAGAAAAAAATTGTGGGGTGTGGGTGATGTGGGTTGTGTGTGTTATGGGGTGTGGGTGATGTGGGTTGTGTGTGTTGTGGGGTGTGTGGGTGATGTGGGTTGTGGGTGTTGCGGGATGTGGTGTGTTGTGGGTGTTGTTGTCGAACTAGAGATACCGAAAAAGATGTTATATAGTGGGTTGTTGTTGTGCCTTTTTCTGATGAAATTAGTTAAAACGAGAAAAAAAAATTGTTGGGTTGTGGGTGTTGTGGGTTGTGGTTGTTGTGGGTGTTGTGGGTTGTGGGTGTTGTGGGATGTGGGTGTTGATCTTAGTTTATGGTGATTTTGGTGGTGTTTTGAGTGTATTCAGTGGTGTTTTAGTAGTATTCAGTGGTGTATTTGGGAGTACTCAAATGGTGTTTTGGAAGTGTTTCAGTGTTGTTTGGAAATGTTCAGAGGTGTTTTTGGTGTTCAAATGATGTGCAAGAGTACTTATGAAGGTGTTCTGAGAGTATTCAGAGGTGATTTTGGGGGTGTTCGAATGATGTTTTTGGAGTATTTAACCCTTTGAGGGTTTTCGTCGTACTAGTACGTCTTACGCGTAGGGTTTTTTGACGTACTAGAACTCATAAATTCTAGCGGCCTCAAATCTAGTGGGAGAAAGCTGGTAGGCCTTCATATGAAAGAATGGATCTATGTGGTCAGTGTGCACAGTCTAAAAAAAATCCTGCAGCACACAGTGCATAATGAGAAAAAAAAAACTTTTTCCATTTTTTTTAATAAATCAGCGACTTTGCAGTGTATTTTCGTATGGTATTTATTGTTGTATTCTAGTTTTCTTGGTCTCATTTTATAGAATGGAAAACATATTACTGAAATTGAGATGATTTTGACTGGTTTTACAATGAAAGGTGCTTGAAATTGAGCTCAAAGTAGCAGAAATGTTCGATTTTTACCAAACTTCAAAAGTAAGTAAATCGTGCCAAACGTGCAATACACGTCAACTGGTGAGTCTAATATTCTTTCACAAGTGCACCAATAATATTTATACCATTTTTTACACTAATGCAGTAGTCTGCATAACATTAAATCTTATATTTTTTGTGAGAATAAAAATTCAAAGTGGAAAGCAAAAGAATATAAGAGGGGCCTTGAGACGTGACTAATGACTAGAGGAAATGTCATTTTAGTGCCAGGAATGTCTTTCTTGTTTATTCTGGACCCTATTCCGAAATTGGCATCTTTTGAAATTTGTGTGAATTGGCAAAATTGCTAAATTCTGACCACTGTACTGGATAGTTGAATTTATAAATGGGTGGTTTCTTGCACCCATTCGATAGAAAAAAATGGAGTTCTAGCAAAATATTCATGTTTTTTGTCGACTAGTACAGTGAAATTGGCCGAAAATGGGCTCAAAGTGGGCAAAATCGCCGATCCGTAAACATCGCCGAGACCGCTAACTTTGCGAGAGCATAATTCCGTAAGTTTTCTATCAAATTTCAAACTTTTGGTGTCGTTATGATCGGGAAAAGATTCTCTATCTTTTCATAAGAGAAAATAATTTTTTTTTTTTTAAATTTGGCCGACCCTGAGAACGAGTTTCGGAGAGGGCCTGTCGACCCTCAAAGGGTTAAAGGCAATTGATGGTGTTTTTTGGTGATGTTCAAAGTAAAGTGTTTGAGTTAGTTTTTGTGATAATGTTGTGAAGTCTGGAGACTGAGGGAGGAGTTTGGGGAGATGAGTTGTAATTTAATGAAATGTGTAAGTGTAGATAAATTAGAGCTGTCAAATCTTATTTGGGAGTATTCAAAATGTTGTCTTGGAAGTGTTTCAGTGTTGTTTGGAAATGTTCAAAGGTATTTTTGTGAGTATTCAAATGATTTATGAGAGTGTTTGAAAGTGTTCAAAGTAAAGTGGGTGTGTGTGCGTATTAACTTCGTAATATGTAAAATTGTGACTAGTGAATTTATCGAAAAGTGGTTATAAGTGTTGTGGTGACTTTCTGATGAAATAGTTAAAACGAGAAAAATTGGGGGTTATGAGTGAAAATTGTGAGGTGTTGGTTGGAGTGTGAGGGTTCTGGAGGGTGGGGAGGAGGAGAGAGAGAAGGTTACTTCGTGGGGAGTGACCTGAGATGAAATAGTTAAAACGAGAAAAATGTCTAGACTTGTGTTGTAAAGAAATTGTGGATTGTTGTGGGTATTAACGAAAAAAATGTGAAATTATTTGGATTATCCTGGGTTAAGAGTGAAAATGTTTTCCCTATGTTGTATATGAAATGTGTAGGGGGGGAAGTCGACAAGATTCAGCCTGTGTGGGGGGTCATCGCGTGACGTCACTGACATAGGGGGAAGTCGACAAGATTCAGCTTGAATGTGTGAGGACATCACGTGACGTCACTGACCGCCGAGTAAACACACTTTTTAATTCATTTAACATTAATGAGAGGAATACTGACGTCACACTTGTTTAGACCTGTAGTAAGAGAGAGCACCATGCCCCATAGGAGGAGTTCATTTGAATGCTTACCCCCAGAGGGGGGAATCCAAAAAAACTCGATCCAAGGAGATGGAGGAGAGAACCTTGATCCAAGGAGATCATAAGAATTTCGAAACCCCATAGGGGGGAATCCAAAAAACTTGATCCAAGGAGATGGAGTCTTTGTATTATCGAGAAAACTTGATCCAAGGAAGTAGAGTCTTTGTATTATTTTGATATCGAGAAAAAAAATTGGGGTTGAAGTGGGAGTCCATTTTGAATGCTTATACCCAGAGGGGGGTATCCAAAAACTTGATCCAAGGAGATCATAAGAAAATGAAATTCGAAAAAAAAATTTGGGATTCGTGGAAGTTCATTTGAATGCTTACCCCCAGAGGGGGGAACCCAAAATTTTGATCCGAGGAATTGGAGTCTTTGTATTATCGAGAAAAAAAAATTTGGGGTGGGGGTGAAAGTGGGAGGGGGAACCTCAAAAATTTGATCCGAGGAGATGGAGATCATAAGAAAATGAAATTCAAAAAAAAATTCGAAAAAAATCGGAAAAAAATTCGGGGCGCGGGGGCGATCCGGACGACGCTGCAGAAGGCGCAGCAGAAGGCGCGGTCGGGCGCGACGGCCGGGGCGCGGCGGGGCGGGTGGGGAGGTGCGGGTGGGGGGCGCGGGTGGGGGGGCGCGGGTGGGGGGCGCGGGTGGGGGGCGCGGGTGGGGGGGCGCGGGTGGGGGGCGCGGGTGGGGGGTCGTGGGCGGGGGCCGTGGGGGGGGGTCATGGGCGGGGGTCGTGGGCGTGGGTCGTGGGCGGGGGTCGTGGGCGGGGGTCGTGGGGCGGGGGTCGTGGGCGGGTCGTGGGGGGGTCGTGGGCGGGGGTCGTGGGCGGGTTAAGGTCATTAGCACATAGGTGTGAAAAAGGTCATTAGCACATAGGTGTGAAAAAGGGACTACTCAGCCACAGCCCTTTCGGGAGGAAGCCACTCTGTAGAAGGGACCGCTGAGAGGAGAGACCGCTCTGTAGAAGGGACCGCTCAGCCGCCTCCGGTACTACTGATATATATATATATATATATATATATATATATATATATATATATATATATATATATATATATATATATATATATATATATATATATATATATATATATATATATATATATATATGTCGTGCCGAATATGTAAAACTGGTCAATTAGCAAGAACTCATTTAAAATTAAGTCCATTCTGAAATTTTCTCTTATACTTTTAAAGATATATTTTTTTCACTAATGTTAATGTAAAAAATTTTAATTTTGCATCAAAAGGATCTTAGAAAACTTACCTAACCTTATTATAACAAGAGCAATTTATTTTAGCCTAACCCAACTAAATATATTTTAAATACGTTTACAATAATTTAGTACTAAACAAAAACAATCAAATATATTTTTTTCGTTAGGTTCAGAATGATTTTGGCGAAATTATTGCATACACAAATTTTCACTTGTCCTATATGGCAAGATGAGCATTGCTATTTAAGCCAAGATTGCAAGTTCTGCCTATTCGGCACGACATATATATATATATATATATATATATATATATATATATATATATATATATATATAATATATATATTTTATATATATATATTATATATATATATATATATATTATATATCTTGTTTCATAAAAAGCAGTTTCGACAATAATATGAATATTACCTTTGGTTTATACAAATTAGATCCATTTATAATTAATAGAATTTGGGAATTTGGACAAATAATAAATTTTAAAATTCTTATTTCTTGGGTAGAATAGTTTGTTGGTGGGTTGTGTGAAGGACCTGTCTAGTTGGGCCAGCGGGCCTGCTGCAGTGCTCCCTTTCTTATGAGTCGCGCGTCAGGTGTTGCTTTGTTGTGGGATGTGATAATGAGGTGTGGACTAGACCCTTTATATGTCTTCCTTTGATGCATTACTTTTATTGTTCCTTGATAATGTGAGTAGTCACGAATGTGCTTAGAATTTCTCTATTCTTTCATAGTGGTTGTTTTGCATATTCTGAAATCACCTGTTTACTGTGATCTTATTGCATATATATATATATATATATATATATATATATATATATATATATATATATATATATAATATATATATATATATATTTATATATTTATATATATATATATATATATATATATATATATATATATATATATATATATATATATATATATATATATATATATATATATATATAATATATATATAATATATATATATATATATGCAAGGAATTCGCGAGAGCAGGCAAAATATACACAAACACTGATCTCTGGCTGAAGGAGACTCGAACCTACGAACCTTAGGACAAGGTACGCAGTGCTTTACCAATCTACCCACACTGGACAATACCTTGGCGTGTAGCTTACGCTACACGTTTGATCCAAGGCAGCCAGATTTCAGGGAGAAGGCTTACAGCTTTTCATCTCATCCCCTGCATGCATCAGCCTTACTAGAGATTTTAACAATGCAAGGAATTCGTGAGAGCAGGCGAAATATACACAAACACTGATGCAATGATAATTCAATCTAATTCTGAATATTGTGTTACTCTGCTGGACGCTCCTCATTAACCCTGTATATATTTCTCACCTTTGAACATTCCAACAGTCATGATGCTTACAGTGCTAGGCATTTCAGTGTCCCGAAAATATTATCCATATTTTTTATCATTTCACGTAGGTCAGTTTTTTGTGAATATAAGGACACTGAAATTTAATTCACCCTGCTGACTGACACATTTTTTTTTAGTTAATTCTGAATAAGATTTAAAAGCAAAAATATTGTATAGACTAAAACACCCAAGGCTAAAATTTCTATTTTTAAAACGTTCAGTGGCGGGAGGATCTTGGCTAAAATGTCCGAGGCTAAAATGTAATACTTCCATCACTTGAGGGGAGGGAGGGAGGTGACCACTGCTCTTGTGAGGTGTGTCATTTATATGAAGGTGAGTATACTGCTGCTCTGTGTGTATGTTTATCTACAGCTCCTGTGCTTCTTGAAAGTGTTGATCTACAGCTGTGCCTCTTGAGAATGGCCTCATGAAGGATTTCAGGCGCAGCTTCTATGCCTTCTGTATTCCTGGAGGCACACGAGGCTGTGTTCCTGGAGGCACACGAGGCTGTGTTCCTGCATGCACGCGAGGCTGTGTTCCTGCAGGCACACGAGGCTGTGTTCCTGCAGGCACAAGAGGCTGTGTTCCTGCAGGCACAAGAGGCTGTGTTGCTGGAGGCACACGAGGCTGTGTTGCTGGAGGCACACGAGGCTGTGTTCCTGCATGCACGCGAGGCTGTGTTCCTGCAGGCACACGAGGCTGTGTTCCTGCAGCACAAGAGGCTGTGTTCCTGCAGGCACAAGAGGCTGTGTTGCTGGAGGCACACGAGGCTGTGTTCCTGCAGGCACAAAAGGCTGTGTTCCTGCAGGCACACGAGGCTGTGTTGCTGGAGGCACACGAGGCTGTGTTCCTGGAGGCACACGAGGCTGTGTTCCTGGAGGCACACGAGGCTGTGTTGCTGGAGGCACACGAGGCTGTGTTGCTGGAGGCACACGAGGCTGTGTTCCTGGAGGCACACGAGGCTGTGTTCCTGGAGGCACACGAGGGTGGAGTCATAGGATACAGGGGATACATCTCTCAGATCGCATAGTGATCGAAATACATCTACATTAGCTCATTAAATTATCGAAAGTTGGTTCTCTAGTGTTACAAAAAAACGCGATTTCTAATAAGCATAGAGATCTCCAGTGAATACTAGAAAGGACTGCCCTTCTAGCATCCAGCCTGTTACTGGGTTTTTATAACAAGTAGTCAGTATCCTGGTCCAGTTATCCATTAGAGTTTAGTAAGATTCAATAGTGCTTCAGGATTACAACTGGTAGGCTACTAACCAAAGAAATTAAAATTCAGTAAGTTTATTAATAACAATAAAGTTGTCTAGGCGTATAAGATCAAAGTAAATTATAGTAATCAACTGAATATAATATAGGATACAAGTTGCTACACTTCTCTGGTGTACAGTAGTATTGTGCTGTAGGTACATATCACATCTTTATGGCTTTTAAGTATCGTCTGGTACATTGTTAACATTTAACAACATAATGCAAATATATACAAGAAAGTTTGTATGTGTGTAAGTGCTGTAAGTAGTTCGCTATGTCTCAAGACTCGACTAGACTTAAACCAGTGACTGACTAAAAGTCCTCATGACATAAACTAACTTCTTGACCAACCTGGCAATCAGAACAGCTTGCTTGAACAATAAAACGACTGATAAGCAGAACAGCAATATAACAAGCAACAGCGACACAGAATCAGGAACAAGGAGATAATATAACGACACTAAGTAGGGACCATCTGCAGATCCTCCACAAGTCACAAAACTCCCATACTACTGAATCTAAGTTCAGCATTAGAAAATCCCCGACTGTGACAGTACACAGATACCAGTACAAATTAGGCCCGAGGCTACAGCTCAGGACCTGAGTTTCTCAGAGTGTCTATGTGACACACAACCTCAGTACAACGTCGAAAATCACTAAGTCTAGGCCATGCTTTGTGAACAGAGTTGTACAGAACCAACAACAAGAAAACGACAGAGTCGATCTTCCAACAAGGGCCATCAAGGGAGAATTGGAGAGGCCGTCTTGTTGGAAGGCACATCAAACAATCATCAGCGCAGGCCAGGCATACTACTCCAGGTGAGGTGTGATCACCCCCCTGATCACGTGACTCTCAGTGGACTGCTGCTGCCCAGCAACCACAGAGAAACAGGCAGGGAAACAAGCGGAGCGATAGTTATACAATGCTGTCAGCTACTTAACACTTGAACTATGAGCACTGAATAATATATAAATGTTACATCCTACCTAATAATATAACAAAGTCAAATAATAATATAAAGCAATATATTTACGATTTAGCTAATATCGCAAATATAAGCAATATAAAATTATATGAACAGGTAATATACATTATATACATTGTGACCCATTCAGGCGTCGCAATATCTAACTATACCTTACTATACACGAGTGATTTACAAAACCAAGAAGTAGTTGGTTGAGACACCTCTGGAGTGCCGCACATTTGTCTTACCCATCCAACTGCAATAACTTAATTGATTCTGTATCCTTGCTACTGGTAATTGCTTCACCAGCCTCCACCTCTTCCTTAGCTGACTGGATGGTCATCGTTGTTCTTAATTGGTTGACAACAATAATAATAATATGATAACGAGAGCAGAGTGAGTGTGGAGGGACACTCAGGTCATCTGACTTTGATCACACTGAGTGCAGATGGCTGGAGGCCTGGCTACATTTAATTCTATGGGAAAAATGATATGCAGCGTCAGAGTGCAAACGATAATGAAATATGAGCTGAGTGCATCGCAATTGTTCCTCCCAGCTGTTGCAAATGATTGAAGTGTTGCTATGCCGGCACCACCGCTCCAATGATTATTGAAATTATTGCGAACACTTACACAAAGTTTTAATTAAGTATTTGTCTCTTGGGTTATGCTGTTCCCATTTTGAGAAAGTTTTTTTTTTTTTTTGTCGTAATTCGATGAAAGAGAAACCTAGGAATATTAGGCTTGGGCATTAATCTGAATATTATTTGATGGTCATATTAAGTGTAGACTGAAACCTAGTGACTCACACTCGTGCACAACAGTGACACATACTCGTGCACAACAGTGACACACACTCGTGCACAACAGTGACACATACTCGTGCACAACAGTGACACACACTCGTGCACAACAGTGATACACACTCGTGCACAACAGTGACACATACTCGTGCACAACAGTGACACACACTCGTGCACAACAGTGACACATACTCGTGCACAACAGTGACACACACTCGTGCACAACAGTGACACATACTCGTGCACAACAGTGAAACATACTCGTGCACAACAGTGAAACATACTCGTGCACAACAGTGACACATACTCGTGCACAACAGTGACACATACTCGTGCACGACAGTGACACACACTCGTGCACAACATAGTGACACACACTCGTACACAACAGTGACACACACTCGTGCACAACATAGTGACACACACTCGTGCACAACAGTGACACACACTCGTGCACAACATAGTGACACGCTCGTGCACAACATAGTGACTCACACTCGCGCACAACAGTGACACACTCGTGCACAACAGTGACACACACTCGTGCACAACAGTGACACATACTCGTGCACAACAGTGAAACATACTCGTGCACAACAGTGACACATACTCGTGCACAACAGTGACACATACTCGTGCACAACAGTGACACATACTCGTGCACAACAGTGACACACTCGTGCACAACATAGTGACACACACTCGTACACAACAGTGACACTCACTCGTGCACAACATAGTGACACACACTCGTGCACAACAGTGACACACACTCGTGCACAACATAGTGACACGCTCGTGCACAACATAGTGACTCACACTCGCGCACAACAGTGACACACTCACTCGTGCACAACAGTGACACACACTCGTGCACAACAGTGACACACTCGTGCACAACATAGTGACTCACACTCGTGCACAACAGTGACACACACTCGTGCACAACATAGTGACACACACTCGTGCACAACATAGTACTAGACTCACACTGGTGCACAACATAGTGACACACACTCGTGCACAACATAGTGACACACACTCGTGCACAACATAGTGACACACACTCGTGCACAACAGTGACACACACTCGTGCACAACAGTGACACACTCGTACACAACATAGTGATTCACACTGGTGCACAACATAGTGACTCACACTGGTGCACAACAGTGACTCACTCGTGCACAACATAGTGACTCACACTGGTGCACAACATAGTGACTAACACTCGTGCACAACATAGTGACTTACACTTGTGCACGACATAGTGACTCACACTCGTGCACAACAGTGACTCACACTCGTGCACAACATAGTGACTCACACTGGTGCACAACATAGTAACTCACACTCGTGCACAACATAGTGACACACACTCGTGCACAACATAGTGACTCACACTCGTTCACAACATAGTGACTCACACTCGTGCACAACATAGTGACTCACACTCGTGCACAACATAGTGACTCACACTGGTGCACAACATAGTGACTCACACTGGTGCACAACATAGTGACTCACACTCGTGCACAACAGTGACTCACACTCGTGCACAACATAGTGACTCACACTCGTGCACAACATAGTGACTCATACTCGTGCACAACATAGTGACTCACACTGGTGCACAACATAGTGACTCACACTGGTGCACAACATAGTGACTCACACTGGTGCACAACATAGTGACTCACACTCGTGCACAACATAGTGACTCACACTCGTGCACAACATAGTGACTCACACTCGTGCACAACATAGTGACTCACACTCGTGCACAACATAGTGATTCACACTCGTGCACAACATAGCGACTCACGCTCGTGCACAACATAGTGACTCACACTCGTGCACAATATAGTGACTCACACTCGTGCACAACATAGTGACTCACACTCGTGCACAACATAGTGACACTCGTGCACAACATAGTGACTCACTCGTGCACAACATAGTGACTCACACTCGTGCACAACATAGTGACTCACTCGTGCACAACATAGTGACTCACACTCGTGCACAACATAGTGACTCACACTCGTGCACAACATAGTTACTCACACTCGTGCACAACAGTGACTCACACTCGTGCACAACATAGTGACTTACACTCGTGCACAACATAGTGACTCACACTGGTGCACAACATAGCTCACACTCGTGCACAGCATAGTGACTCACACTGGTGCACAACATAGTGACTCACACTCGTGCACAACATAGTGACTCACACTCGTGCACAACATAGTAACTTACACTCGTGCACAACATAGTAACTTACACTCGTGCACAACATAGTGATTCACACTCGTGCACAACATAGTGACTCACACTCGTGCACAACATAGTGATTCACACTCGTGCACAACATAGTGATTCACACTCGTGCACAACATAGTGACTCACTCGTGCACAACATAGTGACTCACACTCGTGCACAACATAGTGACTCACACTCGTGCACAACATAGTTACTCACACTCGTGCACAACAGTGACTCACACTCGTGCACAACATAGTGACTTACACTCGTGCACAACATAGTGACTCACACTGGTGCACAACATAGCTCACACTCGTGCACAGCATAGTGACTCACACTGGTGCACAACATAGTGACTCACACTCGTGCACAACATAGTGACTCACACTCGTGCACAACATAGTAACTTACACTCGTGCACAACATAGTAACTTACACTCGTGCACAACATAGTGATTCACACTCGTGCACAACATAGTGACTCACACTCGTGCACAACATAGTGATTCACACTCGTGCACAACATAGTGATTCACACTCGTGCACAACATAGTGACTCACACTCGTGCACAACATAGTGATTCACACTCGTGCACAACATAGTGACTCACGCTCGTGCACAACATAGTGACTCACACTCGTGCACAATATAGTGACTCACACTCGTGCACAACATAGTGACTCACACTCGTGCACAACATAGTGACACTCGTGCACAACATAGTGACTCACTCGTGCACAACATAGTGACTCACACTCGTGCACAACATAGTGACTCACTCGTGCACAACATAGTGACTCACACTCGTGCACAACATAGTGACTCACACTCGTGCACAACATAGTTACTCACACTCGTGCACAACAGTGACTCACACTCGTGCACAACATAGTGACTTACACTCGTGCACAACATAGTGACTCACACTGGTGCACAACATAGCTCACACTCGTGCACAGCATAGTGACTCACACTGGTGCACAACATAGTAACTTACACTCGTGCACAACATAGTAACTTACACTCGTGCACAACATAGTGATTCACACTCGTGCACAACATAGTGACTCACACTCGTGCACAACATAGTGACTCTCACTCGTGCACAACATAGTGACACACACTCGTACACAACAGTGACACACACTCGTGCACAACATAGTGACACACACTCGTGCACAACAGTGACACACACTCGTGCACAACATAGTGACACGCTCGTGCACAACATAGTGACTCACACTCGTGCACAACAGTGACTCACACTCGTGCACAACATAGTGACTCACACTCGTGCACAACATAGTGACTCACACTCGTGCACAACATAGTGACTCACACTCGTGCACAACATAGTGACTCACACTCGTGCACAACATTGTGACTCACACTCGTGCACAACATAGTTACTCACACTCGTGCACAACATAGTGACTCACACTCGTGCACAACATAGTGACTTACACTCGTGCACAACATAGTGACTCACACTGGTGCACAACATAGCTCACACTCGTGCACAGCATAGTGACTCACACTGGTGCACAACATAGTGACTCACACTCGTGCACAACATAGTGATTCACACTCGTGCACAACATAATAACTTACACTCGTGCACAACATAGTAACTTACACTCGTGCACAACATAGTGATTCACACTCGTGCACAACATAGTGACTCACACTCGTGCACAACATAGTGACTCACACTCGTGCACAACATAGTGACTCACACTCGTGCACAACATAGTGACTTACACTCGTGCACAACATAGTAACTTACACTCGTGCATAACATAGTGACTCACACTCGTGCACAACATAGTGACTCACACTCGTGCACAACATAGTGACTCACACTCGTGCACAACATAGTAACTTACACTCGTGCACAACATAGTGATTCACACTCGTGCACAACATAGTGACTCACACTCGTGCACAACATAGTGACTCACACTCGTGCACAACATAGTGACTCACACTCGTGCACAACATAGTAACTTACACTCGTGCACAACATAGTGATTCACACTCGTGCACAACATAGTGACTCACACTCGTGCACAACATAGCGACTCACACTCGTGCACAACATAGTGACTCACACTCGTGCATAACATAGTGACTCACACTCGCGCACAACATAGTGACACACACTCGTGCACAACATAGTGACTCACTCGTGCACAACATAGTGACTCACACTCGTGCACAACATAGTGACTCACTCGTGCACAACATAGTGACTCACACTCGTGCACAACAGTGACTCACACTCGTGCACAACATAGTGACTCACACTCGTGCCCAACATAGTGAGTCACACTCGTGCACAGCAGTGACTCACACTCGTGCACAACATAGTGACTCACACTCGTGCACAACACAGTGACTCACTCTCGTGCACAGCAAACCTAGTGACTCGCTCACTCGTGCACAACAAAACTAGTGGCTCATTCACTCGTGCACAACAAAACTAGTGGCTCACTCACTCGTGCACAACAAAACTAGTGGCTCACTCGGCTCACTCACTCGTGCATAACAAAACTAGTGGCTCACTCACTCGTGCACAACAAAACTAGTGGCTCACTCGGCTCACTCACTCGTGCATAACAAAACTAGTGGCTCACTCACTCGTGCACAACAAAACTAGTGGCTCACTCACTCGTGCATAACAAAACTAGTGGCTCACTCACTCGTGCACAACAAAACTAGTGGCTCACTCACTCGTGCACAACAAAACTAGTGGCTCACTCACTCGTGCACAACAAAACTAGTGGCTCACTCACTCGTGCACAACAAAACTAGTGGCTCACTCACTCGTGCACAACAAAAAAGCAACACTAGAACACCCTCATACCAATCTTGATGTTGCTCAAGACAATAAACTCGCAATTATCCGTGTCTGGTGGAACTGTTGTATGGCTGCCTTCCCCTGTCAGTGTGGATGGTAGGCAGTAAACACAACAGATAACTGCTGCTCTGGGCAGGACCTATATGAGAGTAGAGCCTCACCAGTGTACCAACCATTGCTGTAGAATTTATTATGATTGTAGGAATGAATGACTTCTGGTTATCTTGTATTGCACATGTATTTTAATAATGATTCCTTGGTTTTGTGCGAGGTCAGGAAATAACAAAATCGCTCAGTAATCTGAAGAAAGTTAGCTAAATGCTGGGATAGGGAACAAAGGAAGAGGCTTGGATTCTTAATTAAGTTTACCTGCTAGTTTAGATTCACTGCATTTAATATGTGTCATCACTGTGTGATGGCACATATATGTCATCACTGTGTGATGGCACATATGTGTCATCACACAGTGATGACACATATATGTCATCACTGTGTGATGGCACATATATGTCATCACTGTGTGATGGCACATATGTGTCATCACACAGTGATGACACATATATGTCATCACTGTGTGATGACATATATGTCATCACTGTGTGATGGCATATATGTAGCCAGTAAAAATATTTGTCCAGTCTTGCCTAGTGTAGGACAAGTGCTTCCTGATGCGTGTCTTAGTCAAATGATGACCCGCCATTGGAGTTTTTGGTCATCTGACCGAGGCCTTCCGCTGGCTTACCTCTCCACCCCTTTAAAAATTATTGTCATAGTTATAACCATTTTTAAAACAGATATTTTTCGTAAATAAACTTAGTTCCCTAAATTTACTGCCAGAATCTAAAAAATCTTTTATGTTTTCACAAGTTGAACGATGTTCATCGACAGTTTTCGTGATGCTGAACTTGTTTAAGTTCTAGAAAAAATATACATGAAATATTGGTATATTTTCCTTAATGCAAATAAACAAATAAACACCTGGGAGGAAACACCTGTCCTGTTTCCTCACAGGTGTTACCTAACCTAAAATATATGTTTCTGAATTAAGATCTACAGAATGAAAATAAAAAAAACCCATAAGTATCGAATAATTCTTTGGATAATCATTCGTATTTTTCACTAGAAAGAACCTTTCTTAGTAGTTTTTTTTATTTTCTCATAAAACTCGATGTAACTTCAATCATTGTTTATTTCGCAGGACCAGCGCAGTCTACCAAATTTATTGAAATTTCCGTTTTTCATGTTTCTGTGTGCTGTATGACTCTTGTAGGTTTAGCGCTTAGTTACTGTAATAATATTTCTCTTTTATTCATATTGCTTCGGTGTTTCCGTCCTGGACAAAAAGGCAAACTGACCGGGACTTCGGGACAAGACTTTCAAACCGGGACAGTCCCGGTCAAAACTAGAGGGATATTAAAGCCTGTTTATAACACCTCAGACCCACCCATACTATAACTCAGCAATGGTTGATCTAGCTGAGGTACACACTGCTGAGGTACACACTGCTGAGGTACACACTGCTGAGGTACACACTGCTGAGGCACACACTGCTGAGGCACACACTGCTGAGGTACACACTGCTGAGGTACACACTGCTGAGGTACACACTGCTGAGGTACACACTGCTGAGTACCACTGCTGAGGACACACTGCTGAGGACACACTGCTGAGGTACACACTGCAGAGGTACACACTGCTGAGGTACACACTGCTGAGGTACACACTGCTGAGGTACACACTGCTGAGGTACACACTGCTGAGGTACACACTGCTGAGGTACACACTGCTGAGGCACACACTGCTGAGGTACACACTGCTGAGGTACACACTGCTGAGGCACACACTGCTGAGGCACACACTGCTGAGGTACACACTGCTGAGGTACACACTGCTGAGGTACACACTGCTGAGGTACACACTGCTGAGGTACACACTGCTGAGGCACACACTGCTGAGGCACACACTGCTGAGGTACACACTGCTGAGGTACACACTGCTGAGGTACACACTGCTGAGGTACACACTGCTGAGGCACACACTGCTGAGGCACACACTGCTGAAGTACACACTGCTGAGGTACACACTGCTGAGGCACACACTGCTGAGGCACACACTGCTGAGGTACACACTGCTGAGGTACACACTGCTGAGGTACACACTGCTGAGGTACACACTGCTGAGGTACACACTGCTGAGGCACACACTGCTGAGGTACACACTGCTGAGGTACACACTGCTGAGGCACACACTGCTGAGGGACACACGCTGAGGTACACACTGCTGAGGTACACACTGCTGAGGTACACACTGCTGAGGTACACACTGCTGAGGTACACACTGCTGAGGCACACACTGCTGAGGTACACACTGCTGAGGTACACACTGCTGAGGTACACACTGCTGAGGTACACACTGCTGAGGTACACACTGCTGAGGTACACACTGTTGAGGCACACACTGCTGAGGTACACACTGCTGGAGGTACACACTGCTGAGGTACACACTGCTGAGGTACACACTGCTGAGGTACACACTGCTGAGGTACTACACTGTGGTACACACTGCTGAGGTACACACTGCTGAGGTACACACTGCTGAGGTACACACTGCTGAGGTACACACTGCTGAGGCACACACTGCTGAGGCACACACTGCTAGGTACACACTGCTGAGGTACACACTGCTGAGGTACACACTGCTGAGGCACACACTGCTGAGGTACACACTGCTGAGGTACACACTGCTGAGGTACACACTGCTGAGGTACACACTGCTGAGGTACACACTGCTGAGGTACACACTGCTGAGGCACACACTGCTGAGGTACACACTGCTGAGGTACACACTGCTGAGGTACACACTGCTGAGGTACACACTGCTGAGGTACACACTGCTGAGGTACACACTGCTGAGGTACACACTGCTGAGGTACACACTGCTGAGGTACACACTGCTGAGGTACACACTGCTGAGGCACACACTGCTGAGGCACACACTGCTGAGGTACACACTGCTGAGGTACACACTGCTGAGGTACACACTGCTGAGGCACACACTGCTGAGGCACACACTGCTGAGGCACACACTGCTGAGGTACACACTGCTGAGGTACACACTGCTGAGGTACACACTGCTGAGGTACACACTGCTGAGGTACACACTGCTGAGGTACACACTGCTGAGGTACACACTGCTGAGGTACACACTGCTGAGGTACACACTGCTGAGGCACACACTGCTGAGGCACACACTGCTGAGGTACACACTGCTGAGGTACACACTGCTGAGGTACACACTGCTGAGGTACACACTGCTGAGGTACACACTGCAGAGGTACACACTGCTGAGGTAGACACTGCTGAGGTACACACTGCTGAGGTACACACTGCTGAGGTACACACTGCTGAGGCACACACTGCTGAGGCACACACTGCTGAGGCACACACTGCTGAGGCACACACTGCTGAGGTACACACTGCTGAGGTACACACTGCTGAGGTACACACTGCTGAGGTACACACTGCTGAGGTACACACTGCTGAGGTACACACTGCTGAGGCACACACTGCTGAGGCACACACTGCTGAGGCACACACTGCTGAGGTACACACTGCTGAGGTACACACTGCTGAGGTACACACTGCTGAGGTACACACTGCTGAGGTACACACTGCTGAGGTACACACTGCTGAGGTACACACTGCTGATGTACACGCTGCTGAGGTACACACTGCTGAGGTACACACTGCTGAGGTACACACTGCTGAGGTACACACTGCTGAGGTACACACTGCTGAGGTACACACTGCTGAGGTACACACTGCTGAGGTACACACTGCTGATGTACACGCTGCTGAGGTACGCACTGCTGAGGTACACACTGCTGAGGTACACACTGCTGAGGTACACACTGCTGAGGTACACACTGCTGAGGTACACACTGCTGAGGTACACACTGCTGAGGTACACACTGCTGAGGTACACACTGCTGATGTACACGCTGCTGAGGTACACACTGCTGAGGTACACACTGCTGAGGTACACACTGCTGAGGTACACACTGCTGAGGTACACACTGCTGAGGTACACACTGCTGAGGTACACACTGCTGAGGTACACACTGCTGAGGTACACACTGCTGAGGTACACACTGCTGAGGTACACACTGCTGAGGTACACACTGCTGGTGTGTGGTTCAGCTCTCTTGTCCTGTGTGGGTCACCTCAGGAGACTAACACTGCTGGTTACAGTACTCAGTGGGTGGACCCTGACGTAGTCTACGGTCCTGGTAAAGAAGTTTATTCAGGTATACACATATAAGTAAGTAAGTAAGTAAGTTTATTCAGGTATACACAATACAGTTACATAGAATTATCATACATAGCAGCATATGTGTAGAGAACCTAGGATAACCCAAAAAAGTCAGACAGAGTGACTTATTTCCATCATCATACATAGCAGCATATGTGTTACGTACCCAGGATAACCCCAAAAAATCACAGTGACTTATTTCCACTGGGGTCCTTTTGCTCTTTCTTATGTTACCAGATTCAGTGGGTGACATCCAGTGGTGGGCACAGATAACCGAAAAGTTAGCTTCGCTAGCCACTAATCCACTAACTTAAAAATTAACTCCGATAACGCTAAACAGCCGAAAAAATTAGCGGAAGCTAACGCTAACTTTTTTACATGAATTCAGATTCGGTTTAGATTTTTGGTCTTTTAATTTTACTTTTAAGACTTATACTCGAGTATAAGTATCAGTGTTGTAAAGTGACGAAGTAAAACTACTTGAATACTGTACTTAAGTAACTTCGTTATTTACTTTCGTAAAAGTACTGAAATTGCTCATTACTTTTACGTAAGTACAGAAGTCTGTTATTACTTTTACTTCATTACCATCTGATAACGATACATTACTCGTTACATGACTCACGAAATCGTAATGACACGATTGCAAACAAACCATACCACGGGCGGGGATAAAACCCGCGGGTTCTATCCCCGCCCGTGGTGTGGTTTGTTTGCAATCGTGTCATTATGATTTCGTGAGTCATGTTGACGGCAGTGAGGGGACTTGAGCTAGAGTTCGTCACGGCCACGCTAGCTGGAGATTCGTCTGTAAAAACTTGCATTTGTGGTCACAGTGGTGCCTGTGCTAACCTTCCTATGGTGTAGAAATATACCTAGTTGGACGAATCTTATTGTGGCTAGCTGGTCCAGTGGCTAACGCGACGGTCTGGAGTTTTGAGACTCTCTGATCGCGGGTTCTATCCCCGCCCGTGGTATGGTTTATTCGTTACATCATCAGTAATTTCTGAAAAGTAAACACCAAGAAAACTTACTCAAGTACAGTAGTCAGTTAGTTTTACTTGGCTACTTTACAACACTGGGAAAGGTACTGTACTCATAACTTGCAGTACCCACGAAAATTAAGAAAATAATAAAAAAGCTATAGCAGTAGTTTAGTAAGTGCTATAAATGCCTTATAAAATACTCCTCCAGCTGTTTATGGCTGACCGAAATCTTCCTGGCCAGAGTGCAGCGAGACATCGACGTCTTGCTGGAGCTCAGTGTCGTGGTCAAGCTGACAAAGGTGGGGAATTCCAGTACATGCAGCGGTAGTATATTACAGACGAATAAGTTCACAATCTCTGTGTCCACTACAGACTGACAGACACTTGTGCCAGCAGCAACGAACGCTTCGCCAATGGTCTGGTGTGCTCTCTTTGCAGGCCTCTGTGACAACTGGCTGCTGCTCCTGCTAATGGCGCTGCAACAAGAATATTGCCCGTGTTTTCCACGGGAAGATCCGGCCTTGATTTTCTCCTCAAACTTGATGGCATGTGCTGGGTGCTTCCTCTTAACATATGACTTCAAATTGTAGAGGCTCGACGCCTGTCCCTTTATGGTCTCCCTGGGCTGACACATGACGCACAGGAAGTACAAAATATTGGCGTTCTTCGTATCCCTTGACTTGAGGACAAAATAGTCATCCAGGTGGGGCCACGGGTTCTGCGACTCCTGGCTCTCAGCCTGAGCAACCTCTGCTTCAACCACAGCCGCTGCAGATTCCTCAACACCCTCAGGCGGAACAGAAACGTCTCCCCTGTTCATAACGATAACTGACAACGCACCCCGGTGATCACTGGCACTGTAAGACTATAACAATGCTGCTGCTGCTACGTTGACAAGTCACGTTTACACACATAGTCAGCCAATAGCATGATTGATTGACTGTTGGAGAAACGCCCACAACAGATAGGAACAAACACTTGCGCTTCCGACTACCAACAACGAATAAATTTTTTTTAGCGGATTCAAAGTTAGCAGAACTTTATTTAGCGGACGCTAATTGGTCCGCTAACGGTTTCCGAAGTTAGCGGAAATGCTAATCCGTTATACAAAAAGTTAGTTCCGTTGTTGGTGGTTAGTGGATTAGCGGAACTGTGCCCCCCACTGGTGAAATCTCAGGAGGTTGATGACGCACAAGGATACCAGTGGTACCCACTCAGTAATTGCGCTAACACCTGTGGTCAACACTATGTGGGTCACTTCAGGAGACTAACAGAACACTGTGGGTCACCTCAGGAGACTAACAGAACACTGTGGGTCACCTCAGGAGACTAACGGAACATGTGGGTCACCTCAGGAGACTAACAGAACACTGTGGGTCACCTCAGGAGACTAACAGAACACTGTGGGTCACCTCAGGAGACTAACAGAACATTGTGGGTCACCTCAGGAGGCTAACACAACACTGGGTCACCTCAGGAGACTAACACAACACTGTGAGTCACCTCAGGAGACTAACACAACACTGTGGGCCACCTCAGGAGACTAACACAACACTGTGGGCCACCTCAGGAGACTAACACAACACTGTGGGCCACCTCAGGAGACTAACACAACACTGTGGGTCACCTCAGGAGACTAACACAACACTGTGGGCCACCTCAGGAGACTAACACAACACTGTGGGCCACCTCAGGAGACTAACAGAACACTGTGGGTCACCTCAGGAGACTAACTCAACGCTGTGGGCCACCTCAGGAGACTAACAACACTGTGGGTCACCTCAGGAGACTAACACAACACTGTGGGCCACCTCAGGAGACTAACACAACACTGTGGGTCACCTCAGGAGACTAACACAACACTATGAGTCACCTCAGGAGACTAACGCAACACTGTGGGTCAGCTCAGGAGACTAACACAACACTGTGAGTCACCTCAGGAGACTAACGCAACACTGTGGGTCACCTCAGGAGACTAACACAACATTGTGGGTCACCTCAGGCGACTAACACAACACTGTGGGCCACCTCAGAAGACTAACACAACACTGTGGGTCACTTCAGGAGACTAACACAACACTGTGGGTCACCTCAGGAGACTAACAGAAAACTGTGGGTCACCTCAGGAGACTAACACAACACTGTGGGCCACCTCAGGAGACTAACACAACACTGTGGGTCACCTCAGGAGACTAACAACACTGTGGGTCACCTCAGGAGACTAACACAACACTGTGGGCCACCTCAGGAGACTAACACAACACTGTGGGTCACCTCAGGAGACTAACACAACACTGTGGGCCACCTCAGGAGACTAACACAACACTGTGAGTCACCTCAGGAGACTAACACAACACTGTGGGTCACCTCAGGAGACTAACGCAACACTGTGGGTCACCTCAGGAGACTAACACAACACTGTGGGTCACCTCAGGAGACTAACACAACACTGTGAGTCACCTCAGGAGACTAACACAACACTGTGGGTCACCTCAGGAGACTAACGCAACACTGTGGGTCACCTCAGGAGACTAACACAACACTGTGGGTCACCTCAGGAGACTAACGCAACACTGTGGGTCACCTCAGGAGACTAACACAACACTGGGTCACCTCAGGAGACTAACAACACTGGGTCACCTCAGGAGACTAACAACACTGGGTCACCTCAGGAGACTAACACAACACTGTGGGTCACCTCGGGAGACTAACACAACACTGTGGGTCACCTCAGGAGACTAACAACACTGGGTCACCTCAGGAGACTAACACAACACTGTGGGTCACCTCAGGAGACTAACACAACACTGTGGGCCACCTCAGGAGACTAACACAACACTGTGGGTCACCTCGGGAGACTAACACAACACTGTGGGCCACCTCAGGAGACTAACACAACACTGTGGGCCACCTCAGGAGACTAACACAACACTGGGTCACCTCAGGAGACTAACAACACTGGGTCACCTCGGGAGACTAACACAACACTGTGGGCCACCTCGGGAGACTAACACAACACTGTGGGCCACCTCAGGAGACTAACACAACACTGGGTCACCTCAGGAGACTAACAACACTGGGTCACCTCGGGAGACTAACACAACACTGTGGGTCACCTCGGGAGACTAACACAACACTGTGGGCCACCTCAGGAGACTAACACAACACTGGGTCACCTCAGGAGACTAACAACACTGGGTCACCTCGGGAGACTAACACAACACTGTGGGTCACCTCGGGAGACTAACACAACACTGTGGGCCACCTCAGGAGACTAACACAACACTGGGTCACCTCAGGAGACTAACAACACTGGGTCACCTCGGGAGACTAACACAACACTGTGGGTCACCTCGGGAGACTAACACAACACTGTGGGTCACCTCGGGAGACTAACAACAACACTGTGGGTCACCTCAGGAGACTAACACAACACTGTGGGTCACCTCGGGAGACTAACACAACACTGTGGGTCACCTCGGGAGACTAACACAACACTGTGGGTCACCTCAGGAGACTAACACAACACTGTGGGTCACCTCAGGAGACTAACACAACACTGTGGGTCACCTCAGGAGACTAACACAACACTGTGGGTCACCTCAGGAGACTAACACAACACTGTGGGTCACCTCAGGAGACTAACACAACACTGTGGGTCACCTCAGGAGACTAACACAACACTGTGGGTCACCTCAGGAGACTAACACAACACTGTGGGTCCACCTCAGGAGACTAACACAACACTGTGGGCCACCTCAGGAGACTAACACAACACTGTGGGTCACCTCAGGAGACTAACACAACACTGTGGGTCACCTCAGGAGACTAACACAACACTGTGGGTCACCTCAGGAGACTAACACAACACTGTGGGCCACCTCAGGAGACTAACACAACACTGTGGGCCACCTCAGGAGACTAAACACAACACTGTGGGTCACCTCAGGAGACTAACACAACACTGTGGGTCACCTCAGGAGACTAACACAACACTGTGGGTCACCTCAGGAGACTAACACAACACTGTGGGTCACCTCAGGAGACTAACACAACACTGTGGGTCACCTCAGGAGACTAACACAACACTGTGGGTCACCTCAGGAGACTAACACAACACTGTGGGTCACCTCAGGAGACTAACACAACACTGTGGGTCACCTCAGGAGACTAACACAACACTGTGGGTCACCTCAGGAGACTAACACAACACTGTGGGTCACCTCAGGAGACTAACACAACACTGTGGGTCACCTCAGGAGACTAACACAACACTGTGGGTCACCTCAGGAGACTAACACAACACTGTGGGTCACCTCAGGAGACTAACACAACACTGTGGGTCACCTCAGGAGACTAACACAACACTGTGGGTCACCTCAGGAGACTAACACAACACTGTGGGTCACCTCAGGAGACTAACACAACACTGTGGGTCACCTCAGGAGACTAACACAACACTGTGGGTCACCTCAGGAGACTAACACAACACTGTGGGTCACCTCAGGAGACTAACACAACACTGTGGGTCACCTCAGGAGACTAAACACAACACTGTGGGTCACCTCAGGAGACTAACACAACACTGTGGGTCACCTCAGGAGACTAACACAACACTGTGGGTCACCTCAGGAGACTAACACAACACTGTGGGCCACCTCAGGAGACTAACACAACACTGTGGGCCACCTCAGGAGACTAACACAACACTGTGGGTCACCTCAGGAGACTAACACAACACTGTGGGCCACCTCAGGAGACTAACACAACACTGTGGGTCACCTCAGGAGACTAACACAACACTGTGGGTCACCTCAGGAGACTAACACAACACTGTGGGTCACCTCAGGAGACTAACACAACACTGTGGGTCACCTCAGGAGACTAACACAACACTGTGGGCCACCTCAGGAGACTAACACAACACTGTGGGCCACCTCAGGAGACTAACACAACACTGTGGGCCACCTCAGGAGACTAACACAACACTGTGGGTCACCTCAGGAGACTAACACAACACTGTGGGCCACCTCAGAGACTAACACAACACTTTTGGGCCACCTCAGGAGACTAACACAACACTGTGGGTCACCTCAGGAGACTAACACAACACTGTGGGTCACCTCAGGAGACTAACACAACACTGTGGGTCACCTCAGGAGACTAACACAACACTGTGGTCACCTCAGGAGACTAACACAACACTGTGGGTCACCTCAGGAGACTAACAGAACACTGTGGGTCACCTCAGGAGACTAACACAACACTGTGGGTCACCTCAGGAGACTAACACAACACTGTGGGCCACCTCAGGAGACAACACAACACTGTGGGTCACCTCAGGAGACTAACACAACACTGTGGGTCACCTCAGGAGACTAACACAACACTGTGGGTCACCTCAGGAGACTAACACAACACTGTGGGCCACCTCAGGAGACTAACACAACACTGTGGGTCACCTCAGAGACTAACACAACACTGTGGGTCACCTCAGGAGACTAACACAACACTGTGGGCCACCTCAGGAGACTAACACAACACTGTGGGCCACCTCAGGAGACTAACACAACACTGTGGGCCACCTCAGGAGACTAACACAACACTGTGGGTCACCTCAGGAGACTAACACAACACTGTGGGTCACCTCAGGAGACTAACACAACACTGTGGGCCACCTCAGGAGACTAACACAACACTGTGGGTCACCTCGGGAGACTAACACAACACTGTGGTCACCTCAGGAGACTAACACAACACTGTGGGTCACCTCAGGAGACTAACACAACACTGTGGGTCACCTCAGGAGACTAACACAACACTGTGGGTCACCTCAGGAGACTAACACAACACTGTGGGTCACCTCAGGAGACTAACACAACACTGTGGGTCACCTCAGGAGACTAACGCAACACTGTGGGTCACCTCAGGAGACTAACACAAACACTGTGGGTCACCTCAGGAGACTAACACAACACTGTGGGTCACCTCAGGAGACTAACACAACACTGTGGGTCACCTCAGGAGACTAACACAACACTGTGGGTCACCTCAGAGACTAACACAACACTGTGGGCCACCTCAGGAGACTAACACAACACTGTGGGTCACCTCAGGAGACTAACACAACACTGTGGGTCACCTCAGGAGACTAACACAACACTGTGGGTCACCTCAGGAGACTAACACAACACTGTGGGTCACCTCAGGAGACTAACGCAACACTGTGGGTCACCTCAGGAGACTAACACAACACTGTGGGTCACCTCAGGAGACTAACACAACACTGTGGGTCACCTCAGGAGACTAACACAACACTGTGGGTCACCTCAGGAGACTAACACAACACTGTGGGTCACCTCAGGAGACTAACACAACACTGTGGGCCACCTCAGGAGACTAACACAACACTGTGGGTCACCTCAGGAGACTAACACAACACTGTGGGTCACCTCAGGAGACTAACACAACACTGTGGGTCACCTCAGGAGACTAACACAACACTGTGGGTCACCTCAGGAGACTAACACAACACTGTGGGCCACCTCAGGAGACTAACACAACACTGTGGGTCACCTCAGGAGACTAACACAACACTGTGGGCCACCTCAGGAGACTAACACAACACTGTGGGTCACCTCAGGAGACTAACACAACACTGTGGGCCACCTCAGGAGACTAACACAACACTGTGGGTCACCTCAGGAGACTAACACAACACTGTGGGTCACCTCAGGAGACTAACACAACACTGTGGGTCACCTCAGGAGACTAACACAACACTGTGGGTCACCTCAGGAGACTAACACAACACTGTGGGTCACCTCAGGAGACTAACACAACACTGTGGGTCACCTCAGGAGACTAACACAACACTGTGGGTCACCTCAGGAGACTAACACAACACTGTGGGTCACCTCAGGAGACTAACACAACACTGTGGGCCACCTCAGGAGACTAACACAACACTGTGGGTCACCTCAGGAGACTAACACAACACTGTGGGTCACCTCAGAGACTAAACACAACACTGTGGGTCACCTCAGGAGACTAACACAACACTGTGGGTCACCTCAGGAGACTAACACAACACTGTGGTCACCTCAGGAGACTAACACAACACTGTGGGTCACCTCAGGAGACTAACACAACACTGTGGGTCACCTCAGGAGACTAACACAACACTGAATTATCCTAATTTTCGGGTCCGTGTTTCACACCTTTTCACTTGATTCATTAAATCTTATTTACTTTGATATATGAAAATTGAAACACGTGCAACATCTGGGTATGTTTATTGTAGACGTTTCGCCATCCAGTGGATTTATCAATCCAGATTCTAGAACATAATTTGAAGACAGTAGAAGTATATACAAAAAACGATGTAATCAGTTCCTCAGCCTCGGAGTTCGTGTGAAGAGCACCGTAGTTGTGAAGATTCTGGAGCACAGGCAAGGAGACTGGCGCTTATATACTACCACCAGGTGGAAAGGGACGGGTAGCAGACCAGGGTATAGTCACTGGTAGGCGGGATTTCCCTGTGGAAGTAGATCATACCCAAAAGGATGGGTAAGTAGTAGTAGTAGTAGTAGTAGTAGTAGTAGTAGTAGTAGTCGTAGTAGTAGTAGTAGTAGTAGTAGTAGTAGTAGTAGTCGTAGTAGTAGTAGTAGTAGTTAGTAGTAGTAGCAGTCGTAGTAGTAGTCGTAGTAGTAGTAGTAGTAGTAGTAGTAGTAGTAGTAGTAGTAGTAGTAGTAGTAGTAGTAGTAGCCACTACTACACTGGACATCCTCTATGCATGGACCTCGATTCGATAACCAGTCCATTCTTCTGTTTATTCATTAACATTCGTTCATTACAACTTTTCTTGGGTGTGTCCTTTCATCACATCTTTGTAAATGATCCAAGTCGGACCGAAACGTCGTGGTAAGTTATTTGTGTATTGTTCCAGTCACGGTATTGTGCCTTTTTGTTCCCTTTTTTTAAGGAATTGAGAGAGAGAGAGAGAGAGAGAGAGAGAGAGAGAGAGAGAAGAGAGAGAGAGAGAGAGAGAGAGAGAGAGAGAGTAAACCAGAAGACAGTCACAAGATACATTTGGCCGCCATATTGAACAGGACCACTTAAAACTTTTAATTACTCGAAAACAAATTAACTAATACCGAGTTTGTCTTTTTTTTACCTCTCTTTCCTCGCCGTCTATTGGTCACGTTCATGTCGCTCAAAAATTGTGATAGATGATTTATATAATTGGAAAAAAATGCGATATTCAATTGTGTTTTGAGTTTGTGAACAGAAGTGCGGGTATATGATGACAGCCATTATGACTAGATGTGATGGTGTGATGATGGTGGTGTTGTGGTGGCGATGGTGGTGTTGTGGTGATGATGGTGGTGTTGTGGGGGGTGATAGGGGGTGTTGGGGTGGTTGATGGGGGGGTGTTGGGTGATGATGGTGGTGTTGTGGTGGGATGGTGGTGTTTTTGGGGGTGTTTGGTAGTTTGTGGTGGTGAGGGGTAGGGGTTGTGGTTTTGTGGTGGTATGGTGGTGTAGTAGGGGATGGTAGAGTTGTGGTGGTGATGGTGGTGTTGTGGTGGTGATAGTGTTGTTGTAGTGGTGATGGTGGTGTTGTGGTGGTGATGGTGGTGTTGTGGTGGTGATGGTGGTGTTGTGGTGGTGATGGTGGTGTTGTGGTGGTGATGGTGTTGTTTGTGGTGGTGATAGTGATGTTGTGGTGGTATTCGTAGTGTTGTGGTGGTGATAGTGATGTTGTGGTGGTATTGGTAGTGTTGTGGTAGTGATGGTGTTGTTTTGGTGGTTGATGGTTAGTGTTGTGGTGGTGTTGTGGTGGTGGATGGTGGTGTTGTGGTGGTGATGGTGATGGTGATGGTGATGTTGTGGTGGTGATGGTGGTGTTGTGGTGTTGATGGTGTTGTTGTGGTGGTGATGGTGGTGTTGTGGTGGTGATGGTGGTGTTGTGGTGGTGATGGTGGTGTTGTGGTGGTGATGGTGTTGTTGTGGTGGTGATGGTGTTTTTGGTGGTGATGGTGGTGTTGTGGTGGTGATAGTGTTGTTGTTGTGGTGGTGGTGGTGTTGTGGTGGTGATGGTGGTGTTGTAATGGTGATGGTAGTGTTGTGGTGGTGATGGTGGTGTTGTGGTGGTGATAGTGTTGTGGTGGTGATGGTGGTGTTGTGGTGGTGATGGTGGTGTTGATAGTCGTGATGGTAGTGTTGGTGGTGGTGATGGTGGTGTTGTGGTGGTGATGGTGTTTGTGGTGGTGATCGTGGTGCTGTGGTGGTGATGGTGTTGTGGTGTAATGGTGGTGTTGTGGTGGTGATAGTGTTGTTGTGGTGGTGATGGGGTTGTTGTTGCGGTGATGGTAATGTTGTGGTGGTGATGGTGGTGTTGTGGTGGTCATGGTGATGTGGTGGGTGATGGTGGTGTTTGGTGGGATGGTGGTGTTGTGGTGGCGTTTGGTGGTGTTTGGTGGTGATGGTGGTTAATGTGGTGGTGAGGGTGTTGGGGGGGTGAGGGTGTTGGTGGTGATGGTTGTTGGGTGGTGATGGTGTTGTGGTGGTGATAGTGTGGTGGTGATAATGGTGTTGTGGGGGTTTATGGTGGTTTTGTGGTGGTGATGGTGGTGTTGTGGTGGTGATGATGTGATGATGATGGTGTTGGGGTGGTGATGGGGTGTTGTGGTGTGATGGTGAGTTGTGGTGGTAATGGTGATGTTTTGGTGGGTTGTGGTGGTGATAGTCTTGTGGTGGGATGGTGATGTTGTGGTGGTGATGGTGGTTTTGGTTGCAATGGTGGTATTGTGTGTTGTGGTGGTAATGGTGTGATTGTGGTAGTGTTGTGGGTGAGGGTGATGTTGGGGTTTGTGATGGGGGTGGGGTATTCTGGTGTTTGGTGTGATGGGGTGGTGTTGTAGTGGTGATGATGGTGTTGTGGTGGTGATGGTGTGATGGTGGTGGTGTTATGGTGGTTTTGTGGTGGTGATGGTGGTGTTGTGGTGGTGATGGTGTATGGTGGGGTGGTGTTGTGGTGATGGTGTGATGATAGTGGTTGTTTGGTGGTGTTCTGGTGGTGTTCTGGTGGTGGTTGGTGGTGTTCTGGTGGTGATGGGTGTTGTGGTGGTGATGGAGGTGTTTGTGGGGTGGTGTGTTGGTGGTGGTGGTTTTGTCGTGGTGTTTTGGTGTGATGGGGGTATAGTGGTGGTGACGGTGGTGTTGTGGTGGTGAAGGTGGTTTTTTTGATGGTGATGTGGTGTTAGGGTGGCGAGTGTGTGATGATGGTGGTTTTGTGGTGGTGATGGTGTGATGGTGGTTTTTGTGTGGGTGATGGTGTTGTTTGTGGTGGAGATGGTGGTGTTGTGGTGGTGATGGTGTGAGGGTGGGGTGGTATTTGGTTGTGGTGTGATGGTGGTGGTGTGGTGATGGTGGTGGTGCTTGGGGGTGAGGGTGGTTTTGTGGTGGTGATGGTGTGATGGTGGTATTGTGGTGGTGATGGTGTTGTTGTGGTGGAGATGGTGGTGTTGTGGTGGTGATGGTGTGATGGTGGTGGTATTGTGTTGTGATGGTGTGATGGTGGTGGTTGTGTATGGTGGTGGTGCTTGGGGGTGGTGGTGGTTTTGTGGTGGTGATGGTGTGATGGTGGTGGTTGTGGTGGTGATGGTGTGATGGTGGTGGTATTGTGGAGGTGCTGTGGTTGTGACGGTGTGGTGTGTTGGTGGTGTTGTGGTGGTGATGGTGTGATGGTGGTGGTGTTGTGGTGGTTATGTGGTGTTGTGGTGGTGTTGTGTGATGTTTGGTATTGTGGTGGTGTTGTGGTGGTGTTGTGGTGGTGATGGTGTGATGGTGGTGGTTTTTGGTGGTGTTGTGGTGGTGATGGTGTTGTGGTGTCGTGGTGATGATAGTGGGTGGTGTTGTGATGGTGGTTGTGGTGGTAATGGTGGGTGTTGTGCTGGTGTTGATGTGATGGTAGCGGTGTTGTTGTGGTGTTGTGGTGGTGATGATGGGATTATAGTGGTGGTGTTGTGGTGGTGATGGTGGTGTTGTGGTGATGAGTGTGATTGTGGAGGTGTTTGTGGTGTGTTGTGGTGTGTTGTGGTGGTGATGGTGCTGTGTTGGTGATGGTGTTGTGGTGGTGATGGTGTTGTGGTGGTGATGGTGTGATGGTGGTGGTGTTTAGTGTGGTGGGATGGTTGGGTGATGGTTTTGTTGTGGTGATGGTGGTGTTGTGGTGATGTTGGTGGTGTTGTGGTGATGGTGTTGTTTTGGTGTTGTGGTGGTGTGGGTGGTGGTGTTGTGGTGGTGGTATTGTGGTAGTTGTTTTGTGGTAGGTGGTGTTGTTGTGGTGTTGTAGTGTTATGGTATGTTGTGGGGTGGTGTGGTATTGTGGTGGTGTTGTGTGTTGTGGTGTTGTTGTGGTGGTGTGGTGGTATTCGTGTTGTGGTGGATGGTGGTGGTGTTGTGTTGATGGTGTTGTTGTGGTGTTGTGGTGTTGTGGTGGTTGTTGGTGGTTGCGGTGTTATGGTGTTGGTGTGTTGTGGTGTGGTGTGTGGTGTTATGGTACTAGTGTGATGTTTGGTGGTGTGTTAATGGTGTTGTGGTGTTGTTATTGTGATGTTGGTGATGCTGGGGTGATGGTGCTGTGTGATGTGGTGATGCTTTGGTGAGTGAGTGCTGTAGTGAGGTGCTGACGTGGTGTGTGTATGGATTCTGGATGGGGTACCTGTGTGGTGGAGTGTGCACGGTGGTGGCTGTGACGGTGGTGGCCTGGGTGGTGGAGGCTGTGAGTGATGGATTCTGTGACGGTGTGGTGCTGTGGTATGAGGGCTGTGACTGTGGTGGTGGTACTCTGGTGATGGTGGAGGTGCTGCGACGGTGGTGGTGCTGTGACGGTGGTGGCGCTGTGGCGATGGTGGAGGTGCTGTGACGGTGGTGGTGCTGTGGTGATGGATGTTTCTGTGTACGGTGTGTGGTGGTGCTGTGATGATGATGTGAGGTGGTGCTGTGACGGTGGTGGTGCTGTGATGGTGGAGACGCTGTGACGAAGGGGGTGCTGTGGTACTCTCCTATTTGTACTCACCTATTTGTGGTTGCAGGGGTCGAGCCATAGCTCCTGGCCCCGCCTCTTCACTGATTGCTACTAGGTCCTCTCTCTCCCTGCCCCATGAGCTTTATCGTACCCTGGTGACGAAGGTGCTGTGACGGTGGAAGGTGCTGTGACGGTGGTGGTGCTGTGACGGTGGTGGTGCTGTGGTGATGGTGGAGGTGCTGTGACGGTGGTGATGCTGTGGTGATGGGGGAGGTGCTGTGACGGTGGTGGTGATGGTAGAGGTGCTGTGACGGTGGTGGTGCTGTGGTGATGGATGTGCTGTGACGGTGGTGGTGCTGTGGTGATGGAGGTTCTGTGACGGTGGTGGTGCAGTGATGGTGGTGGTGGTGGTGTTGGTGGTGGTAGCAGTGATGGTGTGGTTGTGTGTGGGGGTGGTGGTGTTGGTGGTAGCAGTGATGGTGGTGCTGGTGTTGGTGGTGGTAGCAGTGATGGTGGTGGTGGTGGTGTTGTGTGGTGGTAGCAGTGATGGCGTGGTGGTGGTGTTGGTGGTGGTAGCAGTGATGGGTGGTGGTGGTGTTGGTGGTGGTAGCAGTGATGGCGTGGTGGTGGTGTGGTGGTGGTAGCAGTGATGGTGGTGGTGGTGGTGTTGGTGGTGGTAGCAGTGATGGTGGTGGTGGTGGTTGTTGGTGGTGTGGTAGCAGTGATGGGTTGGTGGTGGTGTACTGAGGGGTGGTGCAGGTGTTGGGGGGCAGTGATGGTGGTGTGTTGGTGGTGGTAGCAGTGATGGTGGTGGTGGTGGTGTTGGGTGGTGGTAGCAGTGAGTGGTGGTGGTGGTTGGTGTGCAGTGATGGCGGGTGGTGTTGGTGGCGTAGCTGATGGCAGTGTGTGGTGTTGGTGGTGGTAGCAGTGATGGCGGTGGTGGGGTGTTGGTGGTGGTAGCAGTGATGGCGTGGTGTGGTGTTGGTGGTGGTAGCAGTGATGGGGTGGTGGTGGTGTTGGTGGTGGTAGCAGTGATGGGGTGGTGGTGGTGTTGGTGGTGGTAGCAGTGATGGCGGGTGTGTGTTGTGTGTATGTGGTGGTTGGTGGTAGCAGTGATGGCGTGGTGCTGGTGTTGGCGGTGGTAGCAGTGATGGCGTGGTGGTGGTGTTGGTGGGGTAGCAGTGATGGCAGTGGTGGTGGTGTTGGTGGTGGTAGCAGTGATGGCGGTGGTGGTGGTGTTGGTGGTGGTAGCAGTGATGGCGGTGGTGGTGGTGTTGGTGGTGGTAGCAGTGATGGCGGTGGTGGTGGTGTGGTTGTCAGTAGTGTGTGGTGTTGGGTGGTAGCAGTGATGGCGTGGTGTGGTGTTTGGTGGTGGTAGCAGTGATGCGTGGTGGTGGTGTTGGTGGTGGTAGCAGTGATGGGTGTGGTGGTGTGTGTTGGTGGTAGGTGAGCGTGTGTGTTGGTGGTAGCAGTGATGGTTGGTGGTGGGGTGTAGCAGTGATGGCTGTGTGGTGGTGTTGGTGGTGGTAGCAGGTGAGTGGTGTGTGTGGTGGGGTGGTGTGTGGTGTTTTGGTGGTGGTAGCAGTGATGGGTGGTGGTGGTGGTGGTGGTGCAGTGATGGCGTGTGTGTGGTTGGGTGGTAGCAGTGATGCGTGGTGGTGTGTAGCAGTGATGGGGGTGGTGGTGTTGGTGGGAGCAGTGTGGTGGTGGTGGTGGTGTTGGTGGTGGTGCAGTGATGGCGGTGGTGGTGGTGTTGGTGGTGGTAGCAGTGATGGCAGTGGTGGTTTTGGTGGGCAGTGATGGCAGTGTGTGGTGGTGGTGTAGCAGTGACTTGGGGTGGTGGTGGGTGGTGTGGTGGTGGTGGTAGCAGTGATGGGGTGGTGGGTTTTGGGTGTGGTGCAGTGAGGTGGTGGTGGTGGTGTGGTAGCAGTGATGGGGTGGGTTGTGTGGGGCAAGTGATGGTGGTGGTGGTGGTGTTGGTGGTGTAGCAGTGATGGTGTGTGTTGTGGGTGGTAGATGATGGGTGGTTGTGGTAGCAGTGATGGTGTGTGGTGGGTGCGGTGTGTGGTTGTGTTGGTGGTAGCAGTGATGGTGGTGGTGGTGGTGTTGGTGGTGGTAGCAGTGATGGTGGTGGTACAGTGTGGTGGTGGGGGTGTGGGTGGTGGTGGTGTTGGGGGTGGGGTGTAGCAGTGGATGGTGGTGGTGGTGGTGTGATGGTGTGGTGGTAGCAGTGATGGGTGGTGGTGGTGTTGGTGGTGGCTGATGGTGTGGTGGGTGGTGGTAGCAGTGATGGTGTGGTGTTGGTGGTGTGCAGTGATGGCGGTGATGGTGGTGTTGGTGGTGGTAGCAGTATTGTGTGTGGTGTGTGATGGGGGTGGTGGTGGTGGTGTTGGTGGTGGTAGCAGTGATGGTGATGGTGGTTTGGGTGTCGTTGGTGTTGGTGGGTGGTGGTAGCAGTGATGGTGGTGGTGGTGGTGGTGTTGGTGGTGGTAGCAGTGATGGTGGTGGTGGTGGTGTTGGTGGTGGTAGCAGTGATGGCGGTGGTGGTGGTGTTGGTGGTGGTAGCAGTGATGGTGTGGTGGTTGGTGGTGGTGTGTTGTTGGTGGTGGTAGCAGTGATGGTGGTGGTGGTGGTGTTGGTGGTGGTAGCAGTGAGGTGGTGTGGTGGGTTTTGGTGGTGTAGCAGTGATGGTGGTGGTGGTGGTGTTGGTGGTGGTAGCAGTGATGGTGGTGGTGCTTCACAAGGCCTTATTAAAATCCGTCATAATAATAACCTACCGTCAATTACTGGAAGCGCTTGAGGTTCCTGAACCTGTATCCCTGGAACGCAGGCGGGAGAGATACATGATTATAAACACCTGGAAAATCCTAGAGGGACTAGTACCGAACTTGCACACGAAAATTACTCACAACGAAAGGAAAAGACTCGGCAGACGATGCAACATCCCTCCAATGAAAAGCAGTGGTGTCACTAGCACGTTAAGAGACAACACAATAAGTGTCAGGGGCCCGAGACTGTTCAACTGCCTCCCAGTATACATAAGGGGGATTACCAATAGACCCCTGGCAGTCTTCAAGCAGGCACTGGACAAGCACCTAAAGTCGGATTGCGTGCATACAGCAGTAACAGCCTGGTTGATCAGGCTCTGATCCACCAGGAGGCCTGGTCACAGACCGGGCCGCGGGGGCGTTGACCCCGGAACTCTCTCCAGGTAAACTCCAGGTAATAACCTAACTTAAACCTGACTTAAATTATATTAACTTTAAAATCCCTCATCACAGGGCCAAAAAAGCAGAGTATGATGTCAAGTGGCACTCACGCGAGATACACTTTTATGCAAATATAATGACCATATTATATGATGTAATGATTGCTTTACAACGCACAGTTTACATAACGAACGTAAGACCACTTTCTGGCAGATACTCGACCATTATCAAGTCGCAACTTGTTAAAACGAAGGCTTATGGTGTTTTATATCTCTCTTCCAGGAATAAGATACTTAGCAAGGAGCTTGAAGGATACAGGCGTCTCCTGAAGGAAGGCATACATGACACCTCCTGCATGAAGACCTATGTGACACCTCCTGCAGCAGGAAGACCTACATGACACCTCCTGCAGCAGGAAGACCTACATGACACCTCCTGCAGCAGGAAGACCTACATGACACCTCCTGCAGCAGGAAGACCTACATGACACCTCTGCAGCGGAAGACCTACATGACACCTCCTGCAGCAGGAAGACCTACATGACACCTCCTGCAGCAGGAAGACCTACATGACACCTCCTGCAGGTGGAAGACCTACATGACACCTCCTGCAGCTGGAAGACCTACATGACACCTCCTGCGGCAGGAAGACCTACATGACACCTCCTGCGGCAGGAAGACCTACATGACACCTCTTGCAGGTGGAAGACCTACATGACACCTCCTGCAGTGGAAGACCTACATGACACCTCCTGCAGCAGGAAACACTACATGACACCTCCTGCAGCAGGAAGACTACATGACGCCTCCTGCAGCAGGAAGACCTTACATGACACCTCCTGCAGGGGAATGACCTACATGACACCTCCTGCTGCAGGAAGACTAATGACACCTCCTGCGCAGGAAGACTACATGACACCTCTTGCAGGTGGAGACCTACATGACACCTCCTGCAGCAGGAAGACCTACACGACCACCTCCTGCAGCAGGAACACTACATGACATCTCCTGCATAGGAACACTACACGACACCTCCTGCAGCAGAGAACACTACATGACACCTCCTGCAGCAGGAACACCTACACGACACCTCCTGCAGCAGGAACACCTACATGACACCTCTGCGGCAGGAAGACTACTGACACCTCCTGAGCAGGAGACCTACATGACACCTCCTGCAGCAGGAAGACCTACATGACACCTCCTGCAGCAGGAAGATTTCATGACACCTCCTGCAGCAGGAAGACCTACATGACACCTCTGCAGCAGGAAGACCTACATGACACCTCCTGCAGCAGGAAGACCTACATGACACCTCCTGCAGCAGGAAGACCTACATGGACACCTCCTGCAGCAGGAACACCTACATGACACCTCTGCAGCAGGAAGACCTACTGACACCTCTGCAGCAGGAAGACCTTCATGACACTCCTGCAGCAGGAAGACCTACATGATACCTCCTGCAGTAGGAAGACCTACATGACCCCTCCTGCAGCAGGAAGACTAATGACACTCCTGCAGCAGGAAGACCTACATGACACCTCCTGCAGTAGGAACACCTACATGACACCTCCTGCAGCAGGAAGACCTACATGACACCCTGCAGCAGGAAGACCTACATGACACCTCCGCAGCAGGAACACCTACATGACACCTCCTGCAGCAGGAAGACCTACATGACCCCTTCCTGCAGCAGGAAGACCTACATGACACCTCCTGCAGCAGGAAGACCTACATGACCCCTCCTGCGCAGGGAACACCTACATGACACCTCCTGCGCAGAACAGAAAGACCTACATGGACACCTCCTGCAGCAGGAAGACCTACATGACACCTCCTGCAGAAGGAAGACCTACATGACACTCCTGCAGCAGGAACACCTACATGACACCTCCTGCAGCAAGAAGACCTACATGACACTCCTGCAGCAGGAAGACCTACATGACCCTCCTGCAGCAGGAAGACCTTATGACACCTCCTGCAGCAGGAAGACCTACATGACACCTCCTGCAGCAGGAACCTACATGACACCTCCTGCAGCAGGAAGACTACATGGAACCTCCTGCAGCAGGGAAGCCCTACATGACCACTCCTGCAGCAGGAACACCTACATGACACCTCCTGCAGCAGGAAACCTACTGACACCTCCTGCAGCAGGAAGACCTACATGACACCTCCTGCAGCAGGAAGACCTACATGACACCTCTGCAGCAGGAAACCTACATGACACCTCCTGCAGCAGGAAAGACCTTCATGACACCTCCTGCAGCAGGAAGACCTACATGACACCTCCTGCAGCAGGAACACCTACATGACACCTCCTGCAGAAGGAAGACCTACATGACACCTCCTGCAGGAACACCTACTATGACACACTCCTGCAGCAGGAAGACCTACATGACACCTCCTGCAGCAGGAACACCTACATGACACCTCCTGCAGCAGGAACACCTACATGACACCTCCTGCAGCAGGAACACCTACATGACACCTCTGCGCAGGAAACCTACATGACACCTCCTGCAGCAGGAAGACCTACATGACACCTCCTGCAGCAGGAACACCTACATGACACCTCCTGCAGCAGGAAGACCTACATGACACCTCCTGCAGCAGGAAGACCTACATGACACCTCCTGCAGCAGGAAGACCTACATGAACCTACTGCAGCAGGAAGAACCTACATGACACCTTTGCAGCAGGAAACCTACATGACACCTCCTGCAGCAGGAACACCTACATGACACCTCCTGCAGCAGGAAGACCTACATGACACTCCTGCAGCAGGAAGACCTACATGACACCTCCTGCAGCAGGAAGACCTACATGACACCTCCTGCAGCAGGAAGACCTACATGACACCTCCTGCAGCAGGAAGACCTACATGACACCTCCTGCAGCAGGAAGACCTACATGACACCTCCTGCAGCAGGAAGACCTACATGACACCTCCTGCAGCAGGAAGACCTACATGACACCTCCTGCAGCAGGAAGACCTACATGACACCTCCTGCAGCAGGAAGACCTACATGACACCTCCTGCAGCAGGAAGACCTACATGACACCTCCTGCAGCAGGAAGACCTACATGACACCTCCTGCAGCAGGAAGACCTACATGACACCTCCTGCAGCAGGAACACCTACATGACACCTCCTGCAGCAGGAACACCTACATGACACCTCCTGCAGCAGGAAGACCTACATGACACCTCCTGCAGCAGGAACACCTACATGACACCTCCTGCAGCAGGAACACCTACATGACACCTCCTGCAGCAGGAAGACCTACATGACACCTCCTGCAGCAGGAAACACTACATGACACCTCCTGCAGCAGGAAGACCTACATGACACCTCCTGCAGCAGGAAACCTCATGACACCTCCTGCAGCAGGAACACCTACATGACACCTCCTGCAGCAGGAACACTACATGACACCTCCTGCAGCAGGAAGACCTACATGACACCTCCTGCTAGCAGGAACACCTACATGACACCTCCTGCAGCAGGAACACCTACATGACACCTCCTGCAGCAGGAAGACCTACATGACACCTCCTGCAGCAGGAACACCTACATGACACCTCCTGCAGCAGGAAGACCTACATGACACCTCCTGCAGCAGGAACACTTACATGACTCCTCCTGCAGCAGGAACACCTACATGACACCTCCTGCAGCAGGAACACCTACATGACACCTCCTGCAGCAGGAAGACCTACATGACACCTCCTGCAGCAGGAAGACCTACATGACACCTCCTGCAGCAGGAAGACCTACATGACACCTCCTGCAGCAGGAAGACCTACATGACACCTCCTGCAGCAGGAAGACCTACATGACACCTCCTGCAGCAGGAAGACCTACATGACACCTCCTGCAGCAGGAAGACCTACATGACACCTCCTGCAGCAGGAAGACCTACATGACACCTCCTGCAGCAGGAAACCTACATGACACCTCCTGCAGCAGGAAGACCTACATGACACCTCCTGCAGCAGGAAGACCTACATGACACCCCCTGCAGCAGGAACCTACATGACACCTCCTGCAGCAGGAAGACCTACATGACACCTCCTGCAGCAGGAACACCTACATGACACCTCCTGCAGCGGGAAAACACCTACATGACACCTCCTGCAGCAGGAACACCTACATGACACCTCCTGCAGCAGGAAGACCTACATGACACCTCCTGCAGCAGGAAGACCTACATGACACCTCCTGCAGCAGGAAGACCTACATGACACCTCCTGCAGCAGGAACACCTACATGACACCTCCTGCAGCAGGAACACCTACATGACACCTCCTGCAGCAGGAAACCTACATGACACCTCCTGCAGCAGGAACACCTACATGGACACCTCTGCAGCAGGAACACCTACATGACACCTCCTGCAGCAGGAAGACCTACATGACACCTCCTGCAGCAGGAACACCTACATGACACCTCCTGCAGCAGGAAGACCTACATGACACCTCCTGCAGCAGGAAACACCTACATGACACCTCCTGCAGCAGGAACACCTACATGACACCTCCTGCAGCAGGAAAACCTACAGGGACACCTCCTGCAGCAGGAAGACCTACATGACACCTCCTGCAGCAGGAAGACCTACATGACACCTCCTGCAGCAGGAACACCTACATGACACCTCCTGCAGCAGGAAGACCTACATGACACCTCCTGCAGCAGGAAGACCTACATGACACCTCCTGCAGCAGGAAACCTACATGACACCTCCTGCAGCAGGAAGACCTACATGACACCTCCTGCAGCAGGAAGACCTACATGACACCTCCTGCAGCAGGAAGACCTACATGACACCTCCTGCAGCAGGAAGACCTACATGACACCTCCTGCAGCAGGAAGACCTACATGACACCTCCTGCAGCAGGAAGACCTACATGACACCTCCTGCAGCAGGAAGACCTACATGACACCTCCTGCAGCAGGAAGACCTACATGACACCTCCTGCAGCAGGAAGACCTACATGACACCTCCTGCAGCAGGAAGACCTACATGACACCTCCTGCAGCAGGAAGACCTACATGACACCTCCTGCAGCAGGAACACCTACATGACACCTCCTGCAGCAGGAAACCTACATGACACCTCCTGCAGCAGGAAGACCTACATGACACCTCCTGCAGCAGGAACACCTACATGACACCTCCTGCAGCAGGAAGACCTACATGACACCTCCTGCAGCAGGAAGACCTACATGACACCTCCTGCAGCAGGAAGACCTACATGACACCTCCTGCAGCAGGAAGACCTACATGACACCTCCTGCACGGGAACCTATGATACCTCCTGCAGCAGAGACCTACATACAACCTGCTCTAGCAGGAAAGACCTACATACACCTCCGCAGCAGAAGACTACATGAACCTCTGCAGCGGGAAAAGACCTAATGACACCCCGCAGCAGGAAGACTACATGACCCTCTGCAGAGGAAGACCTAATGACACCTCCTGCAGAGGAAACCTAAGAAACGTCCTGCAGCAGGATGACCTACATGACACCTCCTGCAGCAGGAAAGCCCTACATGACACTCCTGCAGCAGGAGAACCTACATGAACTGCCTGAGCAGGAAGACTACATGAACCTTCCTGCAGCAGTTGAACCAAGGAACACCTACTGACAGCTACCTGCGAGGACACCTACAGGGACACCTCCGGGCAGCAGGAAGACTACATGACACCTCCTGCAGCAGGAAGCCTACATGACACCTCTGCAGCAGGCAGCCTCTGGGCAGACACATGCAGTGCAGCAGGAACACCTACATGACACCACCTGCAGCAGGGAAACCTACATGCACCCCTGCAGCAGGAGACCTACATGAACCTCCTGCAGCAGGAGACACTACAGGGGACACCTCCTGCAGCAGGGACCTACATGACAGCCTCCAGTGCAGAGAGATCATGCCCTCGCAGGAAGCCCAATGACTTGACAGGAAGATAAGACACTGTGCACAGGAGTAGACATCCGCGCAGAAGCCACATGACATGAGCAGGTAGGGGAACCGCCTGCAGCAGGAAGAGCCATAAAGTGCAGCAGGAGAGACTAATGACACGCGCTAGCAGGAAGACTACAGACGACTGCGGGCAGGAAGACACAGACACCGTCGCAGGCAGGAAGGCCATGCACCGCAGAGGAACACACATGACACTGCAGCAGAAGCTAATGACACTGCAGCGGGAAACATTGAATTGCAGGCAGGAACATGTTGCAGGCAGGAGATGGCAGCAGGAAGCACCAATGGCATCCGCAGGCAGGAAGGCAGGCTCATGACACTTGCGCGGGCAGGACGAGGGCACAGGGCAGGACACCTACAGGACACCTGCACAGGCAGCCTAATGACACCTGCAGCAGGAGAGCCACTGCAGCAGCGGAGGACCTACATGGACACGGCAGCAGGCCAGGCAGGACACCCGCAGGCAGGGACTAAGACCCTCCGCAGCAGGAGACAGCCAGGAAGCGCAGGCAGGAGCACAGACAGGCGGGCGGGGAAAGCCACAGGACACTCTGGCAGCAGGAAGAGCATCATGACACCTGCCTGCAGCAGGAAGACGTCAGACACCCGGCAGGAGACACATGACAGCTATGCAGCAGGAAGACACAGGGGACACAGGCAGAGGAAGCCACAGGGACAGGCAGCAGGAGACCTACATGGACAGGCAGGGGAGGCTACAGACAGCTGCGCAGCAGGAGGCCCAGGCAGACACCGCAGCAGAGAGGACCAGGCAGACAGCCCCTGCAGCAGGGAAGGCACAGACGACCGCAGGCAGGAGGCAGGCACAAGCCGCAGGCGGGAAAACAGGGACGCAGGCAGGGAGCATGACAGTGCAGGGAGGCAGCCAGAGAGCAGGCGCAGGCAGGAAGGCGGACTAGCAGGGAGGCAGGCAGGAGGAGGCAGGGAGCAGGTCTAGAGAGACGCAGTAAGGCACCCAGGGCAGATGGCATGCAGGGAGGAATGCAGGCAGGGAGCAGGCAGGAGAGGCACGGCAGGGGCAGGCAGGGAGGCAGGAGGGACGCAGGAGGGAAAGGCGGGAGGCAGGCAGGGAGGCAGGCAGAGAGGCAGGCAGGGAGGCAGGCAGGGAGACAGGCAGGGAGGCAGGCAGGGAGCAGGCAGGGAGGCAGGAGGGACGCAGTAGTAGAGGCAGGCAGAGCAGGCTGAGAGCAGGCAGGGAGGCTAGGAGGCAGGCAGGGAGGCAGGCAGGGAGGCAGGCAGGGAGGCAGGAGGGAGGCAGGCAGGAGAGGAGGCAGGAGGCAGGCAGGGAGGCAGGCAGGGAGGAAGGCAGAGCAGGAGGCAGGAAAGGGAGCAGGTATGGGGCAAGGCAGGTGGAACGCAGGCAGGGAGGCAGGCAGAGAGGTAGGCAGGAAGGCAGGCGGGGAGGAGGCAGGGAGGCAGGCAGGGAGGCAGGCAGAGAGGCAGGCAGGGAGGCAGGTAGGGGCAGGCGGGAGGCAGGCATGGACGCAGGCAGGGGGCAGGGCAGGGAGGCAGGCAGGGAGGCAGGCAGGGAGGCAGGAGGGAAACGGAGGGACGGCAGGAGGGTGGCAGGGGCGGGAGCAGGCAGGGAGGAGGCAGAGAGGCAGGCAGGGAGGCAGGCAGGGAGGCAGGGCAGGGACGCATTGGGGGCAGGCAGGGGAGGTAGGTAGGGGCAGGCAGGGAGGCAGGCGGGAGCAGGCAGGGAGGCAGGGGCAGGGAGGCAGGCAGAGGAGGCAGGCAGGGGAGGCGCAGGCAGAGGGCAGGCAGGAGGAGGCAGGGGGGGCAGGCAGGCAGGAGGCAGGAGGAGGCAGGCGCAGGGTCAGGCAGGAGGCCAGAGAGGCAGGCAGGGAGGCAGGCAGGGAGGCAGGCAGGAGGGCAGGCAGGGAGGCAGGTAGGGGGCAGCGCAGGGGAAGCAGGTAGGGGGCAGGCAGGGAGGCAGGCAGGGGCAGCAGGACAGGAGCAGGCAGGGGGCAGACAGGAGGCAGGCAGGGAGGCAGGGACAAGGGAGGCAGGGGCAGGCAGGAGGCAGGTAGGGGGCAGGCAGGAGAGGCAAGGTAGGGGGCAGGCAGGGAGGCAGGCGGAGGCAGGGAGCACAGGCAGGCAGGAGGCAGGCAGGGAGGCAGGAGGGGCAGGCAGGGAGGCAGGGCAGGGAGGCAGGCAGGGAGGCAGGTAGGGGGCAGGCAGGAGGCAGGTAGGGGCAGGCAGGGAGGCAGGCAGGGAGGCAGCAGGGAGCAGGGCAGGGAGGCAGGCAGGGGGCAGGCAGGGAGGCAGGCAGGGAGCAGGCAGGGCAGAGGGGCAGGCAGGGAGGCAGGCAGGGAGGCAGGCAGGAAGAGGAGGCAGGCAGGGAGGCAGGCAGGGAGGCAGGCAGGGAGTCAGGCAGGGAGGCAGGTAGGGGGCAGGCAGGGAAGCAGGTAGGGGGCAGGCAGGGAGGCAGGCAGGGAGGCAGGCAGGAGGGCAGGGCAGGGAGGCAGGCAGGGGGCAGGCAGGGAGGCAGGGCAGGCAGGAGGCGGGCAGGGGGCAGGCAGGGAGGCAGGTAGGGGGCAGGGGCACAGGGGAGAGGGGCAGGCAGGGAGGCAGGCAGGGAGGCAGGAGGAGGGAGGCAGGAAGGGGGCAGGCGGAGGCAAGAGCAGGTAGGGGGCAGGCAGGGAGGCAGGCAGGGAGGCAGGCAGGGAGGCAGGCAGGAAGGCAGGTAGGGGGCAGGCAGGGAGGCAGGCAGGGAGGCAGGCAGGCAGAGAGGCAGGCAGGGAGGCAGGCAGGGGCAGGCAGGGAGGCAGGAGTAGGAGGCAGGGAGAGAGGCAGGCAGGGAGGCAGGCAGGGAGGCAGGCAGGGAGGCAGGCAGGGACGCAGGTAGGGGGCAGGCGGGGAGGCAGGTAGGTAGGCAGGCAGGCAGGGAGGCAGGCAGAGAGGCAGGCAGGGAGGCAGGTAGGGCAGGCAGGGGGGAGGTAGGTGGGGGCAGCAGGCGGGAGGCAGGCGGGGAGGCAGGCAGGGGAGGCAGGCAGGGAGGCAGGCAGGGAGGCAGGCAGGGAGGCAGGCAGGAGCAGGTAGGGGCAGGCAGGGAGGCAGGCAGGGAGGCAGGCAGGGGAGGGCAGGCAGGAGGCAGGCAGGCAGCAGGGGGTGAGGGCAGCAGGGGCGAGGGGCAGCAGGAGAGGGCAGGCAGGAGCAGGCAGGGAGGCAGGCAGGGGGCAGGCAGGAGGCAGGCAGGGTGGCAGGCAGGGAGGCAGGCAGGGGGAGGCAGGCAAGGCAGCAGGGAGGCAGGCAGGGAGGCAGGCAGGAGGCAGCAGAGGCACAGGGAGGGCAGGAAGGCCAGGGCAGCATGGCAGGGAGAGGCAGGAGGCAGGCAGGGAGGCAGGGGGCAGGGAGGCAGGCAGGAGGCAGGCAGGGGGAGGCAGGTAGGGGGCAGGCAGGGAGGCAGGGGCAGGAAGGGGCAGACAGAGAGAGGGCAGGCAGGGAGGCAGGCAGGGAGGCAGGCAGGGAGGCAGGCAGGCCAAGGAGGAGGTAGGGGGCAGGCAGGGAGGCAGGTAGGGGGCAGGCAGGGACGGCAGGCAGGGAGGACAAGGCAGGGAGGCAGGCAGGGAGGCAGGCAGGGGCAGCAGGCAGGGGGTCAGGCAGGGAGGCAGAGCAGGCAGGCAGGGAGGCAGGGGAGGGCAGGCAGGGGAGGCAGCAGGCAGGGAGGGGCAGGCGAGGCAGGCAGCAGAGGTCAGGGCAGGGAGGCAGGCAGGGAGGCAGGCAGGGAGGGTAGGGGCAGGCAGGGAGGCAGGCAGGGAGGCAGGCAGGGAGCAGGCAGGGAGGCAGGTAGGGGGCAGGCAGGGAGCAGGTAGGGCAGGCAGAAGGCAGGAGGCAGGGGGCAGGGAGGCAGTCGGGTGAGGCAGGCAGGAAGGAGGCAGGTAGGGGGCAGGCAGGGAGGCAGGCAGGGGGCAGGCAGGGAGGCAGGCAGGGAGGCAGGCAGGGAGGCAGGCAGGGAGGCAGGCAGGCAGGGAGGCAGGTAGGGGGCAGGCAGGGAGGCAGGTAGGGGCAGGCAGGGAGGCAGGCAGGGAGACAGGCAGGGAGGCAGGCAGGGAGGCAGGTAGGGGGCAGGCAGGGAGGCAGGTAGGGGCAGGCAGGCAGAGAGGCAGGCAGGGAGGCAGGCAGGGAGGCAGGCAGGGAGGCAGGCATGAGCAGGCAGACAGAGAGGCAGGCAGGGGAGGCAGGCAGGGAGGCAGGCAGGGAGGCAAGGCAGGGAGGCAGGCAGGGAGCAGGTAGGGGGGCAGGCGGGGAGGAGGCAGGGTAGGCAGGCAGGGAGGCAGGCAGAGAGGCAGGCAGGGAGGCATGTAGGGGCAGGCGGGGAGGTAGGGTAGGGGAGGCGGCGGAGGCAGGCAGGGAGGCAGGCAGGAGAGCAGGTAGGGGCAGGCAGGAGCAGCAGGAGGCAGGCAGGAGGCAGGCAGGAGGCAGGCAGGGAGGCAGGCAGGGAGGCAGGCAGGGAGGAAAGGCAGCAGAGGCAGGCAGGGGCAGCAGGGGGGCAGGCAGAGACGGGCAGGGAAGGCAGGGGGGCAGGGAGGCAGGCAGGAGGCAGGCAGGGGCAGGCAGGGACGCAGGGGGCAGGCGGGGAGGCAGGAGAGGCAGGCAGGGAGGCAGGCAGGGAGGCAGGCAGGGAGTCAGGCAGGAGCAGGCAGGCGAGGTAGGGGGCAGGCAGGGGAAGCAGGGAGGGGGCAGGCAGGGAGGCAGGCAGGAGGCAGGCAGGGTAGGCAGGAGGGGGCAGGCAGGGAGGCAGGCAGGAGGAGGAGGCCAGGCAGGGAGGCAGGGCAGGGAGGCAGGCAGGGAGGCAGGCAGGAGGCAGGCAGGGATGGGGCAGGCAGGAAGGCAGGCAGGCAGGAGAGGCAGGAGAGGCAGGCAGGAGCGGCAGGGCAGGCAGGAGGCAGGCAGGGAGGAGACAGGCAGGGAGGCAGGCGTAGGGAGGCAGGCAGGGAGGCAGGCAGGGAGGCAGGCATGGAGGCAGGCAGGAAGGGAGGAAAGGAGAGCAGGGAGGCAGGAGTGGGCAGGCAGGGAGGCAGGTAGGGGCAGGCAGGGAGGCAGAGCAGGAGAGGCAGGCAAGGGAGGCAGAGCAGGGGAGGCAGGCAGGGAGGCAGGAGGCAGAGGAGGCAGGCAGGGAGGCAGAGGACAGAGAGGGAGGGAAGGAGAGGGAGCAGGGCAGGGGAGGCAGAGGAGGGAGGGCAAGCGGGAGAGAGAGGAGAGAGAGGAGAGAGGAGGAGAGGAGAGAGAGAGAGGAGAGAGAGAGAGAGAGAGAGAGGAGAGAGAGAGAGAGAGAGAGAGAGAGAGAGAGAGAGAGAGAGAGAGAGAGAGAGAGAGAGAGAGAGAGAGAGAGAGAGAGAGAGAGAGAGAGAGAGAGAGTAATGAGGACGGGAGATAGAGACAAAATGATAAAAAAAAACTTTTTTTGGCAGCACCTGGTCACCTCTCCACAGAAGAAGGAAACTCCTGACTCCCACAGTGAGTATACACCACTCTCTTGGATTGCCTCTTCCCTTTCCAGTCCCCAACGTCTGACCAAGGCGGCTCATCTTTCACCTCGACCTGGCCAGACCTGGCCAGACCTGGCCGGACCTGGCTAGACCTGGCCAGACCTGGCCAGACCTGGCTAGACCTGGCCAGACATGACATTTCACCAAAGTCTTCTCTCCTGCAGTGGGTTGCCTTACTATTGTGTACAAGACCAATGATAAGATCCTTGACTTAGTCTCAGTACTGTGGATGGACTCGCGGAAGACATCTGTTATACTTTAAGGGGACAGTCGCGTCACCAGCTAAGTGGTATTTTAAAAGACACGTTTCGCCCACTGTTGTTCTTTATCAAGTAGGAAACGTAGGAAAAGTAGACGTGATTCGATGACTGCGCTAAACGAGAAGTGTTTCCCGGTACCCGATATATCCAGTCTCCTTTACCTCTACCTCAATAATAAGAGAATATCCTCTTATCCTAACAAGCCCAGCCCTTTCTACTTAAATGCACACAAAAGGAATAGTACAAAGTGCGGCATAAGCTTCTACTACAGTTAAATATCACAAGTTATCCCTTGAAAACTAATATTACATTTTCTTTGTTTTTTTTTCAGATTGTCAGCTACACAACCCAAAATCACCTCGAACTTTTGGCAAAGACACCAGTTTTGAAAGTTTGAAGCCAGTCGGATTAAGCATTCTCTATCGTAGAGACTAATATCCTCAAATATACCAACAGTGAGTTTAAGTCCGCTCGGAAGCTGTATTCTCAAGTTATCGGCGTTGAGGATTTCAAGCTTATCTGATGAAGCGTTAACAATTTGGCAGACTGGCGCCCATACAACCAAAACTCAATCCCAAAATTTTTCTAAGTAAGATGCACCATCGTCTAAGGTTTGGTTCCAATCAGTTTCAGTGAGAAATTAAAGTCACTAATAACAAACAGACAAATGAATAAGCACCACCTTCTCTTAGCTGGAGACTTCAACATCAACCTTGGCTTACTAGATGATCAGCCTGTAACTGATTTCATCAACAATATGAACAACACACTTCTCATACCAACAATAACTAAACCAACCAGGCTCACTGAGACAAGTGCAACCATAATAGACCACATATGGACCAATATACTAGCCCCCCTTAAATCAGGGATAATCACAGATAGCACTACAGACCACTACCCTACCTTCCTCCTGACAAACATTAGTAAACCACCACTTGAATACAACAAAGTCTCATTTAGACTCCATGACGAGGCCTCAATAAGGAAGTTCACAGCTGACCTAGAGACTGTTGACTGGCCTACAGAATTCTCCAAGGCCAATGGTAGTGATGACTGGACAGAGATTTTTCTTAACAAATTACTTAGACTATACAACAAACATTGTCCTATAAAAACGAAACAGATCACAAACAAACGGCTTGGTTGCCCATGGCTAACCAGCACCATTCTGAAATCCATTGACAAAAAACACCAATATGAAAAGCAATATAGACAGGGCTTAATACACAAAGATATTCTTAAACACTATTCATCAGTTCTCACCAAAGTAATAAAGAAAGCCAAACAACTATACTACTCCAGTAGATTCACAGACACTAGAGGAGATATAAAAAAGACCTGGGGAAAACACTCTCTCAGATTCTAGGGACCCACAAACTGAAAAAAAAACAAGAATATTGTCCTAACTAAACCTAATGAAACACCACTACATCCCACTGACACAGCTAACAAGATAAACGACTTCTTCTCAACCATAGGATCTAATCTCGCCAATAAAATCCCACATACCAATGCCCATGCCGGGGACTACCTAGATGGGAATTTCCCAAATTCCTTCTAACTTGCACCAACTGAGCCCTCGGAAGTCACCGAGATTATAAAGTCACTTAAAAATAACTCAGGGAATCTGTCTCATGTCCCACCATTACTGTACAAGCGAGCGGCCCATATCCTTTCGCATGCTATTTCATTACTTTTTAACAAGTCACTAGAAACTAGCACCTTCCCGAAACTACTCAAGATGGCAAGGGTTACACCAATACATAAAGGTGGTGACTGTACAGACTTAAACAACTATAGGCCAATATCAAACTTACCATTGCTATCCAAAATCTTTGAGAAACTCGTGCACAGGAGACTGTATTCATTTATAACAGCACAAAACATACTCAACCCCTGCCAATTTGGATTCAGGAAAAATAAAAGCACTAATGATGCAATCATAAAAATGCTAGATCTACTTTACACAGCATTGGAAAATAAGGAATATCCACTAGGAATTTTTATTGACCTAAGAAAAGCTTTTGACACAGTAGACCACGACATCCTACTCCACAAACTAGACCATTACGGTATAAGAGGCCATGCGCTTGCTTATTTCAAATCTTACCTTACTAATAGGTATCAGTATGTCACCATTAAAGACACAGCATCAACAACACGGCCACTTGATACTTGAGTTCCGCAGGGAAGTGTCCTTGGTCCCCTGCTCTTCCTCATATACATCAATGACCTTCCAAACGTATCCCAACACCTGAAACCCATTCTCTTTGCTGACGACACGACTTATGTCATCTCTCACCCTAATCTTGCCACCCTCAACACCACTGTGAATGAGGAGCTGATCAAAATATCGACTTGGATGACAGCCAATAAACTTACGCTTAACACTGACAAAACCTACTATATTATGTTTGGTAGCAGAGCAGGAGATGCACAAATTAACATTAAGATCGACAACACTCTAATTACCAGACATAATGAGGGCAAATTCCTAGGCCTATACCTTGACAACAACCTGAATTTCAGCACCCATATCCAACACATAACCAAAAAAGTATCCAAAACGGTTGGGATCCTCTCAAAGATACGATACTACGTGCTGCAAAATGCCCTTCTCACACTATACCACTCACTTATTTATCCATACCTCACCTATGCTATTTGTGCTTGGGGATCAACTGCAGCAACACACCTAAAGCCAATAATAACCCAACAAAAAGCTGCAGTAAGAATAATCACTAAATCCCATCCATGGCAACATCCCCCCCCACTCTTCATAGATCTAAACTTACTCCCTGTTCAGTACATCCACACTTACTACTGTGCAATCTACATCTACAGGACCTTAAACTCCAATACCAACCTTGACCTAAAACGCTTTCTTGATAGTTGTGACAGAACCCACAGGCATAACACCAGACACAAACATCTCTACGACATTCCCCGTGTCCGACTAAACCTTTACAAAATTCAATGTATGTCAAAGGCCCTAAAATCTGGAACACCCTACTCGAGAACTCTAGAACTGCAGGACACATTCATCACCTTCAAAACTACCATTAGAAAACATCTTATCTCCCTGATACACCCCGTCAACTAACTACACGAATACCACCTGGTGGTTCACACTTACACTCGCTCACTCATTTGACCATAAACAGAAATATTAATCTCAATCTTAAAATAATGAATCCAATGATACTCCAATACTGAAACTATGTACTGTGCCAAAACAAAAGCATTCACATTGCTAAACTCACAAACTAGTATTTAGTCACTTAGCCATAATACCAACTTACCTCATAATTTGTAATATTTTAAAATAAAGAATTAAACTAAGTATGCCCGAAATGCCTAGCCATGCTAGGTGTTCTAGTGGTACACTCTGTAATCATTATTTAACTACATGTAAACCACACAACAACCAAATTCTGTAAATTCAACATTGTAATCCTTATAGAGAATAAACTTTGAATTGAATTGAATTGAATGTATTCTACAGTTATTAAGCGAAAACCAGTTTAATTTTCAAATTAATAATAGCAACTCTTCCTGCTAGATAAACACTATAAGTTGGGTGCCGACCGGAAGAACCATTCTCCAGTTTTCTCACAGACCCCAACAATTTCAGATTTGAAAAATGGTGATACCGATGTTAGGTTATGCGACATCTATGGATAATAGACATCTCCAGAGAACACTAGAAGGTCAGCTTATTGAACTCCTTCTTGCATCTAACATCTTCCTGGTGTCGTAACAGTTCGCCAGAGTTCTAGTGCGGTTATTCTCTAGAATTAAGAGACTTCTCAGTGGCACTTTGGGATTACAACTGGATGATTATAACCAACTAAGTGTGAGGGAACACCTGTGGGGAAACACTTGTGAGGAAACACCTTGGGGAAACACGTGAGGAAACACCTGTGGGGAAATACGTGTGAGGAAACACCTGTGAGGAAACACTTGTGAGGAAACACCTGTGGGGAAACACGTGAGGAAACACCTGTGGGGAAATACGCGTGAGGAAACACCTGTGAGGAAACACTTGTGAGGAAACACCTGTGGGGAAACACGTGAGGAAACACCTGTGGGGAAATACGTGTGAGGAAACACTTGTGAGGAAACACCTTGGGGAAACACCTGTGAGGGAACACCTGTGGGGAAACACTTGTGAGGAAACACCTTGAGGAAACACCTGTGAGGGAACACCTGTGGGGAAATACCTGTCCTGTTTCCTCACAGGTCTTACCTAACCTAACTTACTCATCTTAGTAGTTCCATGAACCTTACGCTAGAAAGGATGAGGAGAGGGGGAGGGGAAAGGGAAGAAGAGGGGAAGGGGAAAGGGAGGAGAAGGGGAAGGGAGGGGAAGAGGAAGGGGAGGTGAAGAGATGTGGGGAGGGAAAGGTAAGGGAAGGGGAAGGGGAAGGGGCAGGGGCAGGGGGAGGCTTATACTTCCAAATTATTATTATTATTATTATTATTATTATTATTATTATTATTATTATTTTATTATTATTATTATTATTCAACCAACCATAATGGCTATAACAATACAGATAAATTACGTATAACAATAGCGTTACGGAGTAAGTATAACAGTGTATCTGTGCTCAGTAGCCGACGCATAAAATTTATAGTAATAAGATCGGAGTTTGGGAGAGAAATGTATAAAGCAAGTCTTGGGAGGGTCGGCGGCAGCGAGACCCGGAGATAGTGTACACATTATCCCAGGTAAAGAACTGGTCTTATATCCGGGTCGTGTTGTGCACATGTTATGGCCGCTAAAACAGCGAGTACAGAGACACACTTCTGTTTACAAGAGCCGCGTTTGGTTGTGGGTAGACCTGCGTGCTACCGTACCTGGGTGTAACACCTGCTATCATCCACCCAGCTGCTAGGAGTCCCTTCTAGGCTACCGTACCTGGGTGTAACACCTGCTATCATTCACCCAGCCGCTCTAGGAGTCCCTTCTAGGCTACCGTACCTGGGTGTAGCATCTGCTATCCTTCACCCAGCTGCTAGGAGTCCCTTCTAGGCTACCGTACCTGGGTGTAGCATCTGCTATCCTTCACCCAGCTGCTAAGAGTCCCCTCTAGGCTACCGTACCTGGGTGTAGCATCTGCTATCCTTCACCCAGCTGCTAGGAGTCCCTTCTAGGCTACCGTACCTGGGTGTAACACCTGCTATCATTCACCCAGCTGCTAGGAGTCCCTTCTAGGCTACCGTACCTGGGTGTAACACCTGCTATCATTCACCCAGCCGCTAGGAGTCCCTTCTAGGCTACCGTACCTGAGTGTAACACCTGCTATCCTTCTCCCAGCTGCTAGGAGTCAATTCTAAGTTAGCGTACCTGGGTGTAGCACCTGCTATCCTTCACCCAGCTGCTAGGAGTCCCTTCTAGGCTACCGTACCTGGGTGTAGCATCTGCTATCCTTCACCCAGCTGCTAGGAGTCCCTTCTAGGCTACCGTACCTGGGTGTAACACCTGCTATCCTTCTCCCAGCTGCTAGGAGTCCCTTCTAAGTTAGCGTACCTGGGTGTAGCACCTGCTATCCTTCACCCAGCTGCAAGGAGTCCCTTCTAGGCTAACGTACCTGGGTGTAACACCTGTTATCCTTCACCCAGCTGCTAGGAGTCCCTTCTAGGCTACCGTACCTGGGTGTAACACCTGTTATCCTTCACCCAGCTGCAAGGAGTCCCTTCTAGGCTACCGTACCTGGGTGTAGCATCTGCTATCCTTCACCCAGCTGCTAGGAATCCCTTGAGGCTACGTACCTGGGTGTAGCACTCTATCCATCCACCCAGCTGCTAGGAGCCCTTTAGGCTATCCGAACCTGGGTGGTAGCACCTGTAATCATTCACCAGCTGCTAGGAGTCCTTTAGGCAACGGGACTGGGTGTGAGCATGCTATCATCACCCAGCTGCTAGGAGTCCTTTCAGGCTAACCGTACCTGGGGTGTAACCTGCTATCATTCACCAGCTGCCAGGAGTTCCCTTCTAGGCTACCCTACCTGGTGTAAAACTGCTATCATTCACCAGCGTGCTAGGAGTCCTTTAGGTACCGTACCTGGTGTGTAACACTTGCTATCACTCACTCAGCTGCAGGAGTCCTTCTAGGCTACGTTACCTGGGTGTAACACCTGCTATCATCCACCCAGCTGCTAGGAGCCCTTCCTAGGCTACCGTACCTGGGTGTAGCACCTGCTATCATTCACCCAGCTGCTAGGAGTCCCTTCTAGGCTACCGTACCTGGGTGTAACACCTGCCATCCTTCACCCAGCTGCTAGGATGATGGTGGTGAGGCGTCTTCAACCAGCTATCCCACACATCAACTCCCATCCACCCATCCACTCCTCCAGGAGCGCTGAACTATCCTCGAAATGGACGTGGGTAAACCCGACAGTGATATATATAATGGTCAGTACAGACGGCAGAGAAACAAAGCAAGAGAGAGAGAGAGAGAGAGGGTGGGGAAGGAAGGAGGAGTCTGGTTGTAGCTACAACTGCAGGAGGGAAGGGGTGTGGTTGTAGCTACAACTGCAGGAGGGAAGGGGTGTGGTTGTAGCTACAACTGTGTGAAGGAAGGGGTGTGGTTGTAGCTACACCTGGTGGTGAAGGAAGGGGTGTGGTTGTAGCTACAACTGCAGGAGGGAAAGGGTGTGGTTGTAGCTCCACCTGGTGGTGAAAGAAGGGATGTGGTTGTAGCTACACCTGTGGGAAGGAAGGGTGGTTGTACTACCTGTGTGAAGAGGTGTGGTTGTAGCTACAACTGGTGGTGAAGGAAGGGGTGTGGTTGTAGCTACAACTGGTGGTGAAGGAAGGGGTGTGGTTGTAGCTACAACTGGTGATGAAGGAAGGGGTGTGGTTGTAGCTACAACTGCAGGAGGGAAAGGGTGTGGTTGTAGCTCCACCTGGTGGTGAAGGAAGGGGTGTGGTTGTAGCTACAACTGGTGGTGAAGGAAGGGGTGTGGTTGTAGCTACAACTGGTGGTGAAGGAAGGGGTGTGGTTGTAGCTACAACTGGTGGTGAAGGAAGGGGTGTGGTTGTAGCTACAACTGGTGGTGAAGGAAGGGGTGTGGTTGTAGCTACAACTGGTGGTGAAGGAAGGGGTGTGGTTGTAGCTACAACTGGTGGTGAAGGAAGGGTGTGGTTGTAGCTACAACTGGTGGTGAAGGAAGGGGTGTGGTTGTAGCTACAACTGGTGGTGAAGGAAGGGGTGTGGTTGTAGCTACAACTGGTGGTGAAGGAAGGGGTGTGGTTGTAGCTACACCTGGTGGTGAAGGAAGGGGTGTGGTTGTAGCTACAACTGGTGGTGAAGGAAGGGGTGGTTGTAGCTACACCTGGTGATGAAGGAAGGGGTGTGTTGTAGCTACAACCTGGTGGTGAAGGAAGGGGTGTGGTTGTAGCTACAACTGGTGGTGAAGGAAGGGGTGTGGTTGTAGCTACAACTGGTGGTGAAGGAGTGTGTGGTTTAGCTAAACTGGTATGAGAAGGTGTGGTTGAGCTCACTGGTGGGAAGGAAGGGGTGTTGCCAGCACAACTGGTGGTTAAGGAAGTGTGTGTGAGCACACGTGGTGGAGGGTAAAGATACATTAGGAGGGGCAGGGCCGCCCTGCATTCATCTGTTAAGTTTGTGCGCCAGCAACAGACTTTAGCATGCCTCGTGCATCTTCTGTTTCGTCTTGTCTCACATCGTTCAATCTGCCTTCCACCTCCCTTTCTCTCATCCCTTCTCCTCTCATGCTCTACCCCCCGTCCCATTACCCCTCTTCCTTCCTCGTGAACTCTTCCTTCTCTGCTCCACTATTCCATCCCATCTCCATCCCATCTCCCTCTCTTCTTACTTCTATTGAATATGAGAGTGAACAAATTTATCTTCTACCTCACAAGTGCTCCACTCGTTTTTATAAATGAAAGAGAGAGAGAGAGGAGAGAGAGAGAGAGAGAGAGAGAGAGAGAGAGAGAGAGAGAGAGAGAGAGAGAGAGAGAGAGAGAGAGAGGAGATTCATATATGTTCCATTGCTGAACTAAAACCTAAGGAGTAGGTTAGTAATAATGTGTGTGTGTGTGTGTGTGTGTGTGTGTGTGTGTGTGTGTGTGTGTGTGTGTGTGTGTGTGTGGTGTGTGTGTGTGTGTGTGTGTGTGTGAGTGAGTGTGTGTGTGTGTGTGTGTTGTGTGTGTGTGTGTGTGTGTGTGTGTGTGTGTGTGTGTGGTGAGTGTGTGTGTGTGTGGTGTGTGTGTGTGTGTGTGTGTGTGTGTGTGTGTGTGTGGGTGTGTGTTGTGTGTGTGTGTGTGTGTGTGTGTGTGTGTGTGTGTGTGTGGTGTGGTGTGTGTGTGTGTGTGTGTGTGTGTGTGAGTGTGTGTGTGTACTCACCTATTTGTACTCACCTATTTGTGGTTGCAGGGGTCGATTCACAGCTCCTGGCCTCTCCTCTTCGCTGATTGCTACTAGGTCCTCTCTCTCCCTGCTCCATGAGCTCTATCATACCTCGCCTTAAAACTATGTATGGTTCCCGCCTCCACTACGTCACTTTCTAGGCTATTCCATGGCCTGACTACTCTATGACTGAAGAAATACTTCCTAACATCCCTTTGATTCATCTGAGTCTTCAACTTCCAATTGTGACCTCTTGTGTCTGTGTCCCTTCTCTGGAACATCCCGTCTTTGTCCACCTTGTCTATTCCGCGCAGTATTTTATATGTCGTTATCATGTCTCCCTGACCTCCTGTCCTCCAGTGTCGTCAGGCCGATTTCCCTCAACCTTTCTTCGTAGGACAATCCCCGTAGCTCTGGGACTAGTCTTGTTGCAAACCTTTGCACCTTCTCTAATTTCTTGACGTGCTTGACTAGGTGTGGATTCCAAACTGGTGCTGCATACTCCAGTATGGGCCTGACGTAAATGGTATACCGAGTCTTGAACGAATCCTTGCTGAGGTATCGGAACGCTATCCGTAGGTTTGCTAGGCGCCCGTATGCTGCAGCAGTTATCTGATTGATGTGCGCCTCGGGAGATATGCTCGGTGTTATACTCACCCCCAGATCTTTTTCCTTGAGTGAAGTTTGCAGTCTTTGGCCATCTAAACTATATTGTGTCTGCGGTCTTCTTTGCCCTTCCCCAATCTTCATGACTTTGCATTTGGCAGGGTTAAACTCAAGAAGCCAGTTACTGGACCAGGCTTGTAGCCTGTCCAGGTCTCTTTGTAGTCCTGCCTGATCCTCATCCGATTTGATTCTTCTCATTAACTTCACATCATCTGCAAACAAGGACACTTCTGAGTCTATCCCTTCCGTTATGTCGTTCACATATATCAAGAACAGCACAGGTCCTAGGACTAACCCCTGTGGAACCCCGCTTGTCACAGGCGCCCACTCTGACACCTCGTCACGTACCATGACTCGTTGCTGCCTCATCTTAAAGCTATGATGGATCCTGCCTTCACTACATCACTCTCCAGACTATTCTACTTCCTGACAACTCTATGACTGAAGGAATACTTCCTAACATCCCTGTGAATCATCTGAGTCTTCAACTTCCAATTGTGACCCTTGTTGCTGTGTCCCATTTCTGGAACATCCTATCTCTATCCACTTTGTCAATTCCTCTCAGTATTTTATATGTCGTTATCATGTCCCCACTGTCTCTCCTGTCCTCCGTTGTCATCAGGTTGATTTCCCTTAACCTCTCCTCGTAGGATATGCCCCATAGGTCCGGCACTAGTATTGTTGCAAACCTTTACACTTTCTCTAATTTCTTTACGTGTGGGTGTGGGTTTCATGCTAGTGCTGCATACTCCAATATGAGCCTGACGTACACGATGTACAGAGTCTTGAACGATTCTTTGCTAAGGTTTCGAAACGCTATTCTTAGGTTTGCCAGGCAACCATATGCTGCAGGAATTATTTAGTTGATGTGCGCCTCAGGAGCTGTGCTCGGTATTATATTCATCCCAAGATCATTTTCTTTGAGTGAGGTTTGCAGTTTTTGTCTCCCTAGTCTACTGTCTTCTTTGACCTTCCCCAATTTTCATGACTTTGCACTTGGTAAAATTAAACTCCAGGAGCCAGTTGTTGGACCAGGCTTACAGCCTGTCCGGATTTCTTTGTAGTTCTACCTGATCCTCATCCATTTGAATTCTCCGCATTAGCTTCACGTCGTCTGTAAACAGGGACACCTCTGAATCCATTTCTTCCGTCATTCACATATACCAGAAACAGCACCGGCCTTAGGTCGGACCCTTGTGGAATCCCGCTCGTCACAGGTGCCCACTCTGACACGTCGTCCGGTACCATCACTCGTTGTTTCCTTCCTGTCAGGTATTTTCTGATCTATTGCAGAGTTTCTTTTTGTTATTCCGGCCTACTCCTCTAGCTTTTGCACTAATCTCTTGTGCGGAACTGTGTCAAAAGCCATCTTACAGTCCAAGAAAATGCAGCCCACCCCTCTCTCTCCCGCTTTACTTCTGTCATCTTGTCGTAAAACTTCAGAAGGTTTGTGATACAGGATTTCCCCTCCCTGAAACCGTGCTGGTTATCTTGTATAAGTTCATTCTTTTCTAGGTGCTCCACAGGTCTTTTCCTGATAAGCTTCTCCATTACTTTGCATACTATACATGTCATTGGCACTGGTCTGTAGTTTAATGTTACCTACCTACCTGCCTTCTTTCTTAAAAATTGAAACTACATTTGTTGTCTTCCACACCTCAGGTAGTTCTCCTGTTTCGATAGATGTGTTGATGACTGTTGTTAGTAGCACACACAGTACCTCTGCTCCCTCTTTCAAGATCCACGGTCCCACCGTCTTTGAGGTATCTAGTTCATTTAACAGCCTCTTTACTTCCTCCTTCGTTGTGTGTAGTGTGTCCAGCACTTGTTGGTGTACCCTATCATTCTGGATTACTGTAGTCCATTTTGTCTCTACTGAAAATACTTCCTTAACTCTCGTGTTTAGCTCTTCACGTACTTTGTCGTTTCTCATATCTCCCTTCCTTCCTCAGCCTGATTACCTGGTCCTTGACTGTTGTTTTCCTCTTGATGTGGCTGTACAACAGCTTTGGGTCAGATATGGCTTTTGATGCTATGTCATTGTCGTAGTGACGCTGGACCTCGCTCCTTACCCATGCATATTCATTTCTAGCTCTTCGAATAATCTCCTTGTTTTCCTGGGTCCCTTGTCTTTTACACTCTTTCCATTCTCTAGCACACTTCGTTTTGGCCTCTGTACATCTTTGAGTGAATCAAGGGCTCGTTCTGGTCTTCCGATTGTTTCTGTTTCCCTTAGCTACGAACCCCCCCTCCTCCTCTTTGCATTTTGTGGTCTCGTATTTCATCATTTCATTCACTGTTTTTCCTATCAGTTCTCTTTCCGACTGTACTTCATGCAGGAAATTCCTCATAACCTGTGTAGTCCCCTCTATTATAGTTTGGCTTCTCCCATCCTACTCGTGCTGCTTTCCTCTCTGCTTTTAGCTCTACAATGTATTCGAAGCTCAGGACCACGTGATCAGTAGCTCTGAGGGGCCTGTCATATGTAACGGCCCCATTGTCTGACCTACTCAAGATGAATATGAGGTACAGCCCCTTGCTGGTTCATCTTCTCCTCTCTCTCTCTGGTAGTGTCCCTAACATGTTGATGCATGAGATTTCTGAGTACTGCCTCCGTCATCTTGGGCCCCCACTTTTCGGTTTTTCCATGTGGCTCCAGATTTTCCCAGTCAACCTCCTTTTGGTTAAATTTCACTCACAACTGTAACTTTCCCTTGCCATGTTGCCTTCTGAAAACCTCAGTAGTGTTAACCCATTTGTCTGTTGTTCTCATCGTATTTTTGTCTTACCCCCTGTATTCAGTGGTGGGTTGTACACATACAATCACCCCCTTTGGGGGACCTCGAGTCTAAAAGGTTCCTTATGTAGCCCCTCGTTCCTTCTGTCCACTCCTTCCAACTTCTAAAAATCACTGGTTTTTGATGAGCAGTGAAGTCTTTTCCCCTCTATCTTTCTCATGATTGTTGGGGTTTGGGAAAAGATTGACTATGTTATTTCCCCCTAATTTTGGTTTTCCCAGAATGCTATGATATCTGGGGATGCCAAAATGTTTTTTTTCGTGCCACTCCTCACATTTATTCTTATTCCGTCTGCATTAGGTCCATTTTCATTTTTTTTCCCAAGTTTGATTCTGGGGGATTGTGGGGGGGGGGGGGTAGGGACCTGACATAACATTTTGAGAAGCTGCTGTTAGGGGGGGGGTTTGTGGGGGGGGGGTTGTCTGTAGTATGGAGTGGGGTTTGGGTTTTGGTTAATTTTTTTGGCTGTGGTGTTTGTGGGTGGTTTTTTGGGGGTGGTGTGTTTGTGGTCCTCGTGATTTGGGTGCCCCCCCTGTCTCTAGATTTCTCTCTCTTCTTGCTCTTTGCATCTTTGTATCCTCTCCTTTCTCCCATTCTTTTTGCTCCTGTTATGGCCAAGGAACACCCACATGTATTTTTTGTTTCCTTTAGTCGGGGTTTCCACGCAGGATCCTGTTTTGCATTTTTTTGTTCTGAAAATAAATCTGACTGGTCGATTTTTTCCCCTCGGTATTGATTTTTGAAAAATATTGTCGTTTGCCCTCCTCCCCTTTTTCTTTGATATTTTTCCCCATCTTTTTTTCCTCTCCCGTTACTTTCTTCATTTCCCCCCAGTTTGGACCCCTAAAAACCCATGGATAAAAACTTTTCCTCCCCCTCCCCTTTTCCCCATTGCTTTTCCCCTCTGTTCTTTGGGTCCGATTGAAGATCCCCATCGTTTCTCCTTAATCTTTTCCATATCTCTCGGTTTGCCCTGACAGTTCCTTGCGGGGGGCCATCATCCCCCCTACCTACATTTTTCCCCTGCCCCCCCAACTGATGCCTATTCTTCCTTGACTTTTCCCTGCCCTTTGTGGCCTGATAAGGTCTTATATAAGTCTTATTTTCCTTTTAAAACAGTCCTCTCACGGATATGGTGTCCCGCCCTAATTCCAACCCCCTTCTTTTTCTTTGGGTCTATAACCTATAAAGAATCTCAGTCATCTTCTAGGCTCTTTTATCCTGGCCTCTGCAGCTTCGGCCTGCAGCTCCCACTTCTTGTCTTGCACCCATCCTCTCCTTCATTTTTTTGATAAGGCTTCAGCTTTCTTTCCCCCCTTGTTAAATCTTCTTTGAGCTGTTCCACCCATTCTTCCTTTCCAGGTCACTTCCTTGGCTCCCCTGGCTTTTCATCCTCCATCTGTATTCCTTATTTGCGAGTTACCACAGAATGTATGTGTGGTTTGTGTTTACGTGTGCTGTATATTTATATTATATTATATATATATATTATATTATATATATATAATATATATATATATTATATATATAGTAAATGCGAGGTTTTCTTGGCAAGAGGCGTGGTTAGCATATTAAGGAATTTCACACACAAAGTGGGAAGTTGTCACCTGCTGCTCTTTGCTGTACCTGTGCCCTTTGGGAGATTCTCAGAGAAGATTGCAGAGTTTGGTGGATGAATTTGGTTAGGGTGTGCAAAATGAATGAAAATTGGTGGAATACAGGAAACAGTTGGTTATGAGGATATACAAAGATTAGGTGATGAAATATTGAATATCACCAGTGGAGGGAAGAGTTTGGAGTGGTGACGTATTCCCAGAATATTTTGGGAGTGGACGTGTCACGGATGGGTCTATGATATGATGTGGTGGATATAGATTGATGAGGTAAAAGCTGTGGTGGTTGACTTAGGAGTCTGGTGGAGCAACTTTTCCTTGGAGCCCCAAAGAGGGGAATGTATGAGACTATAGTTTCTTCCAACGCTTTATATGGGGTTGTGAGCGTGGGTGTATGAATGTTGCATCGATATGAGAAGGCTGGAGGCAGTGGAGATGTCTGTTGAGGGAATGTGGTTGGTTTTGTAATTTATGACTGAGTATTCGTGTGGAGTTTGGGGGGGGGGGGTGTTGGGTTACCAAACTGTTGTCCAGAGGGTCGAGGAAGGCCCGTTGTTGAGGTGGTTCGACTGTAGAGAGAATGGAGCGAAACAGAAGGGGATTTCCCCTCGAGTAGTGTATATAGTCTGTAGCTTTGGATGAATACCTTCTTAGGTGTCTTTCTCTAGGAACTTGGAAGCAGGGGGTAAAAGGAGGTTTCTGTTACGGGGGGTCTTCGTCTTCCAACAGTCCATTTTTGTGAGCGGAGTTTCTGCAGGGGAATGGAGCCCCCAAAATGGTTTTTATATATTTTTTTGACGTGCCTGTTGGGATGTGTGCAAAAGCATTCTTAACAGTTTCATGAAGGGTATTCAGGGGAAGCCGGTCAGCCGGCTTGATCCTGGCCTGAGTTTGGGCAGCTCCACTTCTTTGCCTTTGCACATCTGAAAGAGGGTTTAGTTGCAGTTTTTCATCACTTTAGTGTTAGCACCCTTTTTCTTTCCGGGCAGTCTCTTGGCTCGTGATTTATTGACCCCATTGTTTCTTTTTTGCGGGTACCACGTGTATGTGGGAATCGGCCTGTGTGTAGAAATATATATATATATATTATATATATATTTTATATATATATTATATATATATAATATATATAATATTATATATATAATATATATATATATATATGTTATATTATATTATTATATATATATATATATTATATAATGTTATATATGTATATTTGTGTGTGTGTGTGTGTGTGTGGTTGTGTGTGTATTATATTTGTGTTTGTGTGGTTTTGTGTTGTGTGTTGTGTGTGTGTGTGTGTGTGTGGTGTGGGTAGACGGGGGGGGACACATTCATGTTCGTTCATGATTTTTCTTGTTCTTGAAACCAATTGGTTTTGTTTATGATCAAAAGGGAATCTTGGAAATTTAGATTGAGGAAAACAGTATATACTTGACTGATGTTAACGTCGGAGCCGCGGAGACTTGGAGGAAGAGTAGGGTATGGGCAGAGGGAAGGATGGGACAGAAGGGTGAGAAGAATGGGATGGGAAAAAGGGTGAGGAAGAAGGGATATGAGGGCAAGAGGGAAGGATGGGATAGGAAGGTTAAGAAGGAAAGGATGGATATAAGGGCAAGAGGGAAGGATGGGATAGGAAGGTTAAGAGGGAAGGATGGGATAGGAAACACTAGGAGGGCAACATGACAAGAGGAGTGAGAATAGGAGTGAAAGGAAGGATAAGGATGTGACAAGATACTGGAGGGATGAGACACAGGATAGAGACAACAGGAAGACAGGACAGGTGAGGAACATGACTCAGAGGGATAGGCTGGCGATGTGACTCACCAACGATTTAAGAGAACATGTGATGAAACCCCTGCAACACCTCTACTGTCCAAACATATTAAAAACGTGTCTCATTCCTCACCCTGACGGTACACTGTACCACCAAGCAAGTTGTACCATACCTGTACCATAGTACTACAACATACCAGCAAACACCTGCACTCCCCACTAACAGCCACTCCCCAGGTTAAACACCTGCGTCCCCACTAACAAACAATTACCAAGAACACTGCCACCTCCCCATTAACAGCAACCCCCCAGCTAAACTGTCCCTACCCCATTAACAAACAATTACCCAGGTAACACCTGCACTCCCCCCAAAAACTAACACTGCCACTACCCCAGGTAACACCCTGCACTCTCCCACTAACAACAATTGCCCACGTAAACCTGCACTCCTCTACTAACATCAACTACCCGGATAACACCTGCACTCCCACACTAACAACAACTGCCCACGTAACACCTGCACTCCCTCACTAACAACCCACTACCCAGGTAACACCTGCACTCCCACACTAACAACAACTACCAGGTAACACCTGCACTCCCACTAGCAACAACACTCTAGGTAACACCTGTACTCCCCACTAACAACAACTCCCCAGCTAACACCTGCACTCCCCACTAACAACTACCCAGCTAACACCTGCACTCCCCACTAACAACAACTCCCCAGGTAACACCTGTCATTTCCCCACTATCAACAACACTGCCTACTAACAACCTGCCCTCCTCACTACATAACAACTACCCAGGTAACACCTGCACTCCCACTAACAACAACTACCCAGTAACACCTGCACTCCCCCACAACAGCACTACCAGGTAACACCTGTACTCCCCACTATCAACAACTGCCCACTAAACCTGCACTCCTGCAACACCTAACATCAACTACCAGGTAACACCTGCGCTCCCACTAACAACCAACCCAAACACCTGCACTCCCCCACTAACATCCACTACCCAGGTAACACCTGCACTCTCCCACTATCAGCAACTGCCCACGTAAAACCTGCACTCCTCTACTAACATCAACTACCCAGGTAACACCTGCACTCCCACACTAACAACAACTGCCCACGTAACACCTGCACTCCATCACTAACAATCACTACCCAGGTAACACATGCACTTCCACACTAACAATAACTACCCAGGTAACACCTGCACTCCCCCACTAGCAACAATACTCCAGGTAACACCTGTACTCCCCCACTAACAACAGCTACCCAGCTAACACCTGCACTCCCCCACTAACAGCAACCACCCAGCTAACACCTACACTTCCCCAGTAATAACCAATACCCAGGTAACACCTTCGCTCCCCCACTAACAACAACCCAGGTAACACCTGCACTCCCCCACTAACAGCCACTACCCAGGTAACACCTGCACTCCCCCACTAACAACTACCAAGGTAACACCTGCACTTCCTTCCTTCTTTCTCCTGTTACTTTCTCTCACTTCTCCTTTTCTTTTAAGAAGGCTGTGAGGTATATAGAAATTTATTTTGACGTTTCCTACAATAAATTTGAAAAACATCTTTCAGAGGAAGACATTGTCTACTAAATTTGTACCAAAACTTGTTCAGAATTAATTAAAGTTGTCCCAGAAGATGTCGGGAGATTATGTTGAGATGTTTGATGATTGTCCTGTGCTGGTACACACAGGTGGTGCACACAGGTGGTGCACACAGGTGGTACACACAGAGGGGTACACACAGGTGGTGCACACAGGTGGTGCACACAGGTGGTACACACAGGTGGTACACACAGGTGGTGCACACAGGGGTACACACAGAGGGGTACATACAGGTGGTACACACAGGTGGTACACACAGGGGTACACACAGAGGGGTACATACAGGTGGTACACACAGGTGGTGCACACAGGTGGTGCACACAGGTGGTGCACACAGGTGGTACACACAGGTGGTACACACAGGGGTACACACAGAAGGGTACATACAGGTGGTACACACAGGTGGTACACACAGGTGGTATACAAAGGGGTACACAAGGTGGTGCACACAGGTTGTGAACACAGGTGGTTCTCCACCTTTTGCTTACCACCTCTCTTCTGCCATCAGACATTTTACCAATTATCTCCATCTGTATCATTTACACCTTAAAAAAAATATTCTCTCTCTCTCTCTCTCTCTCTCTCTCTCTCTCTCTCTCTCTCTCTCTCTCTCTCTCTCTCTCTCTCTCTCTCTCTTACACAGTGTTTTACAAGATTAGGTTAAGGTTCCTAACTCTATTTACAAGCTAACAGCTGTTACCAACATCAACTATTTTAAAAGTCTTTTTATTGTTGTGAGACACAAATAGGGAACAGGATGAAGTTGGAGTCATCTGTGGACCACCAATTTCATTTGATCAACTCATTTTATTTCATTGATATTATTATATTGTACGAACATGTTGCAGACTCGAGTCATCCTGGGAATATAAGATCTCAGATGAAGTGATGTTCTGGAGACGGGCACAGTCAAAGTGAAGTTCCTGTTTGCTGCCCGTCTTGTTGTGTAAAAGCTCACTTCTCGCTGTCCAAGGAGTTTAGCCAAGTGTGGTACGTTGACAGTATTGACCTTTATTACAACCTAGGATTTCAAATGGCCTGTTATCCCAGGTGTAATGGGAGCAAATAAACACAGTAGAAAAAGTTTAGACTTATATTATCCTTCACCAATTATAACAGCAATATGTACACTATGTACAGTGATAAATATAGTGCACTCCACGGTAAGCAAGGCAGAAATAGAAGCCACAAGATAGCAGACCGTGCTTCAACCAGCTCTAGAGTGGGAATGACAAGGGCAGACAGGAGAGCGGTATCCACATAACCTCTGCGATTGTCAATCCCACCTTCTTATTGGCTAGAACCTGGTCACTAGTTGAACGATGGGGCCCCATCATCAACTCTTAGAACCTGGTTCGCTGGTTGGGGGAGATAGCCTGTAAATGAGGGTGTGTCCATGCGCCGAATAAAGGTTACGTACTCTTTGCATGCCACAACCTTGTACATAACAGTAAGGCTATCCACATTCCTCTGGTGTTGAAGGCTCTGTTGAAATAACAGATGTATCCAGGCCGGGTCCAGGCAAGAGATGAGTCGTCTTGCTCTGTTCTCTATTCTGTCAAGAAGTCGCAGATGAAACGGAGGGCAGGCAATCCAAGACAGTGGAGCATACTCAAGGTATGAGCGTACTTGTGCCTCGTGCATAATCTTGCAACCTCTACTGTCGAGCAGATGTGAGATACGTCGAAGTGCTGTAAGCTTTCTGGCTGCCTTGTTTCCAACCAACACCCTCCCATTCATTGTTACCACTGCTCCAGTATTACCATCATGGTGTCTAGATCATCATTGTTACCACTGCTCCAGTATTACCATCATGTTACCTAGACCATCATTGTTACCACTGCTCCAGTATTACCATCATGGTACCTAGACCATCATTGTTACCACTGCTCCAGCATTACCATCATGGTACCTAGATCATCATTGTTACCACTGCTCCAGCATTACCATCATGGTACCTAGACCATCATTGTTACCACTGCTCCAGCATTACCATTATGGTACCTAGATCATCATCACTTGTGTTTTCTCAGAAGCAAACATGACTTGCCATCATTTACCCCAAGCTGATATAGCTGTAAGCTGTGATTGATGTAACTTAGAGTAGCTGGCATTTCCTCTCTTGGATAAGTAAATGTCAGTGTACAGTCGTCTGCATATGCGTGAGATTCTGGGATGAGATGAAGAAGGTCATTGAAGTAAACATTCCTTAACAATGGTCCCAGCACACTTCCCTGTGGGAACACTTGCCTCAGTAGGATGTCTTGCTGACTCTGTCCCGTTAAGAACTACGTTTAGAGATCTACCTTGAAGATAATCACTGAGGAGACATAGTGTAGAGCCTGCAGTTCCCAGTGTTTGCAGTTTTGCTAAAAGTCTCTGGTGCCAGACTCGGCTAAAAGCACCAACAATGTCCAGTGCTACGACACAGTTGACTTTGGACTCCCTCTCTCTCTCTCTCTCTCTCTCTCTCTCCTCCCTCCCTCTTTCAGTCCTTATTCCCCTAAGTCCTTCTCACTGCATCCTTTCTGTACACCCTTCTCACTTTATCTATCTTTATCTATTACTGATGATGTACACAACACGACCGGCTTTCCCCCCCCCGGGGTGCGATATATAATTTCCGTGCAGATTTTATCCTGTAAATTCCTCGTCTGATCCTTACTGGGATAGTCTCAATATTCTGATGTTACTAGTGTTAAACTGTGAGAGTGGTGGTAGTGGTGGTGATAGTGGTGGTGGTGGTGGTGATAGTGGTGATAGTAGTGATGGTGGTGTTCGTGGTGGTGGTAGTGGTGATGTTGGTGGTGGTGATAGTGGTGGTGGGAGTGGTGGCGGTAGTGGTGGTGGTGGTGATAGTGGTGATGGTGGTGGTGGTGGTGGTGGTAGTGGTGGTGATGGTGGTGGTGATAGTAGTGGTGGTAGTGGTGGTGGTAGTAGTGGTGGTAGTGGTGGTGGTAGTGGTGGTGGTAGTGGTGGTAGTGGCAATAGTGGTGGTAGTGGTGGTAGTGTTGGAAGTGGCGGTAGTGGCAGTAGTGGTGATAGTGGCAGTAGTGGTGGTAGTGGTGGTAGTGGCAGTAGTGGTGGTGTTCCCCAGTGCTCCCCAAGGCTGCCCAGTGTCCACCCAGTGCTTCCCAGAGATTTTCTGAGCTTCCCAGGGCTCCCCAAGGTTCTCCAATGCTCCCCAGGGCTCCCGAAAGCTCTTCAGTGTTCCCAAGTGCTTTCCAAAACTTCACAGTGCTCCTATAGGCCTCCCCAGGGCTTCCCCAGTGTGTCCCAAGTGTTTTCCGAGGGCTTCCTCGGGTTCCACAGGGTTCCCCAGGGCTTCACAGTGCTCCCCAGGGCTTCACAGTGCTTCCCAGGGCTCTTCAGGGCTTTACAAGGCTCACCAGGGCTCCACAGGGCTCACCCAGTGCTTCCAGGGGCTCCCTAGTGCTCTCCAGTGTTTCATAGTGCTCAGCAGTGCTCCTACATTACTCCTACAGTGCTTCTAAAATGCTCCTACAGTGTTCCCCAGTGCTCCCAAGTGCTCCACAATGCTCCTATAGTTCTCTGCATTGCTCCGCAGGCTCCCTGGTACTCCCCGGGCTTCCCAGGGCTCCCCAGGGCTCCCTAGGGTTTCCCACGGCCTCCCCAGGGCTTCCCAGTGCTCATAGTACTCCCAGGGTTCCATAGTGCTCCCTAGGGCTTCCCAGTGCTCCCCAGGGCTTCTCAGTGCTTTCAGGGCTCTCCAGGGCTCTCCAGGGCTTTCCAGTGTTTCCCAGTGCTCCTCAGGATTCCCCATTGCTCATAGTTCTCCCAGGGCTCCATAGTGCTCCCCAGGGCTCTCCAGTGCTCTCCAGGGCTTCCAATGCTCCCCAGTGCTCCCCAGGGTTCCCAGTGCTCCCCAGTGCTCCCCAGGGCTCCCCAGTGCTCCCCAATGCTCTCCAGGGCTCCCAAGTGCTCTTCAGGAATCCCCAGGGCTTCTCAGTGCTCGTAGGGCTCTCCAGTGCTTCCAATGGATCGCCAGTTCCCACAGAGCTCTCCAGAGCTTTCTAGGGCTTTCAAATGCTCCCAAGGCTCTCCAGTGGTCCCCAGTGCTCCCCAGGTCTCACTAGTGCTCACCAGTCCTTCCAGTGCTCACCAGTGCTCCCAGGGCTCCCCAGGGTTCCCCAGTGCTCACCAGTACTCACCAGTGCTCTCAGGGCTGCACAGTGCTCACCGATGCTCCCAGTGCTCTCAGGGCTCCCAGGGCTCCCAGTGCTCCCTGGGCTCCCCAGTGCTCTCCAGTAGTCCCAGGGCTCCCTAGTGCTCACTAGTGCTCCCAGTGCTCCCAGTGCTCCCAGTGCTCCCAGTGCTCCCCAGGGCTTCCCAGTGCTTACCATTGCTCCCAGTGCTCACAGAGCTCCCAGAGCTCCCCAGGGTTCCCCAGGTCTTCCCAGTGCTCACCCGTACTCCCAGTGCGCACCAGTGTTTCCAGAGCTCCCAGTGCTCCCAGGGCTCCCCAGTGCTCACCAGTGCTCGCAATGCTCCCTAGGGCTTCCCAGGGCTTCCAGTGCTCACCAGTGCTCGCAAGGCTCCCCAGGACTCCCAGTGCTCACCAGTGCTCTCAGTGCTCCCAGTGCTCATCAGTGCTCACCAGTGCTCCCAGTGTTCCCAGGGCTCCAAGCGCTCACCAGTGCTCACCAGTGCTCTCAGTGCTTCCAGGTCTTCCCAGTGCTCCCCAGGGCTCCCCAGGACTCTTCAGGGCTCCCCAGTGCTCCCCAGTGCTCACAAGTGCTCCCAGGGCTTCCCAGGGCTCATCAGGGCTCCCCTTCTCCCCAGTGATCACCAGTGCTCCCAGTGCTCCCAGGGCTCCCATTGCTCACCAGTGCTCCCAGGGCTTCCAGGGTTTCCCAGAGCTCATCAGGGCTCCCCAGGGCTTCCCAGGGCTCCCCGGTGTTCACCACTACTTGCAGTGCTCCAAGGGTTTCCCAGGGCTCCCCAGGGCTCCCCAGTGCTCACCAGTGCTCGCAGTGGTCCCTAGGGCTCCCCAGGGATCCTAGTGCTCACCAGTGCTCCCAATGCTCCCAGGGCTCCTCAAGGCTTATCAAGGCTCCCAGAGCTCCACAGTGCTCATCAGTGCTCCCAGGGCTCCCAGGGCTCCCCAGCGCTTCAAGGGCTCTCAAGTGTTCAACAGTGCTCACTAGTGCTCCCAGTGCTCACAGGGCTCCCCAGGGCTCATCAGGGCTCCCCAGAGCTTCCCAGGGCTCCCCAGTGCTCACCAATGCTCCCAGGGCTTCCCAGTGCTCCCCAGGGCTCCTCAGTGCTTACCGGTGCTTCCAGTGCTCCCAGTGCTCCCCAGGGCTCCCCAAGGCACCCCAGTGCTCACCAGTGCTCCCAGTGCTCGCAAGTGCTCCCCAGGGCTCACAGTGCTCACCAGTGGTCACCAGTGCTAACCAATACCTCCAGTGTTTCCAGTGCTCCCCAGGGCTCACAGTGCTCACCAGTGGTCACCAGTGCTAACCAATACCTCCAGTGTTTCCAGTGCTCCAAATACTCCCCAGTGCTCCCCAGTGCTCACCAGTGCTTCCAGTGCTCACAGTACTCCCCAGGGCTCCCCATGGCTCGCAGTGGTCCCCGGTGCTCACCAATGCTTCCAGTGCTCCCAGTGCTCCTCAGGGCTCCCCAGGGCTTCCCAGGGCTTCCCGGTGCTCATCAGTGCTCCCAGTGCTCCCAGTGCTCCCAGGGCTCACCAGTGCTCTCAGTGCTCACCAGTGCTCCCAGTGCTACCACAGCTTCCCAGTGTTCCCTAGGGCTCCCCAGGACTCCCTAGTGCTCCCCAGTGTTCCCAGGGCTCCCCAGGGCTCCCCAGTGCTCCCCAATGTTCCCAGGGCTCCCCAGAGCTCCCCAGTGCTCCCCAGTGATCCCAGGGCTCCCCAGTGTTCCCAGGGCTCCCCAGTGCTCCCCAGTGTTTCCAGGGCTCCCCAGGGCTCCCCAGGGCTCTCCAGGGCTCCCCAGGGCTCCCCAGGGCTCCCAAGGGCTCTGCAGGGCTCCCCAGGGCTCCCAAGGCTCCCCAGGACACCCCAGGGCTCCCCAGTGATCCCAGGGCTCCCCAGGGCTTCCCAGTGATCCCAGGGCTCCCCAGGTCTCCCCAGTGATCCCAGGGCTCCCCAGGGCTCCCCAGTGATCCCCAGTGATCCCAGGGCTCCCCAGGGCTCCCCAGTGATCCCAGGGCTCCCCAGGGCTCCCCAGTGATCCCAGGGCTCCCCAGGGCTCCCCAGTGATCCCAGGGCTCCCCAGTGCTCCCCAGTGATCCCAGGGCTCCCTAGGGCTCCCCTGTGATCCCAGGGCTCTCCAGGGCTCCCCAGTGATCCCAGGGCTCCCCAGTGTTCCCAGGGCTCCCCAGGGCTCCCCAGTGATCCCAGGGCTCCCCAGGGCTCCCCGGTGATCCCAGGGCTCCCAGTGTCCCCAGTGACTCGGGGCTCCCTAGGGCTCCCCAGTGATCCCAGGGCTCCCCAGGGCTCCCCAGTGATCCCAGGGCTCCCCAGGGCTCCCCAGTGATCCCAGGGCTCCCAGGGCTCCCCAGTGATCCGGGCTCCCGGCTCCCCAGTGATCCCAGGGTCCTGGGTCCCCAGTGCCCAGGGCTCCCCAGGGCTCCTCAGTGATCCAGGGCTCCCAGTGCTCCCAAGTGATCCAGGCTCCCAGGGCTCCCCAGGGCTCCCCAATGTCCGGGCTCCTCAGGGCCCCCCAGTGATCCTAGTGCTCTTCAGGGCTCCCAGTGATCCCAGGGCTGCCGAGGGCTCCCATGTTCCCAGGGCTCCCCAGTGCCCAGGCTCCCAGTGATCCAGGGCTCTCAGTGTCCAGGGCTCCCCAGGCTCCCAGTGATACCCAGGGCTCCCGAGGTTAGTGTCCCAGGGCTCCCCAGTGATCCCAGGGCTCCCCAGTGTCCCAGGGCTCCCAGGGCTCCCCAGTGATCCCGGTCCCCAGTGCTCCCAGTGATCCCAGAGCTCCCCAGGCTCCCAGTGATCCCAGGGCCCCTCTCCCAGTGATCCCAGGGCTCCCCAGGGCTCCCCAGTGATCCCAGGGCTCCCCAGTGATCCCAGGGCTCCCCAGTGATCCCAGGGCTCCCCAGTGATCCCAGGGCTCCCCAGTGATCCCAGGGCTCCCCAGTGATCCCAGGGCTCCCCAGTGATCCCAGGGCTCCCCAGTGATCCCAGGGCTCCCCAGTGATCCCAGGGCTCCCCAGTGATCCCCAGTGATCCAGGGTCCCCAGGGCCCCCCAGTGCCATCCACCAGTGCTCGCAGTGTCCCAGGGCTCCCCAGGGCCCCCAGTGCTCACCAGTGCTCCCAATGATCCCAGGCTCCTCAGGCTTATCAGGCTCCCAGAGGCTCCAAAGTGCTCTCAGTGCTCCCAGGGCTCCCAGGGCTCCCCAGCGTTTCCCAGGGCTCCCAGTGTCTACTCCCAGTGCTCCAGGGCTCCCCAGGGCTCATCCAGGGTCCCCCCAGAGCTTCCCAGGGCTCCCCAGTGCTCACCAATGCTCCCAGGGTTTCCCAGGCTCCCCCGGGGCTCCCAGTGCTTCCGGTGCTCCAGTGCTCCCAGTGCTCCCCGGGTGCTCCCCAAGGCACCCAGTGCTCACCAGTGCTTCCAGTGCTCCAGTGCTCCCAGGGCTCCCCAGTGCTCACCAGTGGTCACCAGTGCTAACCAATACCCCCAGGGTTTCCAGTGCTCCCAGGGCTACCAGTGCTCCCAGTGGTCACCAGGCTAAAACCTCCAGTGTTTCCAGTGCTCCACAGTACTCCCCGGGTGCTCCCCAGTGTCCCAGTGCTTCCAGTGCATCACAGTACTCCCCAGGGCCCCCAGGCTCCGCAGTGGTCCCCCCGAGTGCTCACCAATGCTCCAGTGCTCCCAGTGCTCCTCGGGGCCCTCCCCAGGACTTCCAGGGCTTCCCGGTGCTCATCAGTGCTCCCAGTGCTCCCAGTGCTCCCAGGGCTCACCAGTGCTCTCAGTGCTCACCAGTGCTCCCAGTGCTACCACAGCTTCCCAGTGTTCCCTAGGGCTCCCCAGGACTCCCTAGTGCTCCCCAGTGTTCCCAGGGCTCCCCAGGGCTCCCCAGTGCTCCCCAATGTTCCCAGGGCTCCCCAGAGCTCCCCAGTGCTCCCCAGTGTTCCCAGGGCTGCCCAGTGCTCCCCAGTGTTTCCAGGGCTCCCCAGGGCTCCCCAGGGCTCTCCAGGGCTCCCCAGGGCTCCCCAGGGCTCCCAAGGGCTCTGCAGGGCTCCCCAGGGCTCCCAGGGCTCCCCAGGACTCCCTAGGGCTCCCCAGTGATCCCAGGGCTCCCCAGGGCTTCCCAGTGATCCCAGGGCTCCCCAGGTCTCCCCAGTGATCCCAGGGCTCCCCAGGGCTCCCCAGTGATCCCCAGTGATCCCAGGGCTCCCCAGGGCTCCCCAGTGATCCCAGGGCTCCCCAGGGCTCCCCAGTGATCCCAGGGCTCCCCAGGGCTCCCCAGTGATCCCAGGGCTCCCCAGTGCTCCCCAGTGATCCCAGGGCTCCCTAGGGCTCCCCTGTGATCCCAGGGCTCCCCAGGGCTCCCCAGTGATCCCAGGGCTCCCCAGGGCTCCCCGGTGATCCCAGGGCTCCCCAGTGCTCCCCAGTGATCTCGGGGCTCCCTAGGGCTCCCCAGTGATCCCAGGGCTCCCCAGGGCTCCCCAGTGATCCCAGGGCTCCCCAGGGCTCCCCAGTGATCCCAGGGCTCCCCAGGGCTCCCCAGTGATCCCAGGGCTCCCCAGTGCTCCCCAGTGATCCCAGGGCTCCCTAGGGCTCCCCAGTGATCCCAGGGCTCCCCAGGGCTCCTCAGTAATCCCAGGGCTCCCCAGGGCTCCCCAGTGCTCCCCAGTGATCCCAGGGCTCCCCAGGGCTCCCCAGGGCTCCCCAGTGATCCCAGGGCTCCTCAGGGCTCCCCAGTGATCCCAGTGCTCCCCAGGGCTCCCCAGTGATCCCAGGGCTGCCGAGGGCTCCCCAGTGATCCCAGGGCTCCCCAGTGATCCCAGGGCTCCCCAGTGATCCCAGGGCTCCTCAGTGATCCCAGGGCTCCCCAGGGCTCCCCAGTGATCCTAGGGCTCCCGAGGGCTCCCCAGTGATCCCAGGGCTCCCCAGTGATCCCAGGGCTCCCCAGGGCTCCCCAGTGATCCCAGGGCTCCCCAGTGCGCCCCAGTGATCCCAGGGCTCCCCAGGGCTCCCCAGTGATCCCAGGGCTCCCCAGTGATCCCAGGGCTCCCCAGTGATCCCAGGGCTCCCCAGTGATTCCAAGGCTCCCCAGTGATCCCAGGGCTCCCCAGTGATCCCAGGGCTCCCCAGTGATCCCAGGGCTCCCCAGTGATCCCCAGTGATCCCAGGGCTCCCCAGGGCTCCCCAGTGATCCCAGGGCTCCCCAGTGATCCCATGGCTCCCCAGTGATCCCCAGTGATCCCAGGGCTCCGCAGGGCCTCCCCAGTAATCCCAGGGCTCCCCAGTGATCCCAGGGCTCCCCAGTGATCCCAGGGCTCCTCAGTGATGCCAGGGCTCCCCAGGCCTCCCCAGGGCTCACCAGGGCTCCCCAGGGCTCCCCAGTGATCCCAGGGCTCCCCAGGGCTCCCCAGTGATCCCAGGGCTCCCCAGGGCTCCCCAGTGATTCCAGGGCTCCCCAGTGCTCCCCAGTGATCCCAGGGCTCCCCAGGGCTCCCCAGTGATCCCAGGGCTCCCCAGGGTCCCAGGGCTCCCCAGTGATCCCAGGGCTTCCCAGGGCTCCCCAGTGATCCCAGGGCTCCCCAGGGCTCCCCAGGGCTCCCCAGGGCTCCCCAGTGATTCCAGGGCTCCCCAGGGCTCCCCAGGGCTCCCCAGTGATCCCAGGGCTCCCCAGGGCTCCCCAGTGATCCCAGGGCTCCCCAGGGCTCCCCAGGGCTCCCCAGGGCTCCCCAGTGATCCCAGGGCTCCCCAGGGCTCCCCAGTGATCCCAGGGCTCCCCAGGGCTCCCCAGGGCTCCCCAGTGATCCCAGGGCTCCCCAGGGCTCCCCAGGGCTCCCCAGTGATCCCAGGGCTCCCCAGGGCTCCCCAGTGATCCCCAGTGATCCCAGGGCTCCGCAGGGCCTCCCCAGTAATCCCAGGGCTCCCCAGTGATCCCAGGGTTCCCCAGTGATCCCAGGGCTCCCCAGTGATCCCAGGGCTCCCCAGGGCTCCCCAGTGATCCCAGGGCTCCCCAGGGCTCCCCAGGGCTCACCAACTTCCACTTTTACACTCTTGTTTTCCTGCCAAATTAAGATAATGCAAATGAAATTAAGCCAGTATATTAGATTATATTGCATGGCCCTTCTGGCCCAGGTGGCCCTCAGGGGCCATCAGGAGGTAGCTTACCCTGCCCCAGGTGACCCTCAGGGGCCATCAGGAGGTAGCTTACCCTGGTCCAGGTGGCCCTCAGGGGCCATCAGGATGTCACTTACCCTGGTCCAGGTGGCCTCAGGGTCCTTCAGGATGTCACTTACCCTGGTCCAGGTGGCCCTCAGGTCCTTCAGATGTCACTTACCCTGGTCCAGGTGGCCCTCAGGGTCCTTCAGGATGTCACTTACCCTGGTCCAGGTGGCCTTCAGGGTCCTTCAGGATGTCACTTACCCTGGTCCAGGTGGCCCTCAGGGTCCTTCAGGATGTCACTTACCCTGGTCCAGGTGGCCCTCAGGGTCCTTCAGGATGTCACTTACCCTGGTCCAGGTGGCCCTCAGGGTCCTTCAGGATGTCACTTACCCTGGTCCAGGTGGCCCTCAGGGTCCTTCAGGATGTCACTTACCCTGGTCCAGGTGGCCCTCAGGGAACATCAGGTGGTTGCATACGTTGGAGATAACTATTATTCATGTCCCGGGCCATGAGTGTCCCTGGTAAGTGCCATGGGTCTCCCGGGCCAGCCACGGCCACTGGCCTACCCCAGCACCTGCTGAGCCCAGCACCTGCTGATCCCAGCACCTGCTGATCCCAGCACCTGCTGATCCCAGCACCTGCTGATCCCAGCACCTGATGATCTCAGCATCTGATGATCCCAGGTGCTGGGATCAGCACTGGAATCAGCTGGGACATACATCTCGCATCTCTGTGCAACTCTGTTCACAGAGCATTATTTAGGTGATATTTGATATTTCCAGAGGTTGTCATGGAGACACTGTATCTCTGGTCCCCAGTTGAACTCTCGACCTACATTTCTTCTGGCATCTACACACCGTCGTAGTAGGGAAATTGGAATTGCTGAACTCAGTTTCAATTGCTGAACTCAGTTTCAATTGCTGAACTCAGTTTCAATTGCTGAACTCAGTTTCAATTGCTGAACTCAGTTTCAATTGCTGAACTCAGTTTCAATTGCTGAACTCAGTTTCAGTAATATGGGAGTTTTATGCCTTTAATGTACGATCTGTTGAAAGTCCGCTGTTAGGGCCGTTTGTGGTCTTGTTCCTTGCCTGACGCTGTGCTCTTCACTGCTGCTTCCAGCATTACTGCTTGTAGATCAATGGTTCAGAGAACCGACACGTTGATAAATTAGACACATGTGCAACTCTTGGGTATCTTTATTGAGGAAACGTTTCGCCACACAGTGGCTTCATCAGTCTATACAAAGGAGAATCTTGAAGAGCAGGAGGAGAACGAGGTAATCAGTCCCTCAGCCTTGAGTCTTTTCAACACTGAGTCTTTTCAAGATTGATGGACTGAACACATAGACTCAAGGCTGAGGGACTGATTACCTCGTTCTCCTCCTGCTCTTCAAGATTCTCCTTTGTATGGACTGATGAAGCCACTGTGTGGCGAAACGTTTCCTCAATAAAGATACCCAAGAGTTGCACATGTGTCTAATTTATCAGCATAACTGCTGTTTGGCGAATGAGTCGTCATATTGTTCAAGCAAGCTGTTTGTTTGCCTCAATGGTCCAGAAGTTACATTATTTACGGACTTGTTGTTGTCAGTCACATCTAAGTCTAAGTCGAGTCAACCTGAGCACATACTGAACACATTACACAACCACATACACTTACATATTACTCTTGTAGTTGAGTACATCTAATCATAGCAACGTACAGTGTAGTACAACGTCTTATTAAATGTTCCCATAGCACCATATAATTATATCTACAGAATGACTCAGATGTATAAGTATACTAAGTTATACTCGAAGACTTGAATACGACCTTATCTCTTTAATTATTCAAGTTACATTAAATGTAATAATTACCATCTAGACACCTTTGTTATTAAAGATCTCACGGTTCATTTGGTTGGTTTGTATTTATCCAGTTGTAATCCCAAAGTGATACTGAGAAGCCACATAATCTTACAGGGTAACTGGACTACAATACTCTCTGACAAGATGTCACACAACCACAAGGATGCTAGATGCTAGAGGGGCACCAGTAAGTTGGCCTTCTAGTATTCTCTAGAGATATCTTCACTCTGTAGATGTCGTATTCTGTAACATTCTCGTTCGTCTTACTCTTTGTCTCCTTCGTCTTCAGTTGAGAATCCACATCAAGGTTATATAGAATCTCTTCGGCAAAATTGAAATTCACGTGAGGAGAAGTGAGTCTCCTGCTTGCCTGTCAGCCAGCCTGCCAGCCTGCCTACCTGCCTCCCAGCCTGCCAGCTTGTCTGCCAGCCATCCTGCCAGCCGGCCTGCCTGCCTGCCAGCCGGCCTGCCTGCCTGCCAGCCTGCCTGTCAGCCTGCCTGACTATTAGCTGGCTTGCCAGCCAGCCTACAAGCCAGCCTGCCAGCTTGCCAGCCTTACTAAACTCAAGACGAAGGACGCAATTGCAGTCGAAACAATAGCTGCAACTCTTCTGACCTGGGAATGGGGGAAGGGGGAAGTGGGAGGAGAAGGGGAGGGAAGTGAGGGTGGAGCAGGGGAGCGGGCAGCGGGAGTCTGCCACCTGTAATGTGACAAAGCGAATCCTCCTCTCCCCCTGCACCTCCGAGCTTGTTGCAGCCATCTGCAGCGGCTGCATGCCTGCAGCCGGCCTGCCTGCCTGCCAGCCTGCCTTCGCCTCTGCCTAAACTGGCTTGCCACTACGCTACAAGCCAGCGACTGTTTGGCCAGCCTTACTAAACTCAAGCGATGGCGCAATTCGTCGAAAAATAGCTGCAACTCTTTGACCTGGAATGGGGAAGGGAAGTGAGGGGGGAAGGGATGGGAAGGAGGGGAGGAAGGGGAGGGAAAGGAGGTTTCTCTGAAATGGAAAAAGAGAGAAACTCTCCCCCTGGCAACTCCGAAGGGAGGGAAGGAAGGGGAGGAAGTGAGGGGGGGCGTGCCTCCCAAAATAGTCCACTTATCTCAAGAGGCAGACGTGTAAATGGACCAAAACATCAGCTGATATGGGGTGTTTGTGCTAATAGAAGGTAAGGGAAGGGGTAACGTGAGGTGGGGAAGGGACGCTAGGGGAGGAGAGGACGTTATGGGGAATAGAGGAACGCGAGTAGAAATGAAGGAACGTGAGGGGGGATGGAACGTGTATGGGGTGATGATAGGTAAAGGGGATACACTGAGGGGTGTACAGATGGGGACGTGAGAAGTAAAACGTGGGAAGGGGAAACACACGTGGTGAACTAGTAGGTGGGATGAGTAAAGGGTGGGAAGGTAACACAGGGTGAAGTGAGGTTCGTGGTGGATAGTTACATTTATGGGAATTCTAGTGATTTTGTCATAGTCTAAAGCAAATGGAAAACACCAGCAGTGTGTTGCTACACTGTTCTGTATGATAGTTACACAGTGGGAACACCGGTAGTGTGTTGCTACACTGTTCTCTATGATAGTTACACAGTGGGAACACCGGTAGTGTGTTGCTACACTGTTCTATATGACAGATACACAGTGGGAACACCAGCAGTGTGTTGCTACACTGTTCTGTATGACAGTTACACAGTGGGAACACCAGCAGTGTGTTGCTACACTGTTCTCTATGATAGTTACACAGTGGGAACACCGTAGTGTGTTGCTACACTGTTCTATATGAAGTTACACAGTGGGAACACCAGCAGTGTGTTGCTACACTGTTCTATATGATAGTACACAGTGGGAACACCAGCAGTGTGTTGCTACACTGTTCTATATGACAGTTACACAGTGGGAACACCAGCAGTGTGTTGCTACACTGTTCTATATGACAGTTACACAGTGGGAACACCAGCAGTGTGTTGCTACACTGTTCTATATGACAGATACACAGTGGGAACACCAGCAGTGTGTTGCTACACTGTTCTATATGACAGTTACACAGTGGGAACACCAGCAGTGTGTTGCTACACTGTTCTATATGACAGTTACACAGTGGGAACACCAGCAGTGTGTTGCTACACTGTTCTATATGACAAATACACAGTGGGAACACCAGCAGTGTGTTGCTACACAGTGGGAACAATAACTAGCTATGTTCACACACCATCTTCCATCATACAAGGTGTTGAAATGTGTCAGCCTGAGCTGGGTAGACTTTAACAGTGTCAGCCTGAGCTGGGAGACTTTAGCAGTGTCAGCCTGAGCTTGGAGACTTCAGTAGTGTCAGCCTGAGCTAGGAGACTTCAGTAGTGTCAGCCTGAGCTGGGAGACTTCAGTAGTGTCAGCCTGAGCTGGGAGACTTCAGTAGTGTCAGCCTGAGCTAGGAGACTTCAGTAGTGTCAGCCTGAGCTGGGAGACTTCAGTAGTGTCAGCCTGAGCTGGGAGATTTCAGTCTTGTCAGTATGAGCTGGGAGACTTCAGTAGTGTCAGCCTGAGCTGGGAGATTTCAGTCGTGTCAGCATGAGCTGGGAGACTTCAGTAGTGTGTCGGAGTCACTATAGCTTGAGCGAGATGTTTTAGTAGTGTCAGCCTGAGTTGGTAGACTTCAGTAGTGTCAGCCTGAGCTGGGAGACTTCAGTAGTGTCAGCCTGAGCTGGGAGACTTCAGTATTGTCAGCCTAAGCTGGGAGATTTCAGTCTTGTCAGTATGAGCTGGGAGACTTCAGTAGTGTCAGCCTAAGCTGGGAGATTTCAGTCGTGTCAGCATGAGCTAGGAGACTTCAGTAGTGTCAGCCTGAGTTGGTAGACTTCAGTAGTGTCAGCCTGAGCTGGGAGACTTCAGTAGTGTCAGCCTGAGCTGGGAGACTTCAGTATTGTCAGCCCAAGCTGGGAGATTACAGTCTTGTCAGTATGAGTTGGGAGACTTCAGTAGTGTCAGCCTGAGCTGGGAGATTTCAGTCGTGTCAGCATGAGCTGGGAGACTTCAGTAGTGTCAGCCTAAGCTGGGAGATTTCAATCGTGTCAGCATGAGCTGGGAGATTTTAGCAGTGTCAGTTTGAGCTGGGAGACTTCATTAGTGTCAGCCTGAGCTGGATGATTTCAATCGTGTCAGCCTGAGCTGGGAGACTTCAGTAGTGTCAGCCTGAGCTGGGAGACTTCATTAGTGTCAGCCTGAGCTGGGAGACTTCAGTAGTGTCAGACTGAGCTGCGAGATTTTAGTAGTGTCAACCTGAGCTGGGAGACTTTAGCAGTGTCAGTTTGAGCTGGGAGACTTCATTAGTGTCAGCCTGAGCTGGGAGACTTCAGTAGTGTCAGCCTGAGCTGGGAGATTTCATTAGTGTCAGCCTGAACTGGGAGACTTCAGTAGTGTCAGACTGAGCTGCGAGATTTTAGTAGTGTCAGCCTGAGCTGGGAGACTTCAGTAGTGTCAGCCTGAGCTGGGAGACTTCAGTATTGTCAACCTGAGCTGGAAGACTTTAGCAGTGTCAGCTTGAGGTGGAGACTTCAATAGTGTCAGCCTGAGCTGGGAGACTTTAGCAATGTCAGTCTGAGGTGGGAGACTTTAGCAGTGTCAGCCTGAGGTAGAGACTTCAGTAGTGTCAGCCTGAGCTGGGAGACTTTAGCAGTGTCAGTCTGAGGTGGGAAACTTTAGCAGTGTCAGCCTGAGCTGGGAGACTTCAGCAGTGTCAGCCTGAGGTGGAGACTTCAGTAGTGTCAGCCTGAGCTGGGAAACTTTAGCAGTGTCAGCCTGAGCTGGGAGACTTTAGCAGTGTGAGCCTGAGCTGGGTGACTTTAGCAGTGTCAGCCTGAGCTGGGAGACTTCAGTAGTGTCAGCCTGAGCTGGGAGACATCAGTATTGTCAGCCTGAGCTGGGAGACTTCAGTAGTGTCAGCCTGAGCTGGGAGACTTCAGTAGTGTCAGCATGAGCTGGGAGACTTCAGTAGTGTCAGCCTGAGCTGGGAGATTTCAGTCGTGTCAGCATGAGCTAGGAGATTTCAGTAATGTCAGCCTGAGCTGGGAGACTTTAGTAGTGTCAGCCTGAGCTGGGAGACTTCAGTAGTGTCAGCCTGAGCTGGGAGACTTCAGTATTGTCAGCCTGACTGGAGATCGTCGTGTCGCATGAGCTTAGATTCAGTATGTCAGCCTGAGGTGGAGACTTTCAGTAGTGTCAGCCTGACCTGGGAGACTTCAGTAGTGTCAGCCTGAGCTGGGAGACTTCAGTATTGTCAGCCTGAGGTGGGAGACTTTAACAGTGTCAGCCTGAGGTGGAGACTTCAGTAGTGTCAGCCTGAGCCGGGAGACTTTAGCAGTGTCAGCCTGAGATGGAGACTTCAGTAGTGTCAGCCTGAGCTGGGAGACTTTAGCAGTGTCAGCCTGAGATGGAGACTTCAGTAGTGTCAGCCTGAGCCGGGAGACTTTAGCAGTGTCAGCCTGAGATGGAGACTTCAGTAGTGTCAGCCTGAGCTGGAGACTTTAACAGTGTCAGCCTGAGCTGGGAGACTTTAGCAGTGTCAGCCTGAGCTGGGAGACTTCAGTAGTGTCAGCCTGAGCTGGGAAACTTCAGCAGTGTCAGCCTGAGCTGGGAGACTTTAGCAGTGTCAGCCTGAGCTGGGAGATTTAGTCAGTGTCAGCCATGAGCTGGGAGATTTCAGTAGTGTCAGTCGAGCTGGGAGAATCAGTAATTGTCAGCCTGACTGAGACTCGTAGTGTCAGCTGAGCTAATAAACTTCATATGTCAGCCTGAGCTGGGAGACTTCAGTAGTGTAGCCTGAGCTGGTGAGATTTCAGTCGTGTCAGCATGAGCTGGGAGACTTCAGTAGTGTCAGCCTGAGCTGGGAAACTTCAGTAGTGTCAGCCTGAGCTAGGAAACTTCAGTAGTGTCAGCATGAGCTGGGAGACTTCAGTAGTGTCGGCCTGAGCTGGGAGATTTCAGTCGTGTCAGCATGAGCTGGGAGATTCCAGTCGTGTCAGCATGAGCTGTGAGATTTTAGTAATGTCAGCTTTAGCTGGGAGACTTTAGCAGTGTCAGTCTGAGCTGGGAGACTTTAGCAGTGCTAACCTGAGCTGGGAGACTTTAGGAGTGTCAGCCTTAGGTGGAGACTTCAGTAGTGTCAGCCTGAGCTGGGAGACTTTAACAGTGTCAGCCTGAGCTGGGAGACTTCAGTAGTGTCAGCCTGAGGTGGAGACTTCAGTAGTGTCAGCCTGAGCTGGGAGACTTCAATAGTGTCAGCTGAGCTGGGAGACTTCAGTAGTGTCAGCCTGAGGTGGAGACTTCAGTAGTGTCAGCCTGAGCTGGGAGACTTCAATAGTGTCAGGCTGAGCTGGGAGACTTCAGTAGTGTCAGCCTGAGGTGGAGACTTCAGTAGTGTCAGCCTGAGCTGGGAGACTTTAACAGTGCAGTGAGTGGGAGCTCAGGTGTCAGCCTGGGTGGAGACTTCAGTAGTGTCAGCCTGAGCTGGGAGACTTTAACAGTGTCAGCCTGAGCTGGGAGACTTCAGTAGTGTCAGCCTGAGGTGGAGACTTCAGTAGTGTCAGGCTGAGCTGGGAGACTTCAGCAGTGTCAGGCTGAGCTGGGAGACTTCAGTAGTGTCAGGCTGAGCTGGGAGACTTCAGCAGTGTCAGGCTGAGCTGGGAGACTTCACTATCACTATCGTTTTCACCCTCATCATCAATATTATCATTATTACCATCCTTACTACCACTCTCCAACCCTACTGACAAGAGAAAAAAGTATTTACAAGGGAAGATTGGAATATAAGCGAGAGAGAGAGAGAGAGAGAGAGAGAGAGAGAGAGAGAGAGAGAGAGAGAGAGAGAGAGAGAGAGAGAGAGAGAGAGAGAGAGAGAGAGAGAGAGAGAGAGAGAGAGAGAGAGAGATGACTGACACTTCGAGGACAGCATGAAGCAAGCTTCTATACCACAAGACGGGCAGAAAGCAGCAACGTCACTCTGGCTGTACCCTTCTCCAGAACATCACTTCAACTGAGATAATTTATCCCCAGGATGACTCGAGTCTGGAACACATTTGTACAGCATTATGATGTCAACGAGATAAAGTCAGTTGATCAAATGAAAATGCTGGCCCCCAGATGGCTTCAACTTCATCCTGTTCCCTACTTGTATGTCTCATAACAATAAAAACGCTTTCAAATGAGCTGATGTAGGTAACAGCTCTTAGCTTGTGCTTGTAAATAAAGTTAGGAACTTTAGCCTAACCTCGTAAAACACTGTGTAAAGAGAAAATAAATAACTGAAAAGAGAAGAACAAACAAGGCAGGAGTGACGAAGAAGGAATAACAAGCGAGGGAGTAGTGAGGCTCCCGAGTGAACTTGGAATATCAAAAGCAATGGTTGCGACAAGATATTGTCGTGGATATTGAAAGAGAGAGAGAGAGAGAGAGAGAGAGAGAGAGAGAGAGAGAGAGAGAGAGAGAGAGAGAGAGAGAGAGAGAGAGAGAGAGAGAGAGAGAGAGAGAGAGAGAGAGAGAGAGAGAGAGAGAGAGAGAGAGAGAGAGAGAGAGAGAGAGAGAGAGAGAGAGAGAGAGAGACGGAGCCTTGAGAGAAACCTCTCACCTGAGTCTTCAAGAAAACACTCCAGCCAGGTGAACTACCACACACACACACACACACCTGGTGGACTGTCCCACACCTGTTGGACTGCCACATACCTGGTGAACTGTCATACACCTGGTGGATTGTTACACACCTAGTGGAATGTCACACACCTGGTGGACTGTCACACACCTGGTGGACTGTCCCACACCTGGTGGACTGTCACACACTTGTGGACTGGCACACACCTGGTAAAGATGTGACACATAGAAGACATTCATCTATACACACCTGTTTCCAGAAACACTTGAAAAGAAATTTGAAAACCTGGAAACCCAGAATAGCCAGCTGTTTACCCCAGATGTGTGATGCACGAGTACACAGCACCAGTGTGGAGCCCTTGAACGTAGGTGGAAGACGCAGCCAGACAAGCGCATGGAAGCACGTACAAAATAAGCCTTCATTATAACTATGTTTTGCTCCCGAAACGTCGTAATAATGAAGACTTACAGTGCTGTATGATGTTTTTCCATGGAAGATAATGATCAGAGGTTTGCCACCAGAGTGAAGCCTTAAGATTTTCGGAAGATCGTAGACTAAGAAGAGACATGATCAAGACGTACAAAATACTGGAGAGTGTGGATTGGGATAAGTTAATTACCCAGAACAGGTGGTGGTGGAATCTGTGAGGCTACACCAGCTGAAGACACAACAGGTGGTGGTGGAATCTGTGAGGCTACACCAGCTGAAGACACAACAGGTGGTGGTGGAATCTGTGAGGCTACACCAGCTGAAGACACAACAGGTGGTGGTGGAATCTGTGAGGCTACACCAGCTGAAGACACAACAGGTGGTGGTGGAATCTGTGAGGCTACACCAGCTGAAGACACAACAGGTGGACGTAGGGTGTACGGTGTTCCAACAGCTGTCGCGACCCTCATGCAAATTAGCCACGGGGGATGTGTTAGAAGATACTAGAGATGCTGGGAACTAAGATGAACTTAGATACGTCACTATATGCAGTGAAGGACTTACAGAACTGACGTAGCTTCCTTCAACAACTCCAGCAGCTAAACTCTCTTAGTTGTATAGTTAGATACACACACACACACACACACACACACACACACACACACACACACACACACACACACACACACACACACACACACATACACACACACATACACACACACATACATACAAGTTAATTAAAAGTCAAGACTGAAACAAGGTGATGAGAGACGCTGATGAACAAGGCCACTCAACACTGAATACACCTGTCAATACCTGCTACTTGACCTCTCCTGCCTACTGCACGCTCCAACGCCCACACCACGCCTTGAACACCCTCACACCACGCCTTCAATACCCTCTCACCACGCCCACTCCACGCCCACACCACTCTGTTCCATCCCACGCCTAGCAGTAACCAGCTCGGTATCTTCAACAAGGCAAGAAACGTCTGAAACATGGATAATGAGCATGTTGTCAGTAGTGGTGGTAACGAGAGCTGTGTCCTCACTCCTCTCAACAGTGACAACAGTTTCTCTCTACTTATCCTGACGGAGGAGGAAGATCGATGCTCTACCAATTCTTCAGCTGAATGACCCTACACGGGTTTAGCGCTTTGCATAAATAAAGGTATGTATTTAATCTCTGCTACGTTACATTAGCCCTTGTTAACATGCATGTGCATAAAGGTACGAAATTCGTCATGACATGGTCATGAGGGGTCAGTCCATGTACACATGCACTGTGTATATACTTTTTATTATATACACAGATGTACACTGAGATGAATAAACAGAATCTTGTGCAGGGATTCGAACCGTGATCCCTGCACACACCAGGGCCAGCACTGTAGCACTCACTCCCGGAGCTTACAACAGTGTGATTTTATACCAACACGACTTCGACATGGTTGTATCAGCGGTACTAAGTGCCTCTTCCCACAACCAGGTCACTGTTGTGCTGGTTGTGAAATCATCCTATTGTAAGCTTCGTGGTTGAGTGGTTTTAACATTGGTTCTGGTATGTACAACACCCAAGATATTCTAGTTATATATTGACACTAGTTCAATACTTCTTATCTTGAGTCTGGAGGGGGTTTAGGGGGAGGGGGTGTTGTAGCAGTGTGGTGGTAGTGGTGGTGGTGGGGGTGGTGGCAGTGGTGGTAGTGGTGGTAGTGGTGGTGGTAGTGGTGGTGGTAGCGGTGGTGGTGGTAGTGGTGGTAGTGGTGGTGGTAGTGGTGGTGGTAGTGGTGGTGGTGGTAGTGGTGGTGGTAGTGGTGGTAGTAGTGGTGGTAGTGGTGGTGGTAGTGGTGGTGGTAGTGGTGGTGAAGGAGGGAGGTTAATTATCACTATGGTGGTCCACTTCACTTTTCACTCACTAACAACATCACTCAACATCAACACTTCTCTGTGGTGGTGGTGGTGGTGGTGGTGGTAGTGGTGGTGGTGGTGGTAGTGGTGGTGGTGGTGGTAGTGGTGGTGGTAGTGGTGGTGGTAGTGGTGGTGGTGGTGGTAGTGGTGGTGGTGGTGGTGGTAGTGGTGGTGGTAGTGGTGGTGGTAGTGGTGGTGGTGGTGGTAGTGGTGGTGGTGGTGGTAGTGGTGGTGGTAGTGGTGGTGGTAGTGGTGGTGGTGGTGGTGGTAGTGGTGGTAGTGGTGGTGGTAGTGGTGGTGGTAGTGGTGGTGAAGGAGGGAGGTTAATTATCACTATGGTGGTCCACTTCACTTTTCACTCACTAACAACATCACTCAACATCAACACTTCTCTGTGTTCCACCGAGGTCTTCACCAACCACTTCAATTATCCGGCCACATCTTCAATTATCCGGCCACGTCCTCATTTATCCGGCCACGTCTTCCTTCTCCTCATTTAATCTCTAAGTCTTCACTCTGCCCAAATTATCCGACTTCCCATTTACTCCCTTTCATCAGCATCCACTTGTATTCTTCCTTATTAATCCAACATTCTGCTCTCTTATATTCGTGAAAAAGCGCTAAACACGAATGGCAAATGTAAAGTAATTACGACTGATCAAGAAGCCTTTAAGAAGCCTTCAAGAAGTCTTCGAGAAGCCTTCAAGAAGTCTTCAAGAAGCCTTCAAGAAGTCTTCAAGAAGCCTTCTAGAAACTTCAAGAGGTTTCAAGAAGTCTTCAAGAAACATTCAAGAAGCTTCAAGAAGCCTTCAAGAAGCCTTCAAGAAGCCTTCAAGAAGTCTTCAAGAGGCTTCAAGTAGCCTTCAAGAAATCTTCAAGAAGCTTCAAGAAGTCTTCAAGAAGCTTCAAGAAGCCTTCAAGAAGTCTTCAAGAAGCTTCAAGAAGTCTTCAAGAAGCTTCAAGAAGTCTTCAAGAAGCTTCAAGAAGTCTTCAAGAAGTCTTCAAGAAGTCTTCAAGAAGTCTTCAAGAAGCTTCAAGAAGTCTTCAAGAAGCCTTCAAGAAGTCTTCAAGAAGCTTCAAGAAGCTTTCAAGAAGTCTTCAAGAAGCTTCAAGAAGCCTTCAAGAAGTCTTCAAGAATCTTCAAGAAGTCTTCAAGAAGCTTCAAGAATCTTCAAGAAGTCTTCAAGAAGCTTCAAGAAGTCTTCAAGAAGTCTTCAAGAAGCTTCAAGAAGTCTTCAAGAAGCTTCAAGAAGTCTTCAAGAAGTCTTCAAGAAGTCCTCAAGAAGCTTCAAGAATCTTCAAGAAGCTTCAAGACGTCTTTAAGAAGCTTCAAGAAGTCTTCAAGAAGTCTTCAAGAAGCTTCAAGAAGTCTTCAAGAAGCTTCAAGAAGTCTTCAAGAAGTCTTCAAGAAGCTTCAAGAAGTCTTCAAGAAGTCTTCAAGAAGCCTTCAAGAAGTCTTCAAGAAGCTTCAAGAAGTCTTCAAGAAGCTTCAAGAAGTCTTCAAGAAGTCTTCAAGAAGTCTTCAAGAAGTCTTCAAGAAGTCTTCAAGAAGCTTCAAGAAGTCTTCAAGAAGCCTTCAAGAAGTCTTCAAGAAGCTTCAAGAATCTTCAAGAAGCTTCAAGACGTCTTTAAGAAGCTTCAAGAAGTCTTCAAGAAGTCTTCAAGAAGCTTCAAGAAGCCTTCAAGAAGTCTTCAAGAAGCTTCAAGAAGTCTTCAAGAAGCTTCAAGACGTCTTTAAGAAGCTTCAAGAAGTCTTCAAGAAGCTTCAAGAATCTTCAAGAAGTTTTCAAGAAGCTTCAAGAAGTCTTCAAGAAGCTTCAAGAAGTCTTCAAGAAGCTTCAAGAAGTCTTCAAGAAGTCTTCAAGAAGCTTCAAGAAGTCTTCAAGAAGTCTTCAAGAAGCCTTCAAGAAGTCTTCAAGAAGCTTCAAGAAGTCTTCAAGAAGCTTCAAGAAATCTTCAAGAAGTCTTCAAGAAGTCTTCAAGAAGTCTTCAAGAAGTCTTCAAGAAGCTTCAAGAAGTCTTCAAGAAGTCTTCAAGAAGTCTTCAAGAAGTCTTCAAGAAGCTTCAAGAAGCCTCAAGAAGTCTTCAAGAAGCCTTCAAGAAGTCTTCAAGAAGCTTCAAGAAGCCTCAAGAAGTCTTCAAGAAGCCTTCAAGAAGTCTTCAAGAAGCTTCAAGAAGCCTTCAAAAAGTCTTCAAGAAGTCTTCAAGAAGCTTCAAGAAGCTTCAAGAAGTCTTCAAGAAGCTTCAAGAAGTCTTCAAGAAGCTTCAAGAAGTCTTCAAGAAGCTTCAAGAAGCTTTCAAAAAGTCTTCAAGAAGTCTTCAAGAAGCTTCAAGAAGTCTTCAAGAAGCTTCAAGAAGCTTTCAAAAAGTCTTCAAGAAGTCTTCAAGAAGCTTCAAGAAGTCTTCAAGAAGTCTTCAAGAAGCTTCAAGAAGTCTTCAATAAATCTTCAAGAAGCTTCAAGAAGACTTCAAGAAGTCTTCAAGAAGCTTCAAGAAGTCTTCAAGAAGTCTTCAAGAAGCTTCAAGAAGTCTTCAAGAAGCTTCAAGAATCTTCAAGAAGCTTCAAGACGTCTTTAAGAAGCTTCAAGAAGTCTTCAAGAAGCTTCAAGAAGCCTTCAAGAAGTCTTCAAGAAGCTTCAAGAAGTCTTCAAGAAGCTTCAAGACGTCTTTAAGAAGCTTCAAGAAGTCTTCAAAAGCTTCAAGAATCTTCAAGAAGTTTTCAAGAAGCTTCAAGAAGTCTTCAAGAAGCTTCAAGAAGTCTTCAAGAAGCTTCAAGAAGTCTTCAAGAAGTCTTCAAGAAGCTTCAAGAAGTCTTCAAAAAGTCTTCAAGAAGCCTTCAAGAAGTCTTCAAGAAGCTTCAAGAAATCTTCAAGAAGTCTTCAAGAAGTCTTCAAGAAGTCTTCAAGAAGTCTTCAAGAAGCTTCAAGAAGTCTTCAAGAAGTCTTCAAGAAGTCTTCAAGAAGCTTCAAGAAGCCTCAAGAAGTTTTCAAGAAGCCTTCAAGAAGTCTTCAAGAAGCTTCAAGAAGCCTCAAGAAGTCTTCAAGAAGCCTTCAAGAAGTCTTCAAGAAGCTTCAAGAAGCCTTTAAAAAGTCTTCAAGAAGTCTTCAAGGAGCTTCAAGAAGCTTCAAGAAGTCTTCAAGAAGCTTCAAGAAGTCTTCAAGAAGCTTCAAGAAGTCTTCAAGAAGCTTCAAGAAGCTTTCAAAAAGTCTTCAAGAAGTCTTCAAGAAGCTTCAAGAAGTCTTCAAGAAGCTTCAAGAAGCTTTCAAAAAGTCTTCAAGAAGTCTTCAAGAAGCTTCAAGAAGTCTTCAAGAAGTCTTCAAGAAGCTTCAAGAAGTCTTCAATAAGTCTTCAAGAAGCTTCAAGAAGCCTTCAAGAAGTCTTAAAGAAGCTTCAAGAAGTCTTCAAGAAGTCTTCAAGAAGCTTCAAGAAGTCTTCAAGAAGTCTTCAAGAAGTCTTCAAGAAGTCTTCAAGAAGCCTTCAAGAAGCTTCAAGAAGTCTTCAAGAAGTCTTCAAGAAGTCTTCAAGAAGCCTTCAAGAAGCTTCAAGAAGTCTTCAAGAAGCCTTCAAGAAGCTTCAAGAAGCTTCAAGAAGTCTTCAAGAAGCCTTCAAAAAGTCTTCAAGAAGTCTTCAAGAAGCCTTCAAGAAGCTTCAAGAAGTCTTCAAGAAGCCTTCAAAAGTCTTCAAGAAGTCTTCAAGAAGCCTTCAAGAAGCTTCAAGAAGTCTTCAAGAAGTCTTCAAGAAGCCTTCAAGAAGCTTCAAGAAGTCTTCAAGAAGCCTTCAAGAAGTCTTCAAGAAGCTTCAAGAAGTCTTCAAAAAGCTTCAAGAAGATTCAGAAGCTTCAAGAAGCTTCAAGAAGCTTCAAGAAGCCTTCAAGAAATCTTCAAGAAGCTTCAAGAAGTCCTCAAGAAGCTTCAAGAAGCCTTCAAGAAATCTTCAAGAAGCTTAAAGAAGTCTTCAAGAAGCCTTCAAAAAGTCTTCAAGAAGTCCTCAAGAAGCCTTCAAGAAGCCTTTAAGAAGCTTCAAGAAGTCTTCAAGAAGCTTCAAGACGCTTCAAGAAGCCTTCAAGAAGTCTTCAAGAAGCCTTCAAGAAGTCTTCAAGAAGTCTTCAAGAAGCCTTCAAGAAATCTTCCAGAAGTCTTCAAGAAGCTTCAAGAAGCTTCAGGAAGCTTCAAGGAGCCTTCAGCTAATCACGAAAGTGCCTATAATTTCACTAATTTTTTCGCAGTATTTGTTCTGTATATTCATCACCTGTTAACTGTGATCTTATTAAATATTTTTCTTCACGTATTTAGCGACTAAAAACCGAATACGAACTAAATTGACACTACTGAAGGAACATGAGATATATATATGATACTCAGTGAAAGTTTGAGAAATATTACTCACCAAGCTGTGTTTGAGGGGGCTCGAGTCTCAGCTCTTGGGCCCCTCTCTTAAACTACAATCAAGGGCATAGGTTTCTGGCCTCGTGGGGAGTTATCATACATACTCTTGAAACTGTGTATTGAATTTGCTTCCTACAACTTCGTCGTCTAGCTTATTATTTACTACTCTTAGACCGAAAAACTATTTCCTAACATCCCTCGCCCATGTGCTTCATTTAAAAAAGTGTCCCTGTCCATCAAAGCCTCTGAGTATCGCGTATGTCGCAACCATGTCTCCTCTACTTCCATCTGCCTCATGAAATTCAGTCCTCTCAGCTCCGGGGCTTGCATTGTTGCATAGTGCACCACGCATTGTTGCATAGTGCACCACGCATTGTTGCATAGTGCACCACGCATTGTTGCAAAGCGCACCACGCATTGTTGCATAGTGCACCACGCATTGTTGCATAGTGCACCACGCATTGTTGCATAGTGCACCACGCATTGTTGCATAGTGCACCACGCATTGTTGCATAGTGCACCACGCATTGTTGAAAAGCGCCCAAGCATTGTTGCTTTGTAAAACCCGGGAATTGTTGAAAATAATGCACCAGGGCATTGTTGCATAGTGAAACCAAAGCTTTGTTGCATAGTGCACCACGCTTTGGTTGCATAGTCCCACCAGCATTGTTACAAAAAGCCCACGCTTTGGGTTTCCCATAGTGCACCACGGCTAAAATTTTTTTCCATTGCCCCCTTTTCCCACGATTGTTGCATAGTGCCCCACGTATTGTTGCTTTGGGGACCACGTATTTTTTGGGATATTTGGCACCAGGGCATTGTTGATAGTGCACCACGCTTTTGTTGAAAAGGGTGCCAAGGGAAATGTTGAAAATAGTGCCCACGCGTTTTTGGGCTTTTAGTGCCCCCAAACCTTTTTTGCATAGTGCACCACCCCATTGTTCCCTTTGTGCCCCACGCATTTGGTTGCTTAGTGCACCACGCATTGTTGCATAGTGCCCCACGCATTGTTGCATAGTGCACACGCATTTTTGCATAGTGCCCCAAAGTATTGTTGCTTTAAAAAAGGACCAAAATTTTTTGGGCCATAGTGCCCCAGCATTGTTGCTTGTTGCACCACTCATGTTGTTTGTGCAACACGCATTTTTCCCAAAAGGGGCCCCAAACCCCATTGTTGCATATTTGCCCCACGCATTGTTGCTAGGCACCACGCCTTTGTTACATAATGCACCAGCATTGTTGCATATTTGCACCAGGGCCATTGTTGCATAGGTGCACACGCATTGTTGCATAGTGCACCACGTATTGTTGTTGGGCGGCCCACGTATTGTTGCATAGGGGCAAACGCATTGTTCCCATAGTGAAACCCGCATTGTTGCATAGTGCACCCGCATTGTTGCATAGTCCCACCACGCATTGTTGCTTTGTGCCCCACTTTATTTTTTCCCATAGCGGACCCGTTTTGGGGTTTTCCCCCATAGTGAAACCACGCATTGTTGCATAGTGCACCACCCCATTTTTTGCATAGTGCCCCAAACGCATTGTTGCATAGTGCCCCCATTTTTGTTGCATAGTGCACCCGCATTGTTGCATAGTGCCCCCAAACCATTGTTGCAAAAGTGCCCCCGGGTTTTGTTGCCGGGGCCGGCCACGTATTGTTCCCATAGTGCCCACGATTTTTTGGGCATAGTGCACCACGCAGTTTTGCATGGTCCCCCCACCCCCAATTGTTGCTTTAGTGCCCCACGCATTGTTGCCATAGGGGGGCCCAAACGTTTTATTGCATTGTGCCCCCACCCCTTTGGGTTGTTTGTGCCCCAAACGCATTTTTGGGCATAGTGCACCACGCATTGTTGCTTTAGTGCACCAAGCTTGTTGCATAGTCCCCAAAAAGCATTTTTGTTGCTTAGTGAAATTACGCTTTGGTTTGCATAATGCACCACGCATTTTTGCATTGCGGCCCACGTTTTTTTGCTTTGTGCCCCAAACGCTTGGTCCCTTAGTGCCCCACGATTGTTGCATAGTGCCCCACGGATTGTTGCTTTGTGCCCCAAAGCATTGTTGCTTTGGTGCACCCGCTTTGTTGCATAGTGCAATAGCATTGTTTTTTTGTGAAAAACCTTTTGGGAAAAAGCGAAACCCGAATTTTTGGCTTGTGCACCACGCATTGTTGCTTATTTTAAAAAAAAGCATTTTTTCAAAATTGCCCCCGCTTTGGGTGTTAGTGCACCGTTTTTGCATAGGCCCCACGCATTTTTTACTTAGGGAACCACGCAATTTTTACATAGTCACCCCCGCTTTTTTGCAAGTACCCGCTTTGTTACATAATGACCCGCATTTTTGCATTAGGAAACCACGCTTTTTTTGGCATAGTGACCACGAAATTGTTGCATAGGGGCACCCGCATTTTTACATGGGCCCACCACGCATTGTTTTTTTGTGAACCCGCATTGTTGCTTTGGTGCACCCCGCATTGTTGCTGGGTTACACCAGCATTTTTTCTTAATGCACCACGCATTTTTGCATAGTGCACCCGCATGTTTGCAAGTTGCACCACGCATTGTTCCCATGCGCACCACGTTTTTGTTGCATGGGGGACCACATTTGTTGCTGGGCCCACCACGCATTGTTGCATAGTGCACCACGCTTTGGGTTGCATAGTCCCACCAAAAATTGGTTGCATAGGGCCCCACACATTGTTGCTTTGTGCCCCCAACGCATTGTTGCATAGCGCACCACGCAAGAACATAGGCCACGAAATTGCACATAGCGCACACCCCAAGCACATAGTGCACCACGATGCACTTTGAGCCCCACGCTCCACATGGGACCCAAAACGCGACAAACAGGCCCCAAAGCATGAAACATAGCGCCCCAAACGCTTTCCCCCAATTTTGACCACGAATGAACATAGCGACCACGAAATGCACATAGGGGCACCACGCACCCACATAGAGCACAACCCCAGGGCACACAGCGCCCCCACGCATGCCCACATGCGCTCCACGCATCCCCAAAAGTCCCACCACGCGGCACTTAGTGCACCACGCATGCCCCATAGAGCCCCAAACGCATGTAATAGAGCCCCATGTTGAAATTTAGGGCAAAAACGCTTTTCCCCCAAACTTTAAAAGTTGCACAAAAAACGCGGGCCACATAAAAAGCACCACCCCCGCACATAGAGCCCCCCCCATTTTACATAGTGAACCAGCTTTGAAACTTAGGGGAAACCCACGCTTGCACTTTGGGAGCATCACGATGCACATAGAGCCCACCCCAATGTACATAGGCCACCACGCAGGTACATAGTGAAACCAAACCCCATGCACATAATGCCCCACGCATGCCATAGAACACCCCGCATGAAAATTGTGCCCCCACGCATGCCAATAGAACCCCCAAGGGAATTGCACATAGCGCACCGGCATTGGCCCCAATTTTGGCACCACCCCATTTTTTACTTTTTTAATACCACCTCCCCAAAAATAGTGCCCCGAAATGCACTTTAGACCCCACCACGCATGCACATAGCCACCCGCATGAACTATTTCCCACCACGCATGCATTTAGGCACCCCCGTTTGCTTTTTGAGCCCCCAAACCCCTTGTACATTGTGCACCCCCGCATGAAAATTTAGTGCACCAAACGCTTGTACTTAGTTCCCCAAAGGCCATGCACATAGTGCACAAGGCAAACACATAGTGCAACCACGCTTGCTTATAGTGCACCAAACGCATGCAATAGACCACACCCATGCCCCAATTAGAGCCCCCCGCTTGAAAATTTGTGATCACGATGCCATAGAGGGCCCAAAGCATGCACTTAGAGCACCCCCGCTTTTGCACATAGAGCCCACGCATGTACAGGGTGCCCATGCATGCACAAAAGACACCATGCATGCACATAGTGCACACGCATGCTCAAAGCCCCACCACGTATGCACATAGAGCACTCCCAAAATCCCCCTTTGAGCCCCAAAAGCAGGTCAAAATGCCCCCAAACCCCATGCCCCTTAAGCCCCACGCTTTGGCTTTGAGACCACGCATTGTCCCTTAGTGAACCAGGAAAATGTAATAGGGCCCACCCCTTTTGCCTTTAAAAAAAGGGAAACAACGCAGGTACACAGTGCCCACCCATGCACTTTGTGCCCCACGCATTTTACATAGTGCCCCAAAACGCATGCACATAGTGCACCACCCCAGACATGGGGGCCCCGATGCAAAAATAGTGCCCAGGCATGACATGTGCACCCGCTTTGCACATAGGCCCCGGGAATGAAATTTAGTGCACCACCCCTTGAACATATGGCCCCACGCAGGCTTTTGCCCACCACCTTTTAAAAGGGGCCCACCAGGTTGCATTTAGGGCACCACGCAGACATAGTGCCCACGCTTTTAATGTGCCCAGCATGCCCTTTGTGCATATGCTTTCCCACATATTTGCCCGGATGACCTTTAGGGCCACAATGCCCTTTGGCCCCCGAGGGACATAGCGCCCCATGTTTTTTTTTGGGCCCCCAGGCGGGCTTTGGGCTATCGACTGGAACCCCCCAGGGGAAAAACCCCGGAGGGGCCAATTGTGATAATGAGGGAAACTGGGGGCCCGATGAAATTGGCACGTGGGAAAATTTTTTCCCCCCCGAGGGGTTACAAAAATACAAAAATAATTTAACACCCAATATTTTTTTAAAAGGTTTAAATATAATAAAATACAATTTTTACATAAAAAACCCTTATACATAAAAAACCCAATAATAATAAAAAGCTTTTTTAAAACATTAAAAACCAATTTTTTTAATAATAAAAAATTTAACATAAAAAAAAATTTTAGTAACAACCAATTTAAAATAAATTTTTAAATTTAAAAAAGACAATTATAATAAAAAGGAATTTTAATATAAAAATTTCATTATAATAAAAGGAGATATATAAAACCCTTTATACTTAAAAAGGTAACTTAAATACATAAAATTTAAAATAAAATAAAAACAGCATATTTTTTTTAATTTTGGAATTAAAATGGTTTTAAAAAAGTGTTTTTTTTTTTTTTTAAAAAACCCCAAATTTTTTTAAAATCATTATTTAATAAAATTTAAGGTTTTTCATAAAAACCTTTAAAATTTTAAAATTTAACCTACTTTTCTCACCATTTAATTAAAAACAATATTTTCCCTTTTTACAATTCTTTCCTTTAAATAAAATTTAAAAAATTAAAATTTAAAATTTAAATTTTTAATAAAAATTTTTAAAAAAACTTAAACCTTAAAATAACATTTTTAAAAAATTTTTTAAAATATATTGATTAAATTTAACAAAATTCCAAAATATAAAAACCCACCCAAATATTTAAAAAAAAATTTTTCCAATTTATTATAACCCCACTTTAAAATTTAAATAAAATATTTTTCAAAAACCTATGGCCCCCTTTATCCAAAAACCCCCCCAAATTTAATAAAACTTTTAACTTTAATAAAATAAATTTAATCTTTTTTAAATTTAAATTAAAATTTTCATTTAATTAAAACCTAAACCTTTAATAAAATTTAAATTTATTTTTTAAAATTTTTTAAAAATTTAATAAATTTTTAAAATTCATAAACATTTAATTAAAATAAAATTAAGTTATACTAAAATTTTTTTTAAAATAAAAAAAATTTTAAATTTATAAATAAAAACCAATAAATTTTTAAAAAAATTTAAAATATATTTTAAGGATAAATTTAAAATTAAAAAAAATTTATTTTAACAAAACCTTTTTTTAAAGATAATTTATTAATAAAAATTTTTCCTTTAATAAAACTTTTAAATTCTAAATATAACTTTAAAAATTTAAACTAACAAAAATTCCCTTTAACATATTTAAAATTTAAATTTAAAATTTCCATAAATTTTAATTTTTTTCCAAAAAAAAATTTTTTCACCTTATCAAAAACCACCCAATATTTTCCAAATTTTTAACAAAAAATTTATTTAAAAATCCCGTTTCCAAAAACATCAAATTAAAAACACCAAATTTTTAATTTTAAATAAAATTAAATTAAAAATATAATAAAATTTAAATTTAATAAAATTTTTAAATTTTATACTTTGGCACACCAATATATTTTTCATAACTTTTTTTAAACTTAAGTTAAAATTTTAAAACCCCTAATAGTTTAATGTTCTCTCCCTGAAAATTTTTATACAAAACCCAATCCCTGTTTAATCCTTTTTTAAGTTAAAATAAAACCCCTTAAATTTTAAATAAAACAGTTTAATAAAAACAAAAGGTTTAGAAAAAACCCCCCTTTTTATAATAGTTCAGAATAAAAAACCCCAAAATTTTAAATAAACAATAAACATGTGATTTAAAATCAGTTAAAAAACAAATTTTAGGTTTTTTCAAAACCACAAATTTTTAAAAAACCTACCAAAAATTTTTTTAATAAAAAAAAGTTATAATAATTTTTATAAATAAAACAACAATTTTTTTAAAACCAAATTTTTTTAAAAACTCAACTTATTTTATAAGAGTTTTAAATTTTTAAATTTTTAATGAAAAATTTCAAATTTTCAATTTCTTTAACCTAATTTTCCTTTTTTAAATAAAATTTTAAGTTTAAAAAATCACACTATCTTTTTAAACATCCCCTTTAATCAAAATTTAGAATATCTTTTAAAACCCATAATTTTTTTTTTAAATTTTAAATAACAAAAAATTTAGGAAATTTAAAATAAAAAATTTTTATATAACTTTTTTTTAAATTCTTTTTTTTAAAAAAATTCTTATAATAGCCTTTTTTTAAAAAATTAAATATTTAAAAAATTTGTTTTATATAAAAACTTTAAAAATTTTAAAAAAGGAACCCCCAATTTTTTAAAAAATTTTAAAAAAAAATTTATTTTAAAATACCCGTTTTTACTAAAAAAAATTTATAAAAAAAGGAAATTATAAAAAATTTTTAAATTTTAATTAAAAAAATTCCTTTCACATTAATAAAAAAAATTTTTAAAAAAATTTTTTCTTCATAAATTTTTTAAATAATTTAGTAAAAGGCGATTAAAAAATTTTTAAAATTTTTTTTTAAAATTAAAATTTAAATTTAAAATTCCCAAAATCATCTTTCTTTAAAAAAAATTTTAAATTTCATAAAAAAATTTTATTTAAGTAAATTTTTAAAAATTTAAAAGGGAAAAATTTAAAATATAAAAAAATTTTTTTTAAAAAATTTTTAAATTTATAAATTTTTTTCCCTTAAAAAATTTGGGTATTTAAAAAAATTTTTTAACTCCCCCAAATTTTTTATAAATAAAATTTAAAAAACCTAAAATTACATAAAAAAACCCCTTTAATAAAAAAATTTACTTCACCACCTTAAAAAGAAAATGATAAAAATGTTAAAAAAAAAAATTAAAGACAATTTCTCCTTAACCCCTATTTTTCCCTGAATATTTTTTAAACCAATTTTAAAAAACCATCAATTTTTTAAATAAAAAAATTTTAATAAAACAAATTTAAAATACATTTAAAATTTCCTTTTAACTTTAAAAAAACCAAAAAAATTTTTAAAATTTTACAATTTCAAAAATAAATTTTAAAACATTTTTTTTTAATAACAATTAAAATTTTTTAATAAACCAAAATTTCTTCACACCAAGGATTTTTAAAAGCTAAATTTAAATTATAAATTGAATTTAAAAAAATTTAAAATTTAAATCAAATTTTGGCTGTTCCCAAATACATAAAAAACCCCTTTCTTAACCAACAACTTTTTTTTTTCCCCCAAATTTTTAAAATAAAACCCCAAAATAAACCTAATTCTAAAAATATCTCCTCCCAATCCCCAAAAAAATCAAAACCTTCCAAAAAACACAAAATCCCCTCATAAAAAACAATCACACATTTTCAAAACACTTTCCACAAAAAAATATAATAACACTTCACACATATAATAACACAACACTTTATACTAACACACCACAAAATTTAATAAAATCACACATTTACAAACCCCACCCCCAAACCATAACAAAACAAACCACACATATACATAAAAACATCCACATTTTTCCCATAAACACATCACACTTTTTAATTAAATCAAATCAAAACATAAAATTTAACACATCACACATTTTAATTAACAATACACAATCCCCTTTTTTAAATAACACTTTCACCCTATACATAAAAACCAACTATACTTAACACAACAGATATTTTAAACACATCACAGAATATAAATAAAACCCCAACACTTTTTCTTAAACACCCCCCTTTATAAAATAACAAAAAAACCCATTAACAAAACCCTTTCCACACATATACAAAACACAAAACACTTTTAACATAAAAAACCCCAAACCATATACATAACCATCACACTATTTTCAACACTTTTCATAACAACCACCATAAAACATAACTTTCCACACTTTTAAATAAAACCCACACATATTAAAAACCGCCCATATTAATGAAAAAATCAACATAACATCACCATTTCCTGCTCCCCACACTTTTTTCTTTAACTTCAAAAATTTTTTTAAATACCCCCTTTTTGCTTTACCACACTTTTTCAAAAAACCCCAAATTACAAACATACAAACTAATTAAAAAACCCCCTCCACATTTTCGAAAACTCCTCTTTTTTTTAAATCTCACCATTAAAATTTCCCTCCACAAAATTTAAAAAAACATACCCCTTTTCCAAAAAACCCTAACTTTTACATAACCATCACTATTAATAACACACACACAATTTATTTTCCGTACCATACATAACACAAAAAAAACTTTATACATAAACAACCACCATTTACTAACAAATCACACCTATAAAAAAACATAAACATATACATAAAAACACCCACTTTTTCCTAAAAAAACCCCAATCTTACATAACATTCACACATTACATAACACCCCAACCATAAAACCCAAATCCCCACAAATACATAACAAAATCACACTTTTACTTAACACCCACACTTTAACAATAAAAAATCAACATAAAATCCCCCATCACACATACTTAACCACACCACCCCATAAAATTTAACCCGGAAATCACACATTTTACATAAACTCAAAACCTATACAAAAAACCCCATACACATATACATAACCACCACACATTTTACAGAACATCACATCATACATAACAATAACACATTACAAAACACACCACACATACATAAACATCAAACATATACTTTAACACATCACAATATACAAAACTTTAACACATAACATAAAACTCAACATATACAAAAACACCCCAACATAAAATAAAAACCCCCAAAATAAACAAAAACACATCCACTTATAAAAAAAAACCCAAAATACAATAAAAATTTAACATCACACAAAACACAAAACCACATCAAAAATATACAAAACACCCCACCCATATACATAAACACATCACACATACAAAACAACCGCACATATACATAACAAAACCCCAAAATATCCCTAACACACCACAATATACAAAACACACCCACATATATACATAAACCACCACTTTATATAAATAACACAACACATAAACATAAACCCAAATTATACATAAAAAACACCAACAAAAAAATTTAACAAAACCCCACTTATACATAACACATTCACATATACATAACACACCACACATAAACTTTCCCAACCAAAACATATACATAAAAACACCCAATTTTAAAATTTTAACACACCAAATATACATAACAAACCACATAAAATAACACCCCAAAAAAAATAACCAACCCAAAATATACAAAAACCACCACAATATACATAACAACCCCCACAATACATAACACACCAAAATTATACATAAACCCCACCATTAAATAACCACCACCAAACATAACCCCAACCACATAATAAAATAACACACCCCCACATATACAAAACCCAAAACCACCATAAACATAACACACCCACTTTTTAAAAAAACCCCAACCCCTAAACATAACACACCAACCTTTTTAAAAACACCCACCATATACAAACCCAAAATCACACAAAAAATAACACATCAAAACTACCCAAAAACCCCACCACACTAAAAATTTTAAACATAACGTTAACTTAAAAACCACAAACCCCCCCCAAATAAAATTTAACACCGAAAATTATACATAGAAAAAGGAAAAGATAAGATAGATTTCGTTGGGAATTTTAAAACCCCGGGAGGAAAGCCACCCGGGGTTTTAACCCAAAAAAAGCCCAAGTGGCTCTCGGGGACTTGCCCCCTAAAATCTTTTTTTCCCTTTGGGGCCCTTAAATTTTTTGGCCCCAGGATGCGCCCACACCAGTGGGACAAACCCCCAAAGGTACCTATTTGATGTTAGGTAAAAAGGAAACGGTTGTTAGGTAAGACACAAATGAAAAACATTTTAGCAACTTTTTTCCCAAAAAGTTTGGGCCTCACAGTGGGCTTTTCGTGGGGAATACAGAAAGAAAGGCAGGAAAACTTTTGGAGATGTGAAGAGGATGAAAAGGGGCCCTTCACCCTTGAAGTCGTAGATTTTGGGTTGTAAAGCCCTCAGCTGGGGGAAGTTCAATAATTTTAAAACTCCCAAATTTCCAAGGGGTTTAGGAAACACTGAAGGACCCCCAGTTCCCCCCAGTGCCCCAACTTTTTTTCCCAAAAATGTGGGATGCTAAGGGGTATATATAAATTTTACATTTTTAATCCAGGCCCCCATTCGACCAAATTTTTCCCCCTTTGAAAATTTTTCCAAAGGTTTTTCCCTGTTAAAAAAAATGCCGGGTTTTGGGGTCGGAAAACCCCAAAATTGGTATTCTTTTAGAAATAAAACTTCCTTTCACCTTTCCTTTCGACTTTTTTTCCGACTGATTGTCCTTAAACTTAGGGTTTCCTGCGGTTGGGGAGGCGTATGGGGGAACCCTTCTTCGAAATTTTCATGGGGGGAGGGTTTAAATTTTTTTCGGGTCTTTCTGAGGGGGTTGGTTTTGGGGGAAAACGTTTCGGAATAAAACGGGTTAAGGGTTAAGGGCCCCCCAAAAAGGGGGGTTTGCCTTTTTTGAGGGGGGAAAATTAAAAAGGAAAAGGCAAATGTTTATGAAATATGGGTCCTGTTAAAAATTTAAATGGGAGGGCCAATAAAAAATTTAGAATTTTACATAAACCAAAATATAAAAATTTTTAAAATTTATAAAAAACCCCCCCCAAATTTTATATTTTAAACAAAAGGGTTTAAATGCCTAAAAATTTTATTTTTTTAAAAAATTATTTAAATAAAAACCCTTTCTTTAAAAGAAATTAAAATTTAAAAAAATTTTTTAAAATAATTATTTAATAAAAACCCCAAAATTTATTTAAAACCAACTTTAAAAAAAACCCCTTTACTCCCCCCTTTTTTTAAAAACCCCCAACTATTTTCAAAAAATATCTAAATTTAAATATACTCAAACTTATATCCCCCCATTTTTAAAAAACGGTTATCAAAAAACCCAACCTTTAATTAAAACCCCTTTTTTAATAAAAAAAATTTTTTAAAAAAATTTTAATTTAAACAAGGGGAAATTTCTAACCCCCCTTTATGCATAAAAAAATTTATCACATCCTTAAATTTTAAAAAAAAGGGTTTAAAATCCCCCCAAATTTCAAAACAAAAATTTATTTTCATACAATTTTTTTCTTTCCCCCACACTATAAAAAAAACAAAACCCAAATTACCCCAAAAACAAAAACCTTTCAAAAACCTCCCAACTTTACTCCCTCCAACTTTTGGGTTAACCCCAAACACATTTTAAAACACACCAAAAAATAAAAATAAACCTTTCCAAAAATTCAAAAACCCCACTTTATACATAACCACCCCCACATATACATAACACACCCACAAAATTTTTTAACACACCACAAAAAATACAAAACCACCCACATTCAAAAAACCCCACACTTTATACATACACTTAACACATATCCCTTAACCATCAAAACATTTTCATAAACACCAAACATATACAAAAACACACCCACTCATTTCAAAACCCACCCACCCCTTATTCAAAAAACACCCCACACATATACAAAAACACCACACATATATTTTAACACCCCAACACTTATATTTAAAAACCCCCAACTTTTATAAAAACCAACCACACATTTACTTTTCACACCACCTTAACATAAAAAATCAAACATTACATAACACACCACACTTTATACATAACACTTCAAAAATTTTCATAAACATCACACAGTACGAAACCCAAAACCCAAACATATTTTTAAAAAACCCCAAAACATTTTTTTTTAAACACCCAAAACTTACAAAAACCAAAACCCACATTTTTCTTTCTCCCCCAACGTATACATAACACCCCAACACTTTTACATAACAAAACCCCTTTTTACTTAAAAACACCCACCTTATACAAAACACACCCAAAACATTTAATAACACATCACACATATAATAAACATCAAAACATATACAAAAACCCCCAAAACAAAAATATACATAACACCCAACATATACATAAAAACTACACATATACATAACCATAAACACTATACATAACACATCACCTATCAAAAACCCCACACCCCTATACAAAACACATCACACATATATTTAAACATCACACATATACTTAACACACCACACATTTACTTTAACAAATCACACTATACATAAACCCACCACTTTGTAAATAAACCCACACAAAAAATTAACACTTTACACATATACATAAAAAACCCCAAACTTTTTTTATATTTAACAAAATCACAATTACATAAACCCCACCAAAACATATACATAACACTCACACATTATTTAACACATCACAATTTAAAATTTCCAACCACCAAAAACCCACAATTTTTTAACCATCACACAAAATCAAACACACCACAAAATTACATAACCCCCAACAACATTAAACCAACACCCACATATTTTTAAAACACATAACATATACTTTAAACCCCACCACACTTTTACTTAACACTTAAAACCATTTTCTTAACACTTCGAAACATATACAAAAAAACCACATCACACTTTAAACAAAACAACCAAAAATATACTAAACAATCAAAACCTATTACATAACCCCACCCACATAAACAAAAACACACCAAAATATACAAAAACCCACCCAAACATAAAATTTAACACACCACACATATATTTAACACTCACCCTTTTAAAATAACACACCAAAAATATACATAAACACCACACTTTATTTAAGCATCACCATATACATAACACACCACCTTATTTTTAAACCACCACACTTAACATAACACACCCACATAAAACATAACACATACAAATAAAAAAAAAACACATCAACATATAATAAAAACCCCCACATATTTTTAACCATCACACAATACATAACACCCACACTATAATAACACCCCACCATATACATAACACCCCCACACTATATTTAACCATCCACATATCCCTAAACACCACACAAATACATAACAATCACACATATACATAACACATCGCCAATAAAATAACACTCAAAATTATACTAACACCCCCACACATATAAAAAAACCCCCTTCACACTTTATACATAACCACCACACTTATACAAACACACCACAAAAATCAAAAACACATCCCCCTATACATAACACCCCCACACATATTTTTTAAAACATCACACATATACAAAAACACACCCCCAAATTACATAACACACCACACAAAAATTTTTAAAACGAAATCACACATATACAAAACCCACACCCCCACTTATATTTAAACATAAAAATATCCCAAACCCCACAAAATACATAACACCCACACATATACAAAAAAAACACCCACACTATTTTTAAACCCGTCACCCCATATACATAAACCCCCAACATTACAAAAACACATCCACATTACATAACACATCACCCTTATACTTTAACACATACCCTATACATAACACTTTCCACAATACAAAACATCCACAAAATACCTTTAACACTCACACAATACATAAAATCCCCACATATACAAAAACACACCCCATTTTACTTAACAAAACAAATATCCCCTCCCCCCCCCCCTTTAAAACATAACAAATCACACATATACTTTAAACACATCCCCCAAAATATACTTTAAACACACCACACATATACAAAAACACACCCAAAATATACAAACACACCACCAAAAATACTAAACAAAACCACACTTTATACAAAAACAAAAATCAACATATACATAACACACCACCATATCCCATAACCCCATCACCCATATAAAAAACAAACCCACAATAAAACATAACACACCACCCATATACAAAACACCCCAAACATAAAACATAAAACATCAACCCCTAAAAACCCCCATAAACCCCCCCAAATTTTTATCCCCCTTAACACATCCCCACTTTTACATAACACACCACACATATACTTTAAACAAAAACCCCTTACATAAAAACCCCACACATATACTTTAAAAAATTTACAATATACAAAACCACACCCCACATATACAAAAACCACATCCACTATACAAAAAACCACATCACACATTTTCATAACACACCACAATTTTACAAAAACACACTCGAAAAAATTTTAGTTCTCCAATAATAAAAAAATTTTGGGGAAAAGGGGGAAGGGAACTAAGATGTTCTTAGTGTTATTGTTATATGGAAGCACTAAACGCGTATGGATTATACATGGCTTGTGTGTGGGGAGGGAGTTGGAAGGCATTCAGGCTTAATTCAGGGAAATTGAGCATAGATCCACTTCCCTAGATCAAGAGCCTGCAGATATACTCCTCTTACCTGGAGTATACCTGGAGTATACCTGGAGTATACCTGGAGAGGGTTTCAGGGGGTCAACGCCCCCCGCGGGAAGGTTCGCAGAAACAGTTAAGTCTCTCTTTGTTAAACTTAAAGACCATAATACCGCAGATTATTATTTGGAAATTATCTTCTCATTTACATTTATTAAAAATTATTTGCGTCACAGCCGACCGTGGCTGTGACGCAGCCGACCGTGGCTGTGACGCAGCCGACCGTGACTGTGACGCAGCCGACCGTGACTGTGACGGAGCCGACCGTGACTGTGACGGAGCCGACCGTGACTGTGACGGAGCCGACCGTGGCTGTGACGCAGCCGACCGTGGCTGTGACGCAGCCGACCGTGACTATGACGCAGCCGACCGTGACTGTGACGCAGCCGACCGTGACTGTGACGCAGCCGACCGCGGCTGTGACGGAGCCGACCGTGGCTGTGACGCAGCCGACCGTGGCTGTGACGCAGCCGACCGTGGCTGTGACGCAGCCGACCGTGGCTGTGACGGAGCCGACCGTGGCTGTGACGCAGCAGTCAGTGTTATGCAATAATCGCGAATAAGCGATACAAAAATGCAAAGTAACTCCGCCCCCCTCTCGTGGTTGTTTTGCATCAGTTAGTATAAAATCAAGGGTAAGCCAGCGGAAGGCCTCAGTCAGATGACCAAAAGCTCCAGTGGCGGGTCATCATATGACTAAGACCCTCGTCAGGAAACACTTCTACTGTTTCCTGACAAATCTTACCTATCCTACCCTAGTTAGTACATACTGAAGTCGTTCAGACGAGGCAAAATGAAAAGTAAATAAACGTGATTTAATGGCGATAAGAATTACACAACATTTTACATATCCAGTCGTCAACTTTGCACCAACACGTTACTCTCTGTCACCGTCGAATGTTTTGGTACCTTTGTCGGGTTCGTCAGGAATGTTTTGGTACCTTTGTCGGG
>NC_069424.1:24874339-24879339 GCF_026875155.1 Cherax quadricarinatus
ACCTCAACACCTGCTCTCATCCCAACACCTGTTCTAATTCCAACACCTGCTCTCACCCCAACACTTGTTCTCATCCCAACACCTGTTCTAATCCAACACCTGTTCTAATCCCAACACCTGTTCTCACCCCAACATCTGTTCTCATCCGAACACCTGTTATAATCCAACACCTGTTCTCACCCTAATACCTGTTCTCATCCCAATACCTGTTCTCGCCCAACACCTGTTCTAATACGAATGCCTGTTGTAACCATAGCACCGGTTCTCTCCACAACACCTGCTCTCTTCCGAACACGTGTTGTAATCCAACCCGTGATCTCACCCCAACACCTGTTCTCATTGCAATACCTGTTCTAACCCCAACACCTGTTCTCATACGAACCCCTTTTCTAACGAAATCACCTGTTCTCACCCCAACACCTGTTCTCATCATCTCAACACCCGTTCTAACCCCAAACACCTGTTTTCACCCCAACACCTGTTCTCATTCCAACATCTGTTCTCATCCCAACGCTTGTTCTCCCCAACAATCGTTCTAACCCTCAACACTTGTTATCACCCCAACACCTGTTCTCATCTCAACATCTGTTCTCATCCCAACACCTGCTCTCATCCCAATACCTGTTCTTACCCCAACATTTGTTCTCATCCCAACACCTGTTCTCACCCCAACACCTGTTATCACCCAGCACCTGTTCTCACCCAATACCTGTTCTCATAAGAACATCTGTTCTCACTCTCTTACCTATTCTTACTCCAACACCTGTTCTCATCCAACACCTGTTCTTACCCCAAAACCTGTCTCATACAAACGTCTTTTCTAACCCCAACATCTGTTCTCACCCCAACACCTGTTCTCATCCCAACATATGTTCTCATCCCGACACCTATTCTCAACCCAACAGCTGTTCTTATCCCAACACCTGTTCTCACCCAACATTTGTTATTACCGAACAACTGTTATCACTCAATACCTGTTCTTACTCAAATATCTATTTTTTACTCTAGCACCTATTCTCATCCCAACAACTGTTCTCACCATAACACCTGTTCTTACAACATAAGAACATAAGAAAAAATGAACACTGCAGCGGGCCTACTTGCCCATGCGGGGCAGGTCCATGTCAACCCCCGGCATAGACCAATGGCCCACCCAGTCAGGTCACCTCCACTTAAGGAAGGGGGCACGACATCTGACCCAGTAGCACCAGCTAGTCAGGTCCAACTCACACCCGTCCACACTCATTCATGTATTTATCTAACTTATTCTTAAAACTACATAACGTCTTAGCTTCTATAACTGTACTGGGGAGTTTGTTCCACTCATCCACAACTCCAATACCAAACCAGTGCTTTCCTATATCCTTCCTGAATCTGAATTTTTCCAGCTTAAAACCATTGCAGTGAGTCTTGTCTAGGCTAGATATTTTTAGCAGGCTATATACATCCCCTTTATTCATTCCTGTTTTCCATTTATACACCTCAATCATATCCCCCCTAATTCTACGTCTTTATAGAGAGTGCAGATTCAGGGCCTCAGTCTATCCTCATAGGGAAGATTTCTGATACATGGGATCAACTTTATCATCTTCCAAGGTACGTTTACCAGAGCATTTATATCCACTATGTAATACGGTGACCAAAACTGTGCAGCATAATCTAAATGAGGCCTAACCAAGGATATATAGAGTTGAAGAACAACCTGAGGACTTCTATTATTTATGCTTCTTGATATGAAGCCAAGGATTCTGTTAGTTTTATTGCGAACACTAATGCACTGTTGTCTTGGTTTCAGATTACTGCTAACCAGAACTAAATCCTTTTCGCAATCAGTAATATTAAGATCAACATTATTTAATTTATATGTGGCCTGGAGATTATCCTTTCCAATATTTGGAACTTTGCATTTGTCTATATTAAACTGCATCTGCCACTTCTCCAACCATTGCATCAGTCTATTCAAATCATCCTGGAGTGTTCTAGTGTTCTCATTAGAATGAATTGGACGGCCTATTTTGGTGTCATCAACAAATTTGCTTGTCGCTATTTATTCCCTTATCTATGTCGTTTACGTAAATTGTGAACAACAACGGGCCCAACACTGACCCCTGAGGAACACCGCTTGTGACGTGCCCCCATTCTGATTTCTCCCCATTTATGCAAACTCTCTGCTGCCTATTTGTTAGCCATGCCTCTACCCAGGAAAAAATTTCTCCTATTAAGGGTGCCTTAAGTTTTCTCAGTAGCCTCTGATGTGGTGTTGGGGTGAGAACTTTTGTTCTCACCCAACACCTGTTCTCATCCCAACACCTGTTCTCATCCGAATACCTGTTCTCATCCCAATACCTGTTCTCACTCCAACACCTGTTCTCACCCAACACCTGTTCTCACCCCAAAACCTGTTCTTATCCCAACACCTGTTTTCATCCCAATACTTGTTCTCACTCCAGCACCTGTTCTCACCCAACATCTGTTCTCATTCCAACATTGGTTCTCATCCCAACACCTGTTCTCACCCAACACCTGTTATCTCCAACACCTGTTCTCACCCAATACCTGTTCTTACCCCAACACCTGTTCTCATTCCAATACCTGTTCTCACTTCAACACCTGTTGTCATACTTACACCTGCTGTAACCCCAACACCTGTTCTCATTCGAACACCTGTTGTAACCCAACACCTGTTCTCACCCAACACCTGTTCTCATTCCAATACTTGTTCTCACCCCAACACCTGTTCTCATCCCATCATCTGTTCTAACCCCACCACCTGTTATCACCCCAACACCTGTTCTCAACTAATACCTGTTCTTACCCCAACATTTCAACACCTGTTCTTACCCAACACTTGTTCTCATCCCAACACCTGTAATCACCCTAACACTTACTATCATCCCAACACCTCATCTCCAACACCTGTTCTCACCTCTGCATCTATTCTCACCCAACACCTGTTCTCACCCTAACACCTTTTCTCATCCTCAACACCAGTTCTCACCCCAACACCTATTCTCACTCCAACACCCGTTCTCACCTCAACACCTGTTTTCACCCCTTATCAATTCTCGTGTTTCAGCTTAACTGGGATAGCGATCATGCAGGTGATCACCTCTGCATGCTTAGGGACTGACTACCTCAAAACATCCACTTGAACACTAAGGGACTGACCCCCTCAAAACATCCACTTGAACACTAAGGGACTGACCCCCCTCAGAACACTTTCTTCAAGGCTAAGGACTGACCATCTCAGAACAACAACTTCAAGGATGAAGGGCTGACCACCTGAAGACTACTATTTCAAAACTGAGGGACTGACCCCCTCAAAACAACTACTGCAACACTGAGGGACTGACCACCTCAGAACAATCACTTTAAGACAGAAGTTCTGACCACTTCAAGACATCTGCTTCAAAGTTGACGGACTGCCCACCTCATCTTCACCTCTCCACTGTTTCTGCTGTCTCCAATTTTAATCACCTCTGTTTTCGACTGAAGAAGTCTACCATCTAGGCGAAACGTTTCGAAAATAAAGATACCAAAGTGTTGCACATGTGTCTTATTCGTCAAATGGTCGATACTGCAAACTATCATTGCAATGATACGTCAAAAGTAGGAAGGAGACAAGCTTCGATATACTCCATAGAAAGGTCAACAAGGGCAAAGGAGAGAACGTCAATGTCAAACGTTTGAGGATAAAATTGACTTTAAAAAGGAAAAAGAAAGATTATAGAAAGACGAATAAGATGAAAAAAAGATATCAATGTTTATATGAGGATGAAGTCGGCTTTTATTAACCTGCGCTCTGAGAACATGGAGAGGAACATTGGTGAAGAGAGAGTGAACATCAGACTTACCACTTGAAGATAGAATGTGACTGTACAAGTTCGATGAAGTCTGAAGAGTGGCGGAGGGAAGCAGGAGACTAAGAAGTCAAGGAAATGAGTGAGAGTTTTGGCCAGTCAGGAGGAAAGACGCGGAGCCTCTAGAAGAAATGATTGAAGGAAGATAAGTACTAGGTTTTGTGTTTTAGGAAAACCATAGAGATGTGGTAGAGAGAGGGACAGCTAGCACGGGAACCTTGAAGAAGATTAAAATCAGGACAGAGATCAGAGAGAGCAAGAAGTTTAGGTTTAAAAAGTTGTCTTGATGTGATCTAGAAGACTGTAAACAAGGGGAGTGTAGATGGAGTAGATACAGAGCAAAGATTTGGCTTTTCAGAGGTAATCCTCGCTGTTAAGAACAAACAATGGAATTGCTTTTATTAGGAGGAAGGTTAACAATAACAGTAACGGACTTAAGTTAAGGGGACAGTTGATAGCAACAAGGAAGACGGTGAGTCTTGAATAAGAGAATCATCCAGGATAGGAATGAGGGCACCGCGGATGATAAATATGTCGGAAATATTTTCACTGTCGTGAAATTCGAAATATAGGAGACTGACTAATTACTGAATGTTCCGCTAATTGCTCGACACTGCCACGCCCGTCATGACTAATTCATTGTTCACTCACGGCCTCTGTCTCGTCCGTACGAATGGACATTTGCTCTACCTCGAATTTTAGAACAGGACTGACAGATGCACAAGACTGTAGCCCAGTGGCTACCACGTGAAATTAAAAAAGATTAAAACAAGAGAACCATGCAAATAATTTGCTTTGCTTACCTATTAACTCTGGGCACCTGCACTTGTGACCACGATGAACCTTTATGGAGTTATCTCTGTTAACTTTGAAATTTATAGTTCCATTTTTCTCAATCAGAATAGTTGTTATGATGTATAAAATGACCCTCATATCACACACACACACACACCTTGGTAACCTACTCTTGTTACTTAGGTGTCCTGGTAACCTAAAATTGTTACCCAGGTGTCCTGGTAGCCTAACCTTGTTACCCAGGTGTCCTGGTAACCTAACCTTGTTACCCAGGTGTCCTGGTAACCTAACCTTGTTACTCAGGTGTCCTGGTAATCATGTTGCTATGCAGGAATCTCAGGTAGT
>NC_069424.1:24889339-24896839 GCF_026875155.1 Cherax quadricarinatus
TTGATTAAATACACAGTGGTCTTGGCAGCCATCTGCCCCCACACGCTCTGAGCACTATCACCATCTTTGGCGGGAGTGGATAGTTTTCTTGGCGTGTTCCTCTTTCATCCTGGATAAAGAAAACATCGACAGGAGATAAAACTCTCCAGAAATATCCCATTTTTAACTTCGTTCCGGCGGCCACATTTAGCGCTGAAAAGAAGGTCGGGTGTAAGTCTTAATTTTATTTATTAGTGGAATGTGAGATGGTTGTATCGAATTGCTGGAATAGATTGAAGGTGGGGTTTTTGTCCATCCTGGGAGAGGCAAAGAGGCGGGTCAGCAGGGAGGCGCCGTGGGGCTAGTGACTGAAGGAGCCAGGTTGTCTGTAGGTCGCTTATACCCCGAGCAACAGTACGACGACTCATACACACACACACACACGTACACACGCACACACACACACACACACACACACACACACACACACACACACACACACACACACACACACACACACACACACACACACACACACACACACACATACGCATGCACATACAACAGGCCTAGTGTCTAATCGACATGTGCCTAGGACCAAATGGTAACTAACTAACACACACACACACACACACACACACACACACACACACACACACACACACACACACACACACACACACACACACACACACACACACACACATACACACACGTACACACACGCACACACATCAGAGATGTCATTTATTTACAAAAGTTATTCTGGTTGTATTTAACACCTGTCTTCTGATAATTACTTTTCCACTTTGTTTATTAACTTGGGAGTCTTAGTTTAAGGACGATGATCGTAGTAACTTTTATTTTCTAAGTTAGCATATATGGAAAGTTATTATACAAACGCTTATTATATATATATTTTTGATCTTAACGGTCGTCTCCCTATCAAGGCAGAGTGACTCGAGGAAACACATTCACCATCATTCATTCAATAACTGTCTTGCCAATAAGTGTGTTGACATTATAGTTTAGATGACCCTCAGAGTGTAGTATCCCCGGCCCTCCCTCAGAGTACAGCATCCCTGGCCCTCCCTCAGAGTGCAGCATCCCTGGCCCTCCCTCAGAGTGCAGCATCCCTGGCCCTCCCTCAGAGTGCAACATCCCTGGCCCTCCCTCAAAGTGCAACATCCCAGGCCCTCCCTCAGAGTGCAGCATCCCTGGCCCTCCCTCAGAGTGCAGCATCCCTGGCCCTCCCTCAGAGTGCAGCATCCCTGGCCCTCCCTCAGAGTGCAGCATCCCCGGCCCTCCCTCAGAGTGCAGCATCTCTGGCCCTCCCTCAGAGTGCAACATCCCAGGCCCTCCCTCAGAGTGCAACATCCCTGGCCCTCCCTCAGAGTGCAGCATCTCTGGCCCTCCCTCAAAGTGCAACATCCCAGGCCCTCCCTCAGAGTGCAACATCCCTGGCCCTCCCTCAGAGTGCAGCATCCCTGGCCCTCCCTCAGAGTGCAGCATCCCTGGCCCTCCCTCAGAGTGCAGCATCCCTGGCCCTCCCTCAGAGTGCAGCATCCCTGGCCCTCCCTCAGAGTGCAGCATCCCTGGCCCTCCCTCAAAGTGCAACATCCCCGGCCCTCCCTCAGAGTGCAGCATCCCTGGCCCTCCCTCAGAGTGCAGCATCCCTGGCCCTCCCTCAAAGTGCAACATCCCCGGCCCTCCCTCAGAGTGCAGCATCCCCGGCCCTCCCTCAGAGTGCAGCATCCCCGGCCCTCCCTCAGAGTGCAACATCCCCGGCCCTCCCTCAGAGTGCAACATCCCCGGCCCTCCTTCAGAGTGCAGCATCCCCGGCCCTCCCTCAGAGTGCAGCATCCCCGGCCCTCCCTCAGAGTGCAACATCCCAGGACCTCCCTCAAAGTGCAACATCCCAGGCCCTCCCTCAGAGTGCAGCATCCCCGGCACTCCCTCAGAGTGCAGCATCCCCGGCCCTCCCTCAGAGTGCAGCATCCCTGGCCCTCCCTCAGAGTGCAGCATCCCTGGCCCTCCCTCAGAGTGCAGCATCCCTGGCCCTCCCTCAGAGTGCAGCATCCCGGGCCCCTCCCTCAGAGTGCAGCATCCCTGGCCCTCCCTCAGAGTGCAGCATCCCTGGCCCTCCCTCAGAGTGCAGCATCCCTGGCCCTCCCTCAGAGTGCAGCATCCCTGGCCCTCCCTCAGAGTGCAGCATCCCTGGCCCTCCCTCAGAGTGCAGCATCCCTGGCCCTCCCTCAGAGTGCAATATCCCAGGACCTCCCTCAAAGTGCAACATCCCCGGCCCTCCCTCAGAGTGCAGCATCCCCGGCCCTCCCTCAGAGTGCAACATCCCTGGCCCTCCCTCAGAGTGCAACATCCCCGACCCTCCCTCAGAGTGCAACATCCCTGGCCCTCCCTCAGAGTGCAACATCCCCGACCCTCCCTCAGAGTGCAACATCCCTGGCCCTCCCTCAGAGTGCAACATCCCTGGCCCTCCCTCAGAGTGCAGCATCCCCGGCCCTCCCTCAGAGTGCAACATCCCCGGCCCTCCCTCAGAGTGCAGCATCCCCGGCCCTCCCTCAGAGTGCAACATCCCCGACCCTCCCTCAGAGTGCAACATCCCCGGCCCTCCCTCAGAGTGCAACATCCCTGGCCCTCCCTCAGAGTGCAGCATCCCCGGCCCTCCCTCAGAGTGCAACATCCCTGGCCCTCCCTCAGAGTGCAACATCCCCGGCCCTCCCTCAGAGTGCAACATCCCTGGCCCTCCCTCAGAGTGCAACATCCCCGACCCTCCCTCAGAGTGCAACATTCCAGGCCCTCCCTCTGAGTGCAACATCCCAGGCCCTCCCTCAGAGTGCAACATCCCAGGCCCTCCCTCAGAGTGCAACATCCCCGGCCCTCCCTCAGAGTGCAACATCCCAGGCCCTCCCTCAGAGTGCAACATCCCAGGCCCTCCCTCAGAGTGCAACATCCCAGGCCCTCCCTCAGAGTGCAGCATCCCCGGTCCTCCTTCAGAGTGCAACATCCCTGGCCCTCCCTCAGAGTGCAACATCCTCGGCCCTCCCTCAGAGTGCAACATCCGCGGCCCTCCCTCAGAATGCAACATCCCTGGCCCTCCCTCAGAGTGCAACATCCCCGGCCCTCCCTCAGAGTGCAACATCCCTGGCCCTCCCTCAGAGTGCAACATCCTCGGCCCTCCCTCAGAGTGCAACATCCCCGGCCCTCCCTCAGAATGCAACATCCCTGGCCCTCCCTCAGAGTGCAACATCCCCGGCCCTCCCTCTGAGTGCAACATCCCCGGCCCTCCCTCAGAGTGCAACATCCCCGGCCCTCCCTCAAAGTGCAACATCCCTGGCCCTCCCTCAGAGTGCAACATCCTCGGCCCTCCCTCAGAGTGCAACATCCCCGGCCCTCCCTCAGAATGCAACATCCCTGGCCCTCCCTCAGAGTGCAACATCCCCGGCCCTCCCTCTGAGTGCAACATCCCCGGCCCTCCCTCAGAGTGCAACATCCCCGGCCCTCCCTCAGAGTGCAACATCCCCGGCCCTCCCTCAGAGTGCAACATTCCAGGCCCTCCCTCAGAGTGCAACATCCCCGGCCCTCCCTCAGAGTGCAACATCCCTGGCCCTCCCTCAGATTGCTGGCACTGCCCTGCCACCTCCAGGAGTTGACTCCAGTTACTTGGTTTCTCTGGATCTCTTCATAAATGTTACATGCTCACACTCCAACATTACGTCCACTGAAAGCCACTTGCCTTCTATTCACTTCTAACACCCTCACACAAGCCTGCTGGATGCTCAAGACCCTAAAACGCATAACTTCTTTTACCCTCTCCTTCCAATCGTAAATGGGACGACCCCGTCTAGTCCCCATTTTGCCCTCCACCCCAAGATTATTCACCATCTACGTCAACCTGCCCCTCGACATCTTCTCCACAAGCCCAGACCGCCTCAGGGTTCTTGGTGACCACTACACCAAAACTTAAGTTTTACACTCCGAATTCTTTGCATAATATCCTCACTACACGTTGTTCTCAAACATATCTCCACTGCCTCTAGCCTCTTCCTCGCTGCAATGTTCAAAACCCATACCTCAAACCCATATAAAAGTATTGGTACCATTATACTCCAGTATCTTCCCTGTTTTGTCTCCATACATCAACTTATTTGTTTCCACAGATGCCTCAACACAACACTTACTCCCCTTATTCATTTATTATATAATTCGCCTCGTCTTTATAGACCCATCTGGTAACAAGGCCACTCCAAAATGTATGAACACATTCACTTCCTCCAAACTCCCTCCTTCCATTCTGATATTCAACCCGTTCATTACCGATACATTCTTTTTTATTACTGCCATCGTCTCTTTCCTATGTTAGCTTTTAATTTCCTACTTTTGTACACTTTCCGAAATTCGTAAGCCAACATTTGCATCTTTTCTTCAGAATCTACCAAAAGCACAGTGTCATCAGCAAAGAGCTACTGTGACTACTTCCACTTTGTATCCGACTCACTATCCTTTAATCTCACACCTCTTCCCAACACTCTAGCATTCACTTTTTTTTACAACCCCATCTATAAATATACTAAACAACCATTGTGACATAATGTGTCTCTAAGGCCTACTTTTACTGTAAAACAGTTAGCCTCTCTTCTACATACTCTAATATGAGCTTCACCATCCACATTAAAAACGCTTTAATGTTTTTAGTAACCTACCTCCTGTTCCATACATTTGCAGCATCTGCTACATGACTCCCCTATCCACCCTATCATATACCTTTTTCAAATAAATAAATGCAAAGAACATCTCTTCACCCTTACCGAAATACTGTTCACTTTTATGCTTCAACATAATCACTTGGTCTATACATCCCCTACCTTTCCTAAATCCTCCCTGCTCTTCTACAATCCTACTTTCTGCTTTCCCCTAAGCCTTTCAGTAATAATTCTGCCATACACTTAACAGGTTTATTCCCCTATAATTCTTTCATTCTCTCTTGTCGCCTTTTCCATTATACTAGGAGGGCTATGAATGTTCTTTGTCAGTCCTCTGGTTCCTTCTCTTCCTTCATGCGTATACTGAACAAACACACAAGCACACCAATACTACATCCTTATCTGGTTTTAACATCTCTGTCTTAAACCCATCTATCCCAGCTGCTTTACCTCCTTTCCCTTAGCCCAGTGCCTCGCTCTCTCTCACCCCACCTCCACCTCAGGCTCTCCCTCACTCCCATACGATGCAACGTGCATACAATCACCTCCTTCCCTCCATCACTAACATTCGACTCGTCAAAAGGTCCTTCCCATATTTCCAGTGCCTCCATCTCCCCTTCTAATGATTAATATTTTTCCTCTTTTACTGCTAAATACATTTGTTTTTCAGCCTTAAATGCTGTAGTTATCTTCCTCCAAAACTCTGGGTTATTCTCAGGAATTTATGCTGGTAAACAGTCTCCCATTCTCTCTTTTGTACTCCTTCACCACCCAATTAACCTTTCCTTTCCTCTCCATATACCCTGCCATCCGTATATATATGTTGTGTTCTGAGCACCTCTGCAAAAACAGTGATTATGTGTGAGTGTGGTGAAAGTGTTGAATGATGATGAAAGTATTTTCTTTTTGGGGATTTTCTTTTTTTTGGGTCACCCTGCCTCGGTGGTAGACGGCCGACTTGTTGAATATATATATATATATATATATATATATATATATATATATATATATATATATATATATATATATATATATATATATTTTTATATATATATATATATATATATATATTATATATATATATATATATATATATATATATATTATCACACTGGCCGATTCCCACCAAGGCAGGGTGGCCCGAAAAAGAAAAACTTTCACCATCATTCACTCCATCACTGTCTTGCCAGAAGGGTGCTTTACACTACAATTTTTAAACTGCAACATTAACACCCCTCCTTCAGAGTGCAGGCACTGTACTTCCCATCTCCAGGACTCAAGTCCGGCCTGCCGGTTTCCCTGAACCCCTTCATAAATGTTACTTTGCTCACACTCCAACAGCACGTCAGGTATTAAAAACCATTTGTCTCCATTCATTCCTATCAAACACGCTCACGCATGCCTGCTGGAAGTCCAAGCCCCTCGCACACAAAACCTCCTTTACCCCCTCCCTCCAACCTTTGCTAGGCCGACCCCTACCCCGCCTTCCTTCCACTACAGACTGATACATTCTTGAAGTCACTCTGTTTATCTCCATTCTCTCTACATGTCCGAACCACCTCAACAACCCTTCCTCAGCCCTCTGGACAACAGTTTTGGTAATCCCGCAACTCCTCCTAACTTCCAAACTACGAATTCTCTGCATTATATTCACACCACACATTGCCCTCAGACATGACATCTCCACTGCCTCCAGCCTTCTCCTCGCTGCAACATTCATCACCCATGCTTCACACCCATATAAGAGCGTTGGTAAAACTATACTCTCATACATTCCCCTCTTTGCCTCCAAGGACAAAGTTCTTTGTCTCCACAGACTCCTAAGTGCACCACTCACCCTTTTCCCCTCATCAGTTCTATGATTCACCTCATCTTTCATAGACCCATCCGCTGACACGTCCACTACAAATTATATATATATATATATATTATATATATATATATATATATATATATATATTATATATATATATATATATATAAACATACATACATGGTAGAAAGCTGACTTATTCTCCATTACCACCGTCTCTACCTAACCATTTCACTAATCTTTCCTCCTCCCTCCCACATCCGCCCTTCTAGCCCCACTACCTCCTGCTGTTTCGCCTCCTTGTACCGAAAATTTTTCAGAAATTTAGAAACGACCTTAATTAGGGCAATTTATTAGAGACGACCTTAATTAGGGACATTTATTAAAGACGACCTTTAGTCTTTATTAGAGACAACGTTCATTACACATGACCTTCGTCAGAAACGACCTTAATTTCAGACTAACCTGATTCCCTCCCACGCCCAAGTTGGTGGACGACCTTCATGGGTTAGATGCTCCAACGCAACACATCCCTCTTCACATGCCTGGTTTGAACTCTAACAGCCACTTCTCTGACTACTGCTGCAGCTGGTCCACCGTATCTAGTAATCTCTGCCATTTCTGATCGACGCTGACATCTGATATCTCAGTCATATGACGACTCAGAGCTGGGGCTTTTGGTCATCTGACCGAGGCCTTCCGCTGGCTTACCCTTCCACTCCTTTAAAAATTATAGTTAGTATTACAAACAATTTTAATAAGCACTAGTGAGGTCAACTAATATTAATATATTTTATAACAGGAGTCTGTGGACTTGAGCTTCCGGTGTATGCGTGCGTATTGGTGCTAAAAATATCATTTCTAAATATGCAACGTGCCCTTGTAGCCCGCACTCCGTACGCTCACCCAGTAAAACGTCTCTCTCTTGTACACTGCACATAAACCCGCTTAGGTTTTATGTTTTAACTTCAGTGGCGCTGCCACATC
>NC_069424.1:24904339-24911839 GCF_026875155.1 Cherax quadricarinatus
ATCCATCCAGCCATCCATTCATCATCCATCCATCCATTAATCCATTATCCATCTATCAATCCATCATCCATCCATCCATAAATCATCCATCCATCATCCATCCATCCAACCATCCATCCATCCATCATTCATCCATCTAACCATCCATCCACCTATCAATCATCCATCCATTCATCCATCTATCATCAATCCATCCAACCACCTATAATCCATCCATCCATCATCCATCCATCCATCATCCATCCATCCATCTATCCATCATTCATCCATCCATCATCCATCCATCAATCCATCATCCATCCATCTATCCATCCATCTATCCATCCATCCATCATCCATCAATCCATCCATCATCCATCCATCCATCATCAATCCATCATCCATATATCCATCATCCATCCATCCATCCACCATCCATCCATCCGTCCATCATCCATCCATCCATCATCCATCCATCCATCATCCATCCATCCATCATCCATCCATTCATCCATCCATCATCCATCCAACCATCCATCCATCCGTCAATCCATCCATCATTCATCCATCTAACCATCCATCCATCATCAATCCATCCATCATGAATCCACCCATCCATCCATCATCCATCCATCCATCCATCATCCATCCATCCATCATCCATCCATCATCCATCCATCCATCCATCATCCATCATCCATCCATTCATCCATCATCCATCCATCCATCATCCATCCATCATCCATCCATCAATCCATCATGAATCCCCCCATCCATCCATCATCCATCCATCCATCATGCATCCATCATCCATCCATCATTTATCCATCCATCATCCATCATCCATCCAACCATCCATCCATCCATCCATCCATCCAATCATCCATCCATCCAAGCATCCATCCATCCATCATCCATCCATCCATTCATCCAACCATCCATCCATCCATTAATCCAAGCATCCATCCATCCATCCATCCATCCATCCAAACGTCCATCATCCATCCATCCATCCATCATCCATCCATCCATCCTATCATCCATCCATCCAAGCATCCATCCATCCATCATCCATCCATCCATCCATCCAAGCATCCATCCATGCATCCATGCATCCAAACATCCATCATCCATCCATCCATCCTTCCATCATCCATCTATCCATCCATCCAATCATCCATCCATCCATCCATCCATCCATCCAAGCATCCATCCATCCATCCATCCATCCATCATCCATCATCCATCATCCATCCAACCATCCATCCATCTATTCATCCATCCATCCATCCATCATCCATCATTCATCCATCCATCCAACCATCCATCCATCCATCCATCCAATCATCCATCCATCCATCCATCCATCCATCCATCCAACCATCCATCCATCAACACTCTGCGGTAACTAAATCTGAAGGTTAATTCTAGTGAAGTAATATTGTGTAAATTTGATAATGGAATTTCGAGCATCTTGGTTAACTTTGTGTGATACTGCCTGACGACACCTTTCACTCCCACTATATTATATATATATATATATATATATATATATATATATATATATATATATATATATATATATATATATATATATATATATATATATATATATATATATAAACATGTATATGCAATAAGATCACAGTAAACAGGTGATTTCAGAATATGCAAAACAACCACTCTGAAAGAATAGAAAAATTCCAAGCGCTTTCGTGACTACTCACATTATCAAGGAACTATGAAAGTAAAGCATCCAAGGAAGCTATATAAGGGGTCTGGCCAGCACCTCACTATCAGATCCCACAACGGTTAAACACCTGACGCGCGGCGACCCAACTTGGATAGGTCCTTTGCACAACTCACCCACAAACTATTCTACCCAAGAAAATTTAAAAATTATTATTTGTCCAGTGTATTATTAAATTCTTCCCAAATTCTATTAATTATAAATGGATCTAATTTATATAAACCAAAGGAAATATTCATATTATTGTCAAAACTGCTTTTTATGAAACAAGATTCAATTATATTCCTGTCGACCATGGACTTGCTTGATACAACTTTCTCAACTTTTTGAAAATCAATTGGATGGTTAAAATCTCTTACATGAATAAATAGAGCATTGGAATCTTGTCCCCAAAATGCTGATGGATGTGTCTATAAGATTCCTTGTAAAATTTGCGATAAAGTTTATTACGGTCAAACCGGTAAAAATCTCGAACTAAGATTAAAACAACATAAATATAGCATTAGAACTGGACAAGATTCCAATGCTCTATTTATTCATGTAAGAGATTTTAACCATCCAATTGATTTTCAAAAAGTTGAGAAAGTTGTATCAAGCAAGTCCATGGTCGACAGGAATATAATTGAATCTTGTTTCATAAAAAGCAGTTTTGACAATAATATGAATATTTCCTTTGGTTTATATAAATTAGATCCATTTATAATTAATAGAATTTGGGAAGAATTTAATAATACACTGGACAAATAATAATTTTTAAATTTTCTTGGGTAGAATAGTTTGTGGGTGAGTTGTGCAAAGGACCTATCCAAGTTGGGTCGGCGCGCGTCAGGTGTTTAACCGTTGTGGGATCTGATAGTGAGGTGCTGGCCAGACCCTTATATAGCTTCCTTGGATGCTTTACTTTCATAGTTCCTTGATAATGTGAGTAGTCACGAAAGCGCTTGGAATTTCTCTTTTTTTCAGAGTGGTTGTTTTGCATATTTTATATATATATATATATATATATATATATATATATATATATATATATATATATATATATATATATATATATATATATATATAATATATATATATATATATATATATATTTAAATATAGGGAGGTACCACCTCTAGAACTGTCCTGGAGACCCTCATCCTCAGAGAAAAGAATAAACTTGCTTCAGGGAAAACTCAAGGTTCTCCCTGAAGCTGTTTGAGAATTTTCTCCTACCACCCCCTATATTTTATGTATATTTTATTTAAAGACAAAATACATTGACAAAACATTCACAAAAATACGATAGAAAGTAAAACAACATAGGTGACTCAGAGCTACATCTCGAATAATTCGTCCAGCTCCCCGGTGGTGGGCCGCGTGCCCAGAATGCTGCAGGCATTTCCTCTCTGGATTGCAACACTGAGTCTCTGAAAGAGGAAGCTGGTCGCCCTGTGGTCCTTGATTTCTATGTTGAGCTTTTTACCCAGCTCTATTAGGAACTTTAGAGCACACTTGCCCCATGCTCCAAGGGTCTCCGACCCTATTGGGATGAGGTTATAGCAAGAGGGAAGGTCTTCATATTTGCGGATCTTCTGGAGCCCTCCCTGTGGCTGGCAGCTCCACGCCCTTCCAATACGGAGTATGGCAAGTAGGTGTCTGCCAATGTGGCGGCACATGTGTAGTCCCAGGCAATCTGCTTTCCATCCTTCCAAGGTAGCATAGTGGCTCCATCAGGACGCTTTTGACTTCCGTCAGACCTCTGCACTTGGGGTTCCCGTTGAGCTGGGCAACGGGCTGTGGCGAGGCTTCTCTTTATGATGTCATTGACCTCCTCATGCCTGGCATACTTCCCTTCTGCTGTGTGACACACGAGACCATGAAGTCCGAATTGATCAGCTGTCGCCCTGCCGCAAATACACCTATGTTCGGTGAGGATGGGGCGGCTAGGCGAAGAGCAACACCAATCCGAATGGCCTGTGGGTCTAGTCGAGTACCCAAGGAGGAATTGGGAACAGCTAACAGGAAATCTCCTGAGTGTGGTGCCTTCACTGCCAGGAGACGCGCTTGTCCTTTCCTGAGGCATTGGAGAGCATTGTGTTGGCGATTTTTTTCCATGATCGGTTTGTCCCAGTGGACTGTTTGTGTTCTTTGGAGGAGCTGATCTACTGGAGGAATCTGTAAAGGTGTCCCACCGAATCGCTGCTTCAGTAAACCTGGGGTCTTGAGCTCCTACCACGTCTCTCAAGCGTTCGGGAACAATCTTCTTGACTAATGCACTGGAAGCCAAACACGAAGACAGAAAAGCAGGTACAGCAACATGTGTTGCTTTGCGCACCCCTATACCTCCCAGTCGCACTGGGAGGGTTGCCTGATCCCATTGCTGATCCTCTAGTGACAGGTTCAGTGCCTTCTTAAGGGTTGACCTCAGGTGTGCGTCATATTCGTCGAGTGTTGGGTTGTCAAAAGAGGGTGCACACCTCAGGAAGTAAGTGAGTCTTGGAATAGTAAGGCACCTTGTGAGGAGATACAGAGCATCATGGGCATCAAGATTGCTTATTCTCTCCTCCATTCTCATCAGGTCATTCAATTTGTCCTTGAGGACTGTGTCGATGGCCTGGTGACCCAGCGGTGCTCCCAGGAGGGTACTGTTGGACGGAGTGCTAGTAGAGACTTCTGGGAGGATTCTTCGCACAGCATTGATTATTTCCTGGTTCGATGTGATGATTTCACACTTGGAGGGATTGAGGATGAGTCCCAAGTCTTCTCCCTGTGTTTTCACCAGTTGTAGGTCCCCTACCAGGGACTCTTCAGTACCTGCCAGAGTGCCATCATCCAGGTACCAGATGTTGAGCTCGCTGCGTAGGCTGGAAGTTAGTTCTCTTACTGCCAAGCAGAAGAGAAGCGGAGCTAGTGGGTCACCCTGCTGAACACCTTCTGATGATTGAATTTCATGTTCTCCAAACAAAAGAATTGAGGGTTTGCTGTAGCCAGCTGAGATGAAAGGAAAAAGACTGGGGAAGCGATCCCGAACAGCTGGCAAGACAGCATCTCTCTTTACTATATTAAAGGCATTTCTAAAATCAAGTTTGACTACAGCCTTGTCTTCTGGTAGGTCCCTGATGTAGGCCCTTGCCGCATGAGCTGCAGCTTCACTGCCTTGAGGGACCCCAAAGCCCAGTTGGTGTGGCTGGAGTAAACTGGCAGCTTCTAGGCGAATGTTTCTTACTGCTGCTTTGGCATATATATATATATATATATATATATATATATATATATATATATATATATATATATATATATACATATATATATATTATATATATATATATATAATATATATATATATATATATATATATATTTATATTAATATATTATATATATATATATATATATATATATATATATATATATATATATATTATATATATTTATATATATATATATATATATATATATATATATATATATATATATATATAAATATATATATATATATATAATATATATATATATATATATATTATATATATATATATATATATATATATATATATATATATATATATATAATATATAATATATATATAATATATAATATATATATATATATATAATATATATATATAAATATATATATAATATATATATATATATATATATATATTAATTTATATTTATATATAATTATTTTGTTCATATATCAGTTTTTGTGGAAAGTGCCTCGTATTCAGTCATTCAAGAAGTTCCTTTTTTTTTTAAATCTACAAGGTGTATATACGTGGTATACTAAAACGCATTTTCATGGTTTCTTAACCAGAACAATTGTGAGATACACACAGCAAGCCGTGCCACCTCTGGCTTGGACCTGGAGGGGGAGGGGTGCTGCCAGATTTGTGGGTAGGGGACGGGGGGGGGAAGGATGATTGAAGACTAGTTACCCCGGGTTGAAGAGCACTGCTGCAGCCTATTCCAACCTCGAAATGAACACCAGTAGCGACTCCCTAGCATGTGATCGATACTCCGGCTCCTTACAGCCGTCTAGCGCGACATTTCCAATGTCATTACTTATTCTAGTGTCGAGAGTTGTAATGTCAGCCATTGCTACGTGGGAGAACCATTCTTCACAAGGGTGTCAGGAGACGTCATCTTAAGGATAGTGGAGAGGAGGCTGTGTGACGGGGGTGATGACGCTCAGGGTGGCTGTGTAATGGGGTGGTGACGTTCAGGGTGGCTGTGTGACGGGGTGGTGACACTCAGGGTGGCTGTGTGATGGGGGTGGTGACGCACAGGGTGGCTGTGTGACGGGGGCTGTGACGCTCCTGGTGGCTGTGTGAGGGAAAAGTTCAACAGATATTAGTAGCGAGCGAGTATATGGTGACGATAGTTTGATTGCCAGTCTGCTTGTTAAGGTAGTGTCAGTGTCTAGCTCCCGCTATCCCCCACCCTCTTTATCCACCCGGAAAGGTGACGTGTGGGGCTCCGACCAAATTGATAATCACTTGACTCACAGCTCCTAACACAACTGTAAGTAAAATTCACTTTTAACTAATTGTGAAAACTTAGTTCATAATGCCTTGATTTTCATTTAAATTCTCACCAGACTTTTAAATACTTTACTTATCATGGAGAGTGATTTCTCAAGCAGTGGTTAACTTTTGTCTCCTTCTAGCTTGGAATGTCAGCTTGGGTCATCTGGCAACCACAGCAACAGTGCTGAAGGAGACGAACTTCACAGGAGTTCTGGGACGTCACCTTTTTATCTACATACCTGAACTGTAGCCAACCCCAGGCAACTACCCCTCATCTTAGCAGTGGTGAAAGACCTGCGTTCCTATCATCTTGATGGAGTATTCAAGGCTGGAGACACTGTGACGAACTAGTCGTTGGGTTGTCACTCAACATCTGTGCCCCCCCATCCTTGGGTGTCAACATCAACCAGACACCACAGTCTAACTGTACATATTAGCGTTGAATTCAAATATTTTTATATATCATTTTTCATTTCTCTTTCACCTAGGATAAAAGTTTATATTTAAATGTTTTATATTTTCATTTATAACACAAAAGTGTTTATATTTGCATGTTATTATTCTTTTTCTATTCATTAATTTTCCTAAGGAGGAGCCAGCCTTGGTAAGACCTACTTAAGATCTTACAGGGTTGAGTAAGTCTTCACACTGTGTGACAGCGGTTGTGACGCTCAGAGGGCTGTGTGACGGGGTGTGACGCTCAGAGTGGCTTGTACAGCGTGGGGACGCTCAGAGTGCTGTGTGACGGGGTGGTGACGCTCAAGTGACGTTTTGGGCGGGGGTGGTGACGCTCAGAGTGGCTGTGTGACGGGGTGGTGACGCTCAGAGTGGCTGTGTGACGAGGGTGGTGACGCTCAGAGTGGCTGTGTGACGGGGTGGTGACGCTCAGAGTGACTGTGTGACGGGGTGGTGACGCTCAGAGTGACTGTGTGACGGGGTGACCTCAGAGTACTGTGTGACGGGGTGGTGACGCTCAGAGTGGCTGTGTGACGGGGTGGTGACGCACAGGGTGGCTGTGTGACGGGGTGGTGACGTTCAGAGTGACTGTGTGACAGCGGTGGTGACGCTCAGAGTGGCTGTGTGACGGGGTGGCGACGCTCAGAGGGCTGTGTGAAGGGGGTGGTGACGCTCAGAGTGGCTGTGTGACGGGGTGGTGACGCTCTGAGTGACTGTGTGACGGGGGTGGTGACGCTCAGAGTGGCTGTGTGACGGGTGTGACGCCAGAGTTGCTGTGTGACGGGGTGGGACGCTCAGAGTG
>NC_069424.1:24916839-24929339 GCF_026875155.1 Cherax quadricarinatus
ATCCTCTGAGAAGAATAACATACCAACATTCTCATACAGCAGATTTCACCTCAGTAAACCGTTCCATCGACCCCCAAAAAAGGAGTAACATAAAGATATATGGTTAAGAAGACCATGGCGTTCGAGTATATTTGTAAACCGATGATTATTTTTGCGTGAAAGTTTAAAATAATTTCCAAGAACGCATGCAAATGAGAGTGAGAAGGAAGAAAGGCGTCGCGGCCAGAAAGATGATGAAAGGTAATGTTCTGCTTGCGGTTGCTGGTTTACGAAAGGAAATAATCTTAAGATTAGAGGCCCGTGGCTCCTTCATGTGTGTGGCCGGCACGACAGATTCCAGGTACGTCAACACTGTTCGGACGTACGACGGTGGGCAACACTGAGACGTGTCAGTGGCGTGTGAGGTGAGCAGTGCTAACCGGCTTAACCTACACTGACATGCGTGGGGAAGGTTGTGTATCTCTCGTTGTGTGTGACACAACAAACCACACAACACTCAAAACACAACACACAACACACAACACACAATACACATCAAAACGCCAAGCAATACACCACACAACATACCAGACAACACACCACACAACACATAAAACACAACACACAACACACAAAACACAACACACAACACACAACATATCACAACACCACACAACACACCACACAGCACACCACACAACACAAAACACACCACACAACACACACAAAACACAACACACAATACACATCAAAACGCCACACAATACACCACACAACATACCACACAACACACCACACAACACACAAAACACACCACAAAACACACAACACATATCACAGCACCACACAACACACCACACAGCACACCACACAATACAAAACACACCACACAACACACAAAACACAACACACAACACACAACACACATCATAACACCACACAACACACCACACAACACACCGCACAACACACCACACACCACACAACACACAAAGCAACGCACAACACACAACACAACACCACACAACACACCACACAACACACAACACACCACACAACACACAACACACCACACACCACACAACACACCACACAACACACCACACAACACACCACACAACACACAACACACCACACACACACATCACACACCACACATCACACCACACAACACACCACACAACACACCACACACCACACAACACACAACACACCACACAACACACAAAACAACACACAACACACAACACAACACCACACCACACATCACACACCACACATCACTCACAAACACACCACAAACACACCACACAACAACACACACCACACAACACACCACAACACACCACACACCACACAACCCCACAACACACCACACAACACACAAAACAACACACAACACACAACACAACAACTCACACCACACAACACACACATCACTCACAAACACCACAAACAAAACACACACAACACACACACACCACACATCACACACCACACATCACACCACACAACACACCACACAACACACACACAACAAAACACCAACACACACACACAACGCCACACAACACAACACACCATATGACACAAACAATAACACACCCCACACAACACCACACAACACACCACACAACACACAACCCACACAACACACCACACAACGCAACAACACAAGTACACCACGCACACACAACACATCACACAAACACAAAACAACGACACAACACAACACACCACACAACAACACAACACACCAACACACAACACACCACACAACAACCACCCAACCACACAAACCACCCAACCACAACACACAACCCCCACACCCCACACCACAAACACAACAAAACAACACAAACACAACACAACACACCACACACCCCAACCCACCACACCACACACAACACCCCCAACACAACCAAACACACAACCCCACACAACACACACACACAACACACAACACAACACCCCAACCCACCAAAACCACACAAACACACAACACAAAAACACCACACACCAACACACAACACAACACACAACCCCAACACACCCAACACCCAAAACACACCCCCAAAACACACAAAACAAACACACAACACAACAAAACAACCCCAAAAAACACAACACAACACACAACAACAACACCAAAAACAACACACAACACACCACACAACACAACACCACAAAACAACAAAAAACACAAACCCCCAACACAACAACAACACACCAAAACCCCCAACCCACCACACAACACCAAAAACCACAACCCCAAACACACCACAAAAACACAACACACAACACAAACAAAACAACACACACACACACAACACAACAAAACACACAACACAACAAAACAACACAACACACAACACAACACCCCCACACAACACAACACACAAACACAACACACAACACAACACAAAAACCCAACAAAAACCCAACCAACACACAACACACAAAAAACCCCAAAACAAAACCACAACAACAAAACACAAAACACAACACAAAACCACAACAAACAACACAACAACAACAAACACACAACAAACACAAACACAAAAAACACAACACAACACACAACACAACACACACACAACACCCACCCAACACAAAACCCACACAACAAAACCAACAACACAACACAACACAAAACCCACCAAAACCCAAACAACCACCCAAACACACAACACCCAACACACAACACAACACACAACACAACCAAAACAACACAAACCACAACCAAACCCCAACACACAACACAACACAAAACACAACAAAACAAAACCCCCAACACAAAACCCCACACAACACAACACACAACCAACCCAAACCCCCCACACAACACACAACCAACAAAACACACAACACAACACACAACACAACACACAACACAACAAAACACACAACACAACACACAACACAACACAAACACAAACACACAACACAACACAAACCCACACAAAACAAAACACAACAAAACACACAACACAACAACACAACACACAACACAACAAACACAACACACAACACAACACACAACACAACCACAACACAACAAAACACAACCAACACAACACACAAACCCCACACACAACACAACAAAACAACACAACACAACACACAACACAACACACAACCCCAACACACAAACACAACCCCACACAAACACAACACAACAAAACCCCACACCACAACAAAACACAACAACCAACACAAAACCCAAAACCCAAAACACAACACAACAACACACAACACAACACACAACACAACACACAACACAACCACAACACAAAAACACAACACACAACACACAAACACAACACACAACACAACACACAACACTACACACACACAACACAACACAAAACACAACAAAAAACAACACAACACACAACACAACACACAACACAACCAACACAACACAACACAAAAACACAACACACAACACAAACACAAACCCCACAACAAACCCAACACAACACACAACACAACAAAACACAAAACAAACACACAACACAACACAACACAACAAAAAACACACCCAAAACCCCAAAAACACAACAACAAAAAAACACACACACCACAACCCCAACTCAACACAAAACACAACACACAACACAACACACAACACAACACACAACACAACCACAACCAACACAACCACAAAAACCCCACACAAACCCCACAACACAAACAAACACAACACAACACACAAAAAACACCACAAAACCAACACAACACACACACCAACAAAACAAACACAACACACAACACAACACACCACACACACAAACACCAACACAAAAACACAACCCAAACAAAAACCAAAACCACACAACACAACACACCACACAACACCAACACAAAAACACAACAAAACAAAAACAACAAAACAACACAAAAAACAAAACCCACCACAACACAACACACAACACAACACACCCCACACAACACACAACACACAACACACAACACAAACACACAACAAAAACACACAAACACACAACACAACACACAACACAACACACAACACAACACCAACACAACACACAACAAAACAAAAACCCAACACAAAAACACAACAACCAACACCACACACAACAAACACACAAACACCCAACACAACACACAACACAACACACAACACAACCACAACACAACACCAACACACAACAAACAACACAACCAAACAAAAAACACAACACACAACACAACACAAACACCCCACACACAACACAACAAAACAACACAACACACAACACAACCCCCAAACACAACACAACACACAAACACACAACACAACACCACACACACAACACACCCAAAAACAACAAAAAACACAAACACAACACACAACAAAACAACAACACAACCACACAAACACACAACCAAAAACACACAACAAAACACACAACACACAACACAACACACAAAACACCACAACCCAAAACCCACAACACAACACAACCCCCAACACACAACACAACACAAAACACACAACACAAACAACACAAACACACAACCCCACAACACAACACAAAAACACACACAAAACACACAACACACCAACACAACCCACCACCCAAACACACAACACAACACAAAAACACCCACACAACACAACAACAAAACCACACAACACAACACAACACACAACCACAAACACAACACACAACAACACAACACAACAAAACACACACCACAACACAACACACAACACACAACACAACACACAACACAACAACACCCCCAAACACACAACAAAACCCCACAACACACAACAAAACAAACACACAAAAAACACACAACAAAACCCAAAACAACACACAACACAACACTCAACACAACACACAACCAACACAAAACACAACACACAACACACAACACACAACACAACACAACACACAACACACAACACAACACACAACATAGTGTAAAAATATATTCCTACCGACACGAAAGTCAACAGAAGATAATGAGGCAGATGCACGCACGCATGCACACACACGCACACACACGCACACGCACACGCACGCACACGCACGCACACACACGCTCACACACAGGTGTAGAGGCGGGCACGTACACACCTGACGCACACACGTGTACGCAGAGTACCTACGCCAGTACTCTCTAAAAACCTTCCTAATTTCCCTAAGGAAAAGTGACCGCTGAAAATTAGGCTCAAATTGTACCTAAGCGATTTTCACTTTTTCCTTCACTTTAAGTTTCCCATCTTGAAGAACAAAGGTACTGAAACACAGCAAAGGTGCTGAAACACAACAAAGGTGCTGAAACACAACAAAGGTACTGAAACACAACAAAGGTACTGAGACAACAAAGGTACTGAAACACAACAAAGGTACTGAAACACAACAAAGGTACTGAAACACAACAAAGGTACTGAAACACAACAAAGGTACTGAAACACAACACAGGTACTGAAACACAACAAAGGTACTGAAACACACAACAAAGGTACTGAAACACAACAAAGGTACTGAAACACAACACAGGTACTGAAACACAACAAAGGTACTGAAACACACAACAAAGGTACTGAAACACAACAAAGGTACTGAAACACAACAAAGGTACTGAAACACAACAAAGATACTGAAACACAACAAAGGTACTGAAACACACAACAAAGGTACTGAAACACACAACAAAGGTACTGAAACACAACAAAGGTACTGAAACACAACACAGGTACTGAAACACAACAAAGGTACTGAAACAACAAAGGTACTGAAACACAACAAAGGCACTGAAACACACAACAAAGGTACTGAAACACAACAAAGGCACTGAAACACACAACAAAGGTACTAAAAACACAAAAAGGGTACTGAAACACAACACAGTACTGAAACACAAAAAAGTACTGAAACACAACACAGGTACTGAAACACAACACAGATACTGAAACACAACAAAGGTACTGAAACACAACAAAGGTACTGAAACACAACAAAGGTACTGAAACACAACAAAGGTACTGAAAACAAAAAAGGGTACTGAAACACCAACAAAGGTACTGAAACACAACAAAGGTACTGAAACACAACAAATGTACTGAAACAATAACAACGGACTGAAACACAACAAAGGTACTGAAACACAACAAAGGTACTGAAACACAACAAAGGTACTGAAAACACAACAAAAGTACTGAAACACAACAAAGGTAACTAAAGCACAACAAAGGTACTGAAACACAACAAAGGTATTGAAACACACAACAAAGGTACTGAAACACAACAAAGGTACTGAAACACAACAAAGGTGCTGAAACACAACAAAGGTACTGAAACACAACAAAGGTACTGAAACACAACGAAGGTACTGAAACACAACAAAGGTACTGAAACACAACAAAAGTACTGAAACACAACAAAGGTACTGAAACACAACAAAGGTACTGAAACACAACAAAAGTACTGAAACACAACAAAGGTGCTGAAACACAACAAAGGTACTGAAACACAATAAAGATACTGAAACACAATAAAGGTACTGAAACACAACAAAGGTACTGAAACACAACAAAGGTACTGAAACACAACAAAGGTACTGAAACACAACAAAGGTACTGAAACACAACCAAGATACTGAAGCACAACACAGGTATTGAAACACAACAAAGGTACTGAAACACAACAAAGATACCGAAACACAACAGACGTACTGAAACACAATAAAGGTACTGAAACACAACAAAGGTACTGAAACACAACAAAGGTACTGAAACACAACCAAGATACTGAAGCACAACACAGGTATTGAAACACAACAAAGGTACTGAAACACAACAAAGATACCGAAACACAACAGACGTACTGAAAAAACAATAAGGTACTGAAACACAAAAAAGGGTTTACTGAAGCACAACAAAGGTACTAAAAAACACAACAAAGGTACTGAAACCAAACAAAGGTACTAAAAACACAACCAAGAACGAAGCACAACACAGGTATTGAAACACAACAAAGGTACTGAAACACAACAAAGATACCGAAACACAACAGACGTACTGAAACACAATAAAGGTACTGAAACACAACAAAGGTACTGAAACACAACAAAGGTGCTAAAACACAACAAAGGTACTGAAACACAACAAAGGTACTGAAACACAACAAAGGTACTGAAACACAACAAAGGTACTGAAACACAACAAAGGTACTGAAACACAACAAAGGTACTGAAACACAACAAAGGTATTGAAACACAAAAAAGGGTTTCTGAAACACAAAAAGGTACTGAAACACAAAAAAGGGTTGCTGAAACAAAAACAAAGGTACTGAAACACAACAAAGTACTAAAAACACAACAAAGGTTTTTGAAACACAACAAAGGTACTGAAACACAACAAAGGTACAGAAACACACCAAAGGTACTGAAACACAACAAAGGTACTGAAAGATAACAAAGGTACTGAAACACAGAACAAAGGCATTGAAGCACAACAAAGGTACTGAAACACAACAAATGTACTGAAACAACAAAGGTGCTGACACTCAGAAAAAAGGTGCTGACACTCAGAACAAAGGTGCTGACACTCAGAACAAAGGTGCTGACACTCAGAACAAAGCTACTGACACACAGAACAAAGGTGCTGACACACAGAACAAAGGTGGTGACACACAGTTCAAAGGTGTTGAAACACAACAAAGGTGGTGACACACAGTTCAAAGTTGCTGAATCACAACAAAGGTGATGACACACAGAACAAAGGTGCTGAAACACAACAAAGGTGTTGACACACAGAACAAATGTGCTGAAACACAACAAAGGTGCTGACACAGTTCAAAGGTGCTGAAACACCACAATACCACAACAAAGGAACAGAACACCACAACAAAGGAACAGAACACCACAACTTAGGCACATAACACCAAAACAAAGGCACAGAAAACCACAACAAAGGCACAGAACACAACAACAAAGGCACAAAAACACAACAACAAATGCACGAAAAACCAAAACAAAGGTACATAACACCACAACAAAGGCACACAAGCACCACAACAAAGGCACAGAACTCCGCAACAAAGCACAGAACCAAAAACAAAGGCACAGAACACCACAACAAAGGCACAAACTCCGCAACGAAGGCACAGAACACCACAACAAAGACACAGAACACCACAACATTGGCACGAACACCACAACAAAAGGCACAGAACACCACAACAAAGACACAGAACACCAAAACAAAGGTATATAACACCACAACAAAGGCACAAACCCACCACAACAAAGGCACAGAAAACACAACAAAGGCACAGAAACCCCACAACAAAGGCACAGAACAACAAAAACGAAGGCACAGAACACCACCCCAAAGGCACGGAACACCACAACAAAGGCGTAGAACCCAACAAGAAAGGCACAGAACACCACAACAAAGACACAGAACACCACAACAAAGACACAGAACACCACAACAAAGGCACAGAACAACACAACAAAGGCAAAGAACACCAAAAACAAGGAACAGAACACCACAACAAAGGCACAGAACACCCACGACAAATTCACAGAACACCACACAAAGGCTCAAAAACAACACAACAAAGGCACAGAACACCACGACAAAGGCACAGAACACCACAACATTGGCACAGAACTCCGCAACAAAGGTAAAAAAGCACCACAACAAAGGCACAGAACACCAAAACTTTGGCACAGAACTCCACAACAAAGGCACAGAACACCACAACAAGACCCAGAACACCACAACAAAGGCAAAAGAACACCACAACAAACAAAGGCACAAAACACCACGACAAAGACACAGAACACCCACAACAAGGCGCAGAACACAAACAACAAAGGCACAGAACACCACAACAAAAGCACAGAACACAAACAACAAAGGCACAGAACACAACAACAAAGGCACAGAACACAACAACAAAGGCACGAACACAACAACAAAGGCGCAGAACCCCACGACAAAGGCACAGAACACCCACAACAAAGGCACAGAACTCCACAACAAAAGCACAGAAACCTCAACAAAGGCGCAGAACACCACAACAAAGACACAGACAAACCACAACAAAGGCACAGAACACCACAACAGAGGCACAGACAACCACAACAAAGACACGGAACACCACAACAAAGACACAGAACACCACAACAAAGGCACAGAACACCGCAACAAAGGCACAGAACACCACAAAAAAGAAACAGAAACACCACAACAAGGCACAGAACACCACAACAAGGTACAGAACACCACAACAAAGACACAGAACACCACAACAAGGCACACGAACACCACAACAAGGCACAGAACACACAACAAAGGCACAGAACACCACAAACAAAGGCACAGAACACCACAACAAAGGTACAGAACACCACAACAAAGGCACAGAACACCACAAAAAAGGGCACAGAACACCACAACAAGGCACAGAACACCACAACAAGGCACAGAACACTACAACAAAGGCACAGAACACCACAACAAAGACACAGAACACCACAACAAAGGTACAGAACACCACAACAAAGGCCCCAGAACACCACAACAAGACACAGAACACCACAAAAAAGGCACAGAACACCACAACAAAGGCACAAAAACACCACAACAAAGAACACAGAACCCCAAACAAAGACACAGAACACCACAACAAAGGTACAAACACCACAACAAAGGCACAGAACACCACAACAAAGGCACGAACACCACAACAAAGGCACAGAACACCACAACAAAGGTACGGGAACACCACAACAAAGCACGAACACCACAAACAAAGGCACAAAACCACAACAAAGGCAACAAAACACCACAACAAAGGCACAGAACCCACAACAAAGGCACAGAACACCACAACAAAGGTACAGAACACCACAACAAGGGCACAGAACACCACAACAAGGCACAGAACACCACAACAAAGGCAAGAACACCACAACAAAGGTACAGAACACCACAACAAAGGCACAGAACACCACAACAAAGGTACAGAACACCACAAACAAAAGCACAGAACACCACAACAAAGACACAGAACACCACAACAAAGGCACAGAACACCACAACAAAGGTACAGAACACCACAACAAAGGCACAGAACCACCACAACAAAGGCACAGAACACCACAACAAAGACACAGAACACCACAACAAAGGTACAGAACACCACAACAAAGGCACAGAACACCACAACAAAGGCACAGAACACCACAACAAAGACACAGAACACCACAACAAAGGCACAGAACACCACAACAAAGACACAGAACACCACAACAAAGGTACAGAACACCACAACAAAGGCACAGAACACCACAACAAAGGCACAGAACACCACAACAAAGGCACTGGTCTGCCAGAAAATTCCTTGAGCCTCAGAAATTTGTTGAGTTGAAATAAGAATCTGGTGACGTCAACTCACACAACTGTGAGTTTAGATAATTATTATTATTTTATGATTATTATAATGATTTATGAGAGTATGTATGATAGCGATGATATACTGAAATGTGTGTGTATAGTGTTGGAGACTGTATAGTGTGTGTATAGTGTTGGAGACTGTATAGTGTGTGTATAGTGTTGGAGCTGTATAGTGTGTATGTTGGAGACTGTATAGTGTGTGTATAGTTTGGAGACTGTAAGTGTGTGTATATGTTGGAGACTGTAGTGTGTGTATAGTGTTGGAGACTGTATAGTGGTGTTATAGTGTTGGAGACTGTATAGTGTGTGTATAGTGTTGGAGACTGTATAGTGTGTGTATAGTGTTGGAGACTGTATAGTGTGTGTATAGTGTTGGAGACTGTATAGTGTGTGTATAGTGTTGGAGACTGTATGGTGTTGGAGACTGTATAGTGTGTGTATAGTGTTGGAGACTGTATAGTGTTGGAGACTGTATAGTGTGTGTATAGTGTTGGAGACTGTATAGTGTGGTGTATAGTGTTGGAGACTGTATAGTGTGTGTATAGTGTTGGAGACTGTATGAGTGTGTGTATAGTGTTGGAGACTGTAGAGTGTGTGTATAGTGTTGGAGACTGTAGAGTGTGTGTATAGTGTTGGAGACTGTAGAGTGTGTGTATAGTGTTGGAGACTGTAGAGTGTGTGTATAGTGTTGGAGACTGTAAGTGTGTGTATAGTGTTGGAGACTGTATAGTGTGTGTATAGTGTTGGAGACTGTAAGAGTGTGTGTATAGTGTTGGAGACTGTAGAGTGTGTGTATAGTGTTGGAGACTGTAGAGTGTGTGTATAGTGTTGGAGACTGTAGAGTGTGTGTATAGTGTTGGAGACTGTAGAGTGTGTGTATAGTGTTGGAGACTATAGTGTGTGTATAGTGTTGGAGACTGCATAGTGTGTGTATAGTGTTGGAGACTGTAGAGTGTGTATAGTGTTGGAGACTGTAGAGTGTGTATAGTGTTGGAGACTGTAGAGTGTGTATAGTGTTGGAGACTATATTGAGCAGCAGCACTGAGTGAATCAGTTGCTAATTTCTACAACAGTTCAGTAGAAATGAGACAGTAATAAGAAAACTGAAAGATGGTGAATGTAGTAACATTGTTTTAAAAATTAGACAGACAGGAAGGCAGTAAAGTAGAGGCCAGAATTTCTGATGCGTATACAATGTAAGGTAATGGAGAAGATAATCTGGAGAGTGGTGGTTCGCTCAGAGATGTGCTGTCGTAAACAGTAACCTACACGGGCTTAGAGATAGCAAATCTTGCCTTACAAACAAACCTGCTGGAGGTCTATGACAAAGTAACGAAAGTGAGGTAAGAGGGAGGGAGAGAGAAAGAGAGAGAGAGAGAGAGAGAGAGAGAGAGAGAGAGAGAGAGAGAGAGAGAGAGAGAGATGGGCGCACTACAAGAAGGTATTTGATATTTTACCCCACAAGAAATTGGGGCAAAATGTTGAGGAGCAGACTGGAGAAACAAGAACTGCTCTTCTGTAGATCAAACACCACCACAGGAGGAGAGTGATTGTCTGAGATCGGTGATAAGTACCATTTTCTTTTGGTTTATACATTATACCGACAAGTTGGTTTAGAAAGACACGTAAGCAAACACTGACATATTTATTAGAAAACGTTTCGGTCCTGGGACCTTGATCACTTCTAACATACAGAGGTATGTATAATGTTCGCCAAGACCGTAGTCCTGGCACGGGTCTCAGTCTTGCGATGACCCGTCTCGGGCTCCCGAGGGAGAAAGGTTTCTACAATGATGCGACATATGCTGTTCAAACACTCTTCTGGTCAGTTCAACTGGTGCATCTCATAAGCGACAACACCGTATGTACTCCTAACTATGGACACTAGCGAGGAGGAGGATATGTCGTTATCACAGGTAACAGCTTGTCTGGTTCGTTGACTCCATGGTACACTAGTGTGGCGGCAGTCATCTCTGGGTCCTCTTCGGGAGGGAATATCACTCCTAGTTGCCTGCGGAGTGTCTCTAACTTCGCACTCCAGAAGATAGTGTGTTAGGGGCCGCTGAACAACGTGCTGACAGTACTGGCACAG
>NC_069424.1:24934339-24941839 GCF_026875155.1 Cherax quadricarinatus
TCTTCCTCTCTCAAACCCCTTTCTCCCCCCCCACACCCCCCCCCCCCCTCTAGCCTTCTGTCTGCGGTAACAAAAAAAAAAAAAAAAAAAAAAAAAAAAAAAAAAAATGGGTGGCCTTAGAGGACGGAAAACCAGAATCGGGTAGAAAACCAGGGGGGGAAGACGGGGAGTTAGAGCCCCAAAAAAAAGGGAGGAAAGGGGGAAAAGGAAGATAGTAGAGCTTGGTAAGAAAATGGAGGGGGATGCTAAGAGTGCGGAAGGGGGAATAAGGGTCTAGCACAGAAGCTGGGAACAGTGCTTAAAAAGAAACTGCAAACCTAAAAACAGATTAGAGAACAAATGACAATCAGACTACATCGGGAAATCAAATGGGGGCGCAGACAAGGGAGGGTAAGCAACAACGAGACATCCGTACAGGAAGGCCCTATCAGACCCCGGGGGGCCCGGGAAAAAGACGACAGCACACTGAGATCAACGACAGGTCGAAGACAATATGGAAATTCAAAGTCAGGGGGGCAACAAGGGGAAAAGGTAAGCAACAAGGGAGACATCCCGTACACAAGGACCTTCGACCACGTGGGGGCCAGGAAAAGACATGACCACTAAGATCAAGCGCAGGTCCGAAGACAATGAAGGTTTTTATATGCAAGGTTCTAACCCCAAACCAGTAGCAAGGGCAGCTGGCCAGGAAAGACACCCCACTGAAAATAAATTTTTCAGATATGCAGGACGAAGGCAAGAACATTCAATGGGGGAAAAAAAATGCCTCAGGGGAAGCATATGGAAAACTCAGTGGGAGGGGGAAAGGGCGAGGTCAGGGTACAGGCCCAAAAAAGCCAAGGGCCAACTTTGAAGAAATAAAACGGGAGGAGAAAAAAAAGATTAAAGGGCATCAGAAAACAATAGGGAGGGCAACGACCCGGTGACAAATTTTCAAGAATTGGGGGGTTTTGCGAGTGAAGGATACGGCCTCAGAGTAATTTTTCAGGAAAATCATTTCGAATAGTTTTCTGAAGAGAAAGCAAGACTGAGAGACAAAGAGGGTACCAAGAGAAACCCGACCGCAAACAGAACACAAGAAAAAAGAACCGAAAAAAAGGGTACAGAGACGCAAGGAGGCGAAAGCAAGAAAATGAGCAGGACCCGACACAGGAGGAAGGGCAAACCACCCCACAAAATCTCCCCCCAACAACCCCACCCGGACATTCCCAACGCAACTGAGCAACCTTACTCCAACCCACTCACTGTTCCCTCTGCCCCCAAAACCCCCCATACACAACCTCACCCCAAACTGTCCCTTATGGGCATTCGGCCCCCCACCCCCCAAAACACATCCCCCACCTACCCCCAAGCCCCATAAGGCCCCCACCAAGGTCTCCCTCCCCCAACCCCAATATACTTGCCGACCACAATGATAAAAAAAACTAAAGGGTTTTGGGTACACAAACCGGATGGAAACGAATAAACATGAGGAGGGGAATGAAAGAATCATGAAAAATCCCCAACTCAAGCAGTCACAGAAACAAAACTCGCTGAGAAATAACTGACACAATTTTTCCCAAAAATATCAGATCCTGAGGAAAGATAGAAGGGAGAAGGGGGGAGGGGTTTGCACTGCTCTAAAACACCAAGGGGGTTTGAGGAAAGGGAAGGCATGACATGTTTGGGAGAAAGAGACACATTGTAGGAAAATTTCTCCGGAGAACAAAAGTAGTCATTGGAGTGATGTAAACCCACCACAAAAGCGGACCCAAAGAGAGAGACGAAGAAAAAAACAGGGGAGGGGACCCCCTGGCTGAGGGGCAAGAAGAGCTCATCGAGCAAGCAAATTTACGGGAAATGGGGATTCAACCACAGGGAGATCGACGGGAAAACCCTGGACCACGGGGGGCCCCCAAAACAGGGAGAGCCAAGATAGGAGTGGATTTGAAAACCTCATGCATCAACATGTCAGGACACAACCAAGAGAGAGGGGGGGGACACCAGCAGACGCACTTGTGTCACCCTGACGTTCAAACCCGAGGACATCATTTACGGGGGCCCCTTGGAGCACGATCATTTTTTTCTGAGTTTGACTATATAGTAATTAAAGGGAGAAGGTAACAGGAACGGAAGGGACAGGGCCAAACTATAAAGGGGGACACACAGGTATGAGAAACTTTCCGCGGGGTTCGGGGAAAAGAGAAATGGTAGGAAAAACAGTAAAACGGATGATAAATGTGGGAAAAAGTGCAAGGGGGAAGGAAAGTTTTTGTTCCCAAGGGAAACAAAATAATAGGAAGACCAAGACGAGTCCTTGGGTTTCCCAAGGTTAGGGAGGCAAAAACTAAGTGCAAAAGAGAATGGAAAAGGTACGGGGGCAAGGGCCCGGGAAAAAAAGGGGATTAGTGAAGAGCCAAAACAGTAAAGCGCAGATAAGGGGGGGCCCCCGACAGTATGAAAACGCATAGCATCGAAAATCAAATCGACCCAAACTGCGTAAGCCCCCTTAGGAAGAAAAAACAGTCAAGGACCAGTGATAAGCAAAAAAGGGGAAACCACAAGAAACCCATCAAGAGGTATGGAGGAGCTCAAAACAATTTAAGGAAAATTTACATAAGACGGAAGGCTCGGGGGGGGCAGACCAATGGGGCACCAACAAGGGAAAACCCAACAAGTGTTGGACACATACATACAGAGAGGAGGGGGGAAAAAACTCTAAGGGGCATCATACCTCAAAGCAATGGGAAACCCACAACATCCTTTCCCTGGGGCCTTTTGAGAGGGGGCAGATATGTTGTGCTACCATTCCACAATCTTCAACACATCCCTGGAAAAAGGGGAACTACCTAGGGATGGAAACAGCAAATGTAGTTCCCATTTCAAAAAAGGGGACAGAAAAAAGGCACTAAACTTAACCTGGCATTGACTGTATAGTAAGCAAAATTATGGAGAAGATTATCAGGAGGGAAATGTGGAGCACCTGGAACGGAACAGGAGTATAAATGCCAACCACACGGATTTTACGGAAGGGGAAATTCCTGTGTCCAAAAACCCTTTTGGAGTTTTATGATAAAAAACAGAAATAAACAAGAGAGAGGGGTGGGTTTATTTCATCTTTTTGGGCTGCGAAGGCCTTTGACACAGTTTTTCCCCAAGAGATTAGTGCAGAAACTAGAGCATCAGGGGCATATAAAAGGAAGGGCACTGCATGGATCAAGAATACCTGACAGGGGGGCAACAAAGAGTCATGGACGTAAGATTATCACAGTGGGCACCTGTGACGAGCGGGGGGCCCACAGGGTCGGTCCAGGACCATGCTATTTTTGGGATGGAACGACATGACGGGAAGGGGTTTGACCAAAGTTTCCCTTTTGCAGATGATTGAAGTTAATGAGGAGAAATTAAAAATGTGAGACCCCAGGACTTCAAAAGGGCCTGGACAGACGGACACCTGGGCCAGCAAATGGCTTCCGAATTTAAAACCGCCAAATGAAAGTCGAAGATAGGGGAAGGGCCAGAAAACCACAACAGGAAGGCGGTGGCCAAAGACTGCAAACCCACTCAAGGGGAAAGACTTTGGGGGGAGTAAACACCGAGCATGTCCCGGAAGCACAATCAAACAGATAACTGCTGCAGAGGGCGCCTGGCAAACCTGAACAGCATTGACACCTTATAAAGGGAAACATTCAAACACTGTACACCGTTAGCACCCAAATAGTATGCAGCACCTTTTGGAACCCCCACTTTATAAAGCACGTCAAAAAACTAAGAAAGTACAAAGGTTTGCAACAGGTTTTTTCCAAGCTAAGGGGGGAAAACCTATGAAGAAAGATAAGGGGAAATCGGCCTGACGACACGGGGACAGGAGGGCAGGGGAGACATGATAACGACAAAAAAATACTGCGTGGAATAGACAAGGGGGACAAGGACAGGATGTTTCCAGGGGGGGGACACAGAAACAAGAGGCCCCAATGGAATTGAAGACCAAATGAGTCGAGAGATGAGGAATATTTCTTCATCATAGATTGTAAGGCATGGAAAGCCAGAAAATGACGTAGGGAGCAGGAACCATACACAGTTTTAAAACGAGGTTTGATAAAACTCATGGAGCGGGAGAGATAGGGTCAAATACAACCGGTGAAAGGCGGGGGCCCGGGGCTAGGCTCGACCCCGCAACCCAAATAGGGAGTACAAATAGGTGATAAAACACACACTTTCACACACACAACACACACACACACACACACTTACACACCACACACACACACACACACACACACACACACACACCACTTTCACACACAACACCAACACAATACACACACACACCACACCCACCACACACACACACACACACACACACACACACCAAAACACACACACACACACACACACACACACACACACCACACACACACACACACACACACACAACCCCACCAACCCCACACACACTTTCCATACACAAAAAACACACACACAACACACCAAAACACACACACAACCCCCCACCACACCACACACACACACACACACTTTCACACACACACACACACAAAACACCACACACAACACACACACACACACACCACACAACACACACTTTTCACATACACACAAACACACACACCCACACACACACAACACACACACACCACACCACACACACACACACACACACACACACACACCACCTTACCCAAAACCCCAAAACAACACCCACCACACAAAACCACACACTTACACACACCACACACACACACACACACACACACACACACACTTACACAACCACACACACTTACACATACACAAAAACCACACACAACCACACACACACCAAAACCACACACACTTACACACACACAACCACACACACACACCACACACACACACACACACCAACTTACACAACACACAAACCAAACACAACACACACACACACACACACACACACACACACACACCACACACACCACACACACTTACCCTACACACAAACACACACACAACACACACACACACACACACACACACACACACACACACACACACATTTAAACACATACACACAAACCCACACACACACCCACACACCACACACACCACACAACCACACACTTACACCACACACACACACACACCCACACACACACACACACACACACACCCCACACACACACACACACAACACACACACACACACACACATCCCATCTGGGGGACTTAGATGAATTTTTTCCAGAATTTGAACCGGGCCCGGGGCGTTGACCCTGGGAACTCTCTCCGGGTAAACCCCTACATCCATTTTTCAATCTTTAATGATACCAGTAAGACCATTGCAAAAAATTCTGGGTTTTTTTTGTATTCCCGGGCAAAAAGATACCCAGTGTTGCGCACTGTGTCATAGTCATCAATTTGTCAGTGTCAGATACCCCCTAATTTGGTTCCATAAACACAGTACTTTAGTCTTTTGAGACTAGAGTATCAAGCCTTCCAAGCCCAGACACCAGCCTTACAACTCACGACCCAAAAAAAGTTTTTGTATTCGGCAATCATTTCCCTGACAACTTGTGGTAATCACCAGTGACAATCTGACATTTAAAATCTTAATTTTGTAGGGAATTTAAAAAGCAATTTTAGAAAAATTACAAAGGTCAGGTTTTCGAGGCTTAAAATTTGGGAAAAGTTTGAGAAGAAGAGACAAGAACTCAAAAGGTGGGCCGGGAAAGGGAAACCCCCACCCTAGCATAAAAAATCACCCCCACAGTTTTACCCCTTCCGAATACAAACTACAAATTAAAACGTTTAAATCACAAGAAAGCACTGAGCCATACGAGATTTAAAGATGAACATTGTGGATACAATAAAGTAATTTTTTCTTTCTTTTTTTTTCCGGGAAAAATTACGATTCAGGGTTACTGACAGAGGGAATTAAACTTGCAACAAACTTCAACCCCTTACATCCTCACGAACACAATCTTTTATGGTGACTTGAGAGCATCAACTTCGTGGCAGGTCAGGAGTCGCAGCTTCAAGGATATCAGAGCATAACTTGACCTTCCACAGCAAAAGTTTTACAGGACCGTACAGTTGTTGAAATTGAATTATTGACAGCACGAGTTCCTGTACTCGAGGGGTAATGTTTTCAGAATTTGGGATGGGGCTTGTCACAGATGGATCTGTGAAAGACGAGGTGAAGCATATTATTGATGAGGGGAAAAAGATGAGTGGTGCACTGAGGCATCTGTAGAGACAAAGAACGTTATCCATGGAAGCAAAACAAGGGGAATATATGAGAGTATAGATATAACAAAGATCTTATATTGAAGATCTTATATGTGAAGCATGGATGGTGAATGTTGCAACAAGGAGAAGGCTGGAGGCAGTGGAGATTTCGTAGCTAAGGGCAATATGTAGTGTGAATATAATGCAGAAAATCGGTAGCTTGGAGATTAGGAGGAGGTGGTGTGGGTTTTCTAAAATATTATCCAAAAAGTTGAAGAGTTGTTGAGGTGGTTCAGACATTTACAGAGGATGGAACAAGGTAGGATGACTTGGAGGGCATATAAGTCTGTAGTGGATGAAAGGCGGGGTAGGGGTCGTCCTCGAAAAGGTTGGAGGGAGGGGTTAAAAGGTTTTGTGTGTGAGGTGCTTGGACTTCCAGCAAGCGTTTGTGAGCGTGTCAGAGAGGAGTGAGTGGAGGAAAGTGGTTTTTATGACTTGATGTGCTGTGGGAGTCTAAGCAAGGTAACATTTATGATGGGATTCAGGGAAATCGGTTAGCCGGGCTCAAGTCCGGCTAACCGGAGAGTCTGCACTCTGAAGGAGAGGTGGAGGTGACAAGTACAGTGTCTGCACTCTGAAGGAGAGGTGGAGGTGGCAAGTACAGTGTCTGCGCTGTGAAGGAGGGGTAGAGGTGGCAAGTACAATGTCTGCACTCTGAAGGAGAGGCGGAGATATTTGTAGTTTTGAACTGTAGTATCGGCACGTCTCTGTCAAGACAGTGATGGAGTGAATGATGGCAACAGCAGGTCTGGCTGAGTGGATAAAGTACTACATACTTTGATGCAGAGTTGTAGACAGCCTGTACTGTCTGCACAGACAGCCTATGCTGTCTGCCAGCTTAGTTCATATTTCGCGCCATGCTGGTGCTGCCACCTATAGGCGTTGCCACTTCAGCCTGCCTGCCCTTGCCTCACTCTCACTCTCACAGCGGCCTAGCAGGAAGACACAAGGCCTACTCCTAGCTCTCTCTCGTGGGATGGCCCTGCCCGGGCCATGGGCACAACACACAAGCCTGTGTACCCACCACGACACTTTTCAATAAACAAAGAAGCCTCCGAAGACATTTATCATTAACCACCCGCTTACAGCCTACTAAACAAATAATCTTGTTAAACAGAGTGCGCAGGTTCGAAACCAGCTATGGACTGGAAGATAATATTTGTAAATAATTTCGCCCGTTTTCGGACGAAATTATTCACACACACACGCACACACACACACACACACACA
>NC_069424.1:24954339-24999169 GCF_026875155.1 Cherax quadricarinatus
ATGGCTGTAATGTCACATTGTTCCAATCTCTGTTTGTTCCATGGATGTAATGTCACATTGTTCCAATCTCTGTTTGTTCCATGGATGTAATGTAGCTTTCCCAGGGTCATTCCTCCCTCACCCAGGGTACCAGGGTCACTCCTCCCTCACCCAGGGTACCAGGGTCACTCCTCCCTCACCCAGGGTACCAGGGTCACTCCTCCCTCACCCAGGGTACCAGGGTCACTCCTCCCTCACCCAGGGTACCAGGGTCACTCCTCTCTCACCCAGGGTACCAGGGTCACTCCTCCCTCACCCAGGGAAACCAGGGTCACTCCTCTCTCACCCAGGGTACCAGGGTCACTCCTCCCTCACCCAGGTACAAGGGTCACTCCTCCCTCACCAGGGGTTACCAGGGTCACTCCTCCCTCACCCAGGGTACCAGGGTCACTCCTCTCTCACCCAGGGTACCAGGGTCACTCCTTCCTCACCCAGGGTACCAGGGTCACTCCTCCCTCACCCAGGGTACCAGGGTCACTCCTCCCTCACCCAGGGTACCAGGGTCACTCCTCCCTCACCCATGGTTCCAGGGTCACTCCTCCCTCACCCAGGGTACCAGGGTCACTCCTCCCTCACCCAGGGTACCAGGGTCACTCCTCCCTCACCCAGGGTACCAGGGTCACTCCTCCCTCGCCCAGGGTACCAGGGTCACTCCTCCCTCACCCAGGGTACCAGGGTCATTCCTCCCTCACCCAGGATACCAGGGACACTCCTCCCACACCCAGAGTACCAGGATCACTCCTCCCTCACCCAGGGTACCAGGGTCACTCCACCCTCTCCCAGGGTACCAGGGCCATTGCTCCCTCACCCAGGGTACCAGGGTCACTCTTCCCTCACCCAGGGTACAAGGGTCACTCTTCCCTCACCCAGGGTAGCAGGGTCACTCCTCCCTCACCCATGGTTCCAGGGTCACTCCTCCCTCACCTCGGGTACCAGGGTCACTCTTCCCTCACCCAGGGTACCAGGGTCACTCCTGCCTCACCCAGGGTACCAGGGTCACTCCTCCCTCACCCAGGGTAAAAGGGGCACTTCTTCCTTACCCAGGGTACCAGGGTCACTTCTCCCTCACCCAGGGTAGCAGGGTCACTCCTCCCTCACCCAGGGTAGCAGGGTCACTCCTCCCTCACCCAGGATAGCAGGGCCACTCCTCCCTCACCCAGGGTAGCAGGGTCACTCCTCGCTCACCCATGGTACCCAGGGTCACTCCTCCTCACCCAGGGTTTACCAGGTCACTCCTCCTCACCCAGGGTATTAGGTCAACTCCTCCCCTCACCCGGGAGTACCAGGGCCCACTCCTCCCTCACCCAGGGATCAGAGTCACTCCTCCTCACTTCAGGGAACCAGGGTCACTTTCCTCCTCACCCAGGGTACCAGGGTCACTCCTCCCTCACCCAGGGTATAAGAGTCATCCTCCCTCACCCGGGGTTTCCCGGGTCACTCCTCCCTCATCAGGGTACAGGGGTCACTCCTCCTCACCCAGGTTTACCAGGGTCACTCCTCCCTCACCCAGGGTATAAGAGTCACTCCTCCCTCACCCATGGTACCAGGGTCACTCGTCCCTCACTCAGGGTATCAGAGTCACTCCTCCCTCACCCAGGGTATCAGAGTCACTCCTCCTTCACTCAGGGAACCAGGGTCACTCCTCCTCACCCAGGGTCCCAAATTCACTCCCCCCTTTCCCCCAGGGTATAAGAGTCACCCCTCCCTCACCTAGGGGTACCAGGGTCACTCCTCCTCACTCAGGGGTTATCAGAGTCACCCCCCTCCTCACCCATGGTACCAGGGTCACTCCTCCCTCACCCAGGGTACCAGGGTCACTCCTCCCTCACCCAGGGTACCAGGGTCACTCCTCCCTCACCCATGGTACCAGGGTCACTCCTCCCTCACCTAGGGTACCAGGGTCACTCCTCCCTCACTCAGTGTATCAGAGTCACTCCTCTCTCACCCATGGTACCAGGGTCACTCCTCCCTCACCCAGGGTACCAGGGTCACTCCTCCCCTCACCCGGGGGGTACCAGGGTCACTCCCCCTTCTCACCTGGTACCAGGGTCACTCTCCCTCCCCCAGGGTACCAGGGTCATCCTCCCTCACCCAGGGTACCGGGGTTTCATCCTCCCTCACCAGGGTACCAGGGTCACCCCTCCCTCACCCATGGTTCCCAGGGTCACTCCTCCCTCACCCAGGGTACCAGGGTCACTCCCCCCTCCACTCAGTGTATCAAAAGTAAATCCTCTCTCACCCATGGTACCAGGGTCACTCCTCCCTCACCCAGGGTACCAGGGTCACTCCTCCCTCACCCAGGGTACCAGGGTCACTCCTCTCTCACCCATGGTACCAGGGTCACTCCTCCCTCACCCAGGGTACCAGGGTCACTCCTCTCTCACCCATGGTACCAGGGTCACTCCTCCCTCACCCAGGGTACCAGGGTCACTCCTCCCTCACCCAGGGTACCAGGGTCACTCCTCCCTCACCCAGGGTACCAGGGTCACTCCTCCCTCACCCAGGGTACCAGGGTCACTCCTCCCTCACCCAGGGTACCAGGGTCACTCCTCCCTCACCCAGGGTACCAGGGTCACTCCTCCCTCACCCAGGGTACCAGGGTCACTCCTCTCTCACCCATGGTACCAGGGTCACTCCTCCCTCACCCAGGGTACCAGGGTCACTCCTCCCTCACCCAGGGTACCAGGGTCACTCCTCCCTCACCCAGGGTAGCAGGGTCACTCCTCCCTCACCCAGGGTACCAGGGTCACTCCTCCCTCACCCAGGGTACCAGGGTCACTCCTCCCTCACCCAGGGTACCAGGGTCACTCCTCCCTCACCCAGGGTATCCAGGGTCACTCCTCCCTCACCCAGGGTACCAGGGTCACTCCTCCCTCACCCAGGGTACCAGGTTCACTCCTCCCTCACCCAGGGTACCAGGGCCACTCCTCCCTCACCCAGGGTACCAGGGTCACTCCTCCCTCACCCAGGGTACCAGGGTCACTCCTCCCTCACCCAGGGTACCAGGGTCACTCCTCCCTCACCCAGGGTAGTCAGATGTAAGCTCTCCCCACAACACCTTGGTCATTTAAAATACAATTTATCCGTACATCGATAGAATAAATAATTTATTAACTGAAACAAGGATCCAGGGATTTATATATATATATATATATATATATATATATATATATATATATATATATATATATATATATATATATATATACATGTGTGTGTGTGTGTGTGTGTTGTGTGTGTGTGTGTGTGTGTGTGTGTGTGTGTGTGTGTGTGTGTGTGTGTGTGTGTGTGTGTGTGTGTGTGTGTATAAATGTATAAACAGAAATATGGATGTGAGGCTACCAACTGAGGTACCAGGCTTCTAATAGGTAAGAGGTACTAGCTGTAATTCATCTGATTCTTCCCCGCAGCCCAGGAGCTTTTTGTACCAGGTTCTGCAGCACAGCCTGCATAAACCTGCATGAATTTAGAGCGGAATAGTCATGCCTGTCTCAGTTACTAAACCACTATGACGGAATTATGGAGGCGTTGGAAGTAAACCAAAACGCAGATGTGGTGTACAGGGAGTCCGCAGAGGCTTTTGACATATGTGGTCAAGTGATGATTTTTCAAGTCAATTTTCTGGCAGTAAACGTTTGGAAAATTAGGCGTTAACAAAGTAACAAGCTCAGTACCCCAAGGTACTGTCCTGGTGCCTCTACTCTTTCTTACCCTCATTGTAAACACAGATAAACACAGTCACCATAGTTTCGTATCATCATTTGTAGATAATACCAAAATAAGTATGAAAATCACTTAGATGACGAGGAAAAATAAAAGAAGGTACAATAAAAATCTTTTACTGGACATTTAAAAATGACACGACCTTCAACAGTGACAGTTTCGAACTGCCTAAATATGGAAAGAATGAAGAACTCGATGGGAACACTGTAAATAAAACACCAAAGAGTGTGAGAGGAGCATGTGAAGGATCTGGGTGTAATTATATCAGCTGATCTTTCTTTCAAAAAACACAATAAAGCCAGGAAAATGAGAGGGTGGTTAATGAGGACTTTCAGGACGAAGGAAATAATGCCAGTGATGACACTTCAAATTGCTTGTGCTCTCTCGCTTGGAGTACCGTTCAGTGTTGACGGCGCCATTCAGGGCAGGAGAAATATCATTCCTGGAATAGATTCAAACATCATTTACGTTCGCATAAAGCCAGGAAAGCCTTTACATTACTGGAAACACCTCTCTCTCTCCTCCACTGGAACAGAGGAGATATATACCATGATATATATCAGGAAAATGCTTGAGGGTCTGGTCCCGATTCCGCACACTGCCATAACAATCTACTAGAGAGAGAGATAGGGAAGAATGTGTAGAATAAACTTAGTGAAAGGCAGGGTCGCTGTGACAGCAGTATGAGAGCATTATTTGAACATATATAATCCCAGACTTGTTAACACCTTGCCGGAAGATATCAGAAACATTGTTGGAACAAGTATAGACGTCTTTTAGAAGAAACTAGACAATTTCTCTCCCTGTGGAACCCTGCTCGTCACAGGCGCCCACTCCGACACCTCGTCACGTACCTTGACTCGCTGAGGCATTCCCGTCAGTTATTCTCTGATCCATTGCAGTGCCTTCCTTGTTATACCTGCTGTATCAGCATGGCTGTGACGGATATATTGGCCAGCGGGCCGCCAGCAGCAACAGCCTGGTTGACCAGGCAAGCACCAGACAAGCCTGTCCTATCTGGGCCGGGCTTCGAGAGTAGGAAAACTCGGGAATATATGAAATTGAATATGAACAGTAAGGTTACGTGACCTAATTCCCATTTTCTTTTTTTGCGCAGTGAGTTCTGTTAGCTTGTATAATTGTATATGACAACACTGCGTGCTGACCCAGGCATCACCAGTGTTTGGTTGTCTGCCCCTGAGTGCTCAGGAGTTATTTCTTCCATCATTCTGCCATTTTAAAAAGATGAGAGCAAATACTCCAAAAGCATCTCTCGAAGCAGCGTTAGAGACATTAGAGAAGGCTACCATCCCAAGACTATCCCTGGCTTGCACCAAACAAATGTCTGACAAGTCATCGTGGAGACTGTGAGAGTTGTCGTATTCAAGAGACGATGTTCCTGGACCAGTTCGAGCATCTTCTTCGTGTGGTTCACAAGAATGTGATGAAGATTATGTTAAAAACAGAGGATAGAGAAGCCATGAAAAATAACGAAGTGAACTAGAAGGTTGAAAAGGAGAATAATTAATTATTTTATGTCACTGATTCCTCACAGTTGACATCTACTTCCTCTTCACCAACAGATGCAGAAGAGAAGTCGCGTCCAGCTGAATCTTCAAATACTGCAGCCCATCATAACGAAGAAAGAAGGTTCACTGTGTAATTATGTTGGTAGAATTACTGACAATATGTTAGGTAACAGGACACAAGTGCTCCTGAAGAGCGAAACGTTGCCACGATAAAATGTTGCATTAGTTGCACTTGTGTCATGTCACCTAACAAGATTCATTGCCTTCTGGTTGGCACAGAAGTGACTGTAACAATGGATTGGTTCAACATCTCTGGCCATACCGCCACAAACCTCTCATGAACTCTGGCGAGAAGCATCGAAGTACGACTTGAAAAATTATTATGATACTCACAAAATGCTCTCAACTCACATGGATCAAAAACACCAAAATCGAAGGAGATAACACTCTAGCAAAGTTCCACACGACCGCAGGAGTTGGTCAGCAGAGAGACAGTCGTGCAGACAAAGAAAGACTTCAGCCTCTCTCTCCTTAAATACTAGGTTTCGAAGCTTCTATCTGACGTGTCCATATTCAACAAGGTTGACAGGATTGCCAAGACGTCCTTCTCTAGGCAACCCCAAGTTCAGCAGCAGTGCGGACATGAACCAGTCGAGAACTTACATTGTTTCTCTCAAGGACTGGAACCTCACAGTTCATGTACGGGGCTCTGCGTTAGATACCACTTTCTCCAACACTGGTCTGTCAGAGGAAGCCTGCAAGACCATACAGGCTTCCATCAACGGGAGGTTACCTGGAATGCTCCCCGTCGAAATGTTTGGATGTGGTCCTCTCTCTCAAGGAGCATGGAGCATCCGGCGGAGCCAGCTTCAGCTTGTTCGCCGAGTTCAAAGGGAAGTGTGGAGCCACTGGTGCATCCGGCTGGAAAGCAACAAGCAGAGGAGAGGATCTCGTAAGAGAGTTAGTTTACTGGTGGTCTGGTAGGATGGAACCCGTGGTATTGTTGTTCATGGAACCCGTGGTACTGCTGTTCATGGAACCCGTGGTACTGTTCCTCGTGGAACCCGTGGTACTGTTGCTCATGGATTCCGTTGTACTGCTGTTCATGGAGCCCGTGGTACTGCTGTTCATGGAACCCGTGGTACTGCTGTTCATGGAACCCGTGGTACTGTTGCTCATGGAACCCGTGGTACTGTTGCTCATGGATTCCGTTGTACTGCTGTTCATGGAGCCCGTGGTACTGCTGTTCATGGAACCCGTGGTACTGCTGTTCATGGATCCCGTGGTACTGCTGTTCATGGAACCCGTGGTACTGCTGTTCATGGAACCCGTGGTACTGTTGCTCATGGAACCCGTGGTACTGCTGTTCATGGAACCCGTGGTACTGCTGTTCATGGAACCCGTGGTACTGTTGCTTATGGAATCCGTGGTACTGTTGTTCATGGAACCCGTGGTACTGCTGTTCATGGAACCCGTGGTACTGTTGCTTATGGAATCCGTGGTACTGCTGTTCATGGAACCCGTGGTACTGCTGTTCATGGAACCCGTGGTACTGTTGCTTATGGAATCCGTGGTACTGCTGTTCATGGAACCCGTGGTACTGCTGTTCATGGAACCCGTGGTACTGTTGTTCATGGAACCTGTGGCACTGTTGCTAATGGATCCCGTGGTACTGCTGTTCATGGAACCCGTGATACTGTTGCTTATGGAACCCGTGGTACTGTTGCTCATGGAACCCGTGGTACTGTTGTTCATGGAACCCGTGGTACTGTTGCTCATGGAACCAGTGGTACTGTTGTTCATGGAACCCGTGGTACTGTTGTACATGGAACCAGTGGTACTGTTGTTCATGGAACCCGTGGTATTGTTGTTCATTGATCCCGTGGTACTGTTGTACATGGAACCCGTGGTATCGTTGTTCATGGAACCCGTGGTAATGTTCATGAATCCCGTGGTACTGCTGTTCATATAACCCGTGGTTCTGTTGTACATGGAACCCGTGGTACTGTTGTACATGGAACCCGTGGTACTGTTGTTCATGGAACCCGTGGTACTGTTGTTCATGGAACCAGTGGTACTGTTGCTCATGGAACCAGTGGTACTGTTGTTCATGGAACCCGTGGTACTGTTGTTCATGGAACCAGTGGTACTGTTGTTCATGGAACCCGTGGTACTATTGCTCATGGAACCAGTGGTACTGTTGTTCATGGAACCCGAGGTACTGTTGTACATGGAACCCGTGGTACTGTTGTTCATGGAACCCGTGGTACTGTTGTACATGGAACCCGTGGTACTGTTGTTCATGGAACCCGTGGTACTGTTGTTCATGGAACCCGTGGTACTGTTGTTCATGGAACCCGTGGTACTGTTGTACATGGAACCCGTGGTGCTGTTGTTCATGGAACCCGTGGTACTGTTGTACATGGAACCCGTGGTGCTGTTGTTCATGGAACCCGTGGTACTGTTGTTCATGGAACCAGTGGTACTGTTGCTCATGGAACCAGTGGTACTGTTGTTCATGGAACCCGTGGTACTGTTGTACATGGAACCCGTGATACTGTTGCTCATGGAACCAGTGGTACTGTTGTTCATGGAACCCGTGGTACTGTTGTACATGGAACCCGTGATACTGTTGTTCATGGAACCCGTGGTACTGTTGTTCATGGAACCCGTGGTACTGTTGCTCATGGAACCCGTGGTACTGTTGTTCATGGAACCCGTGGTACTGTTGTTCATGGAACCCGTGGTACTGTTGCTCATGGAACCAGTGGTACTGTTGTTCATGGAACCCGTGGTACTGTTGCTCATGGAACCCGTGGTACTGTTGTTCATGGAACCCGTGGTACTGTTGTTCATGGAACCCGTGGTACTGTTGTTCATGGAACCCGTGATACTGTTGCTCATGGAACCAGTGGTACTGTTGTTCATCGAACCCGTGGTACTGTTGTTCATCGAACCCGTGGTACTGTTGTTCACTGAATAAGAAGTGATCCAAGCAATGAAAAGTAGCTCCAATTCATTGGAAGAGACTTTCACGGCATGGGAACTCCCTTCTGTTTTGAAGTGGTACGGATGGAGACAGAGAGTAGAGGAACGGGGAGTGAGAGAAGTGAGAGTGATCATGGAACGAGGATGGTCAGGAAGTGGATGTGATGAGAAGTGATAGTAGAGAGAGACGAGGGTATGTGAGAGGATGGTAGAGACATGGTAGTTGAGAGAAAGGAGAGGCAGAACCACAGGAGAGATGCTCATCACCAAGGGTATGTTGTCAACGAATGAAGCTATCAACTGACAAAGTAGCTCTAATTACAAAGAAGAATTCCTCACGGCAAAATGTGAAGCTACTCACCTTGTTTTGGCTTTGTAGTAGAGAGGTAGATGTAAGTCAAGGATGGCGAAGGTAGAAGAGAATCTATACAAACAGGAACTGCACAGGACAAGCCTTTCGCAATGGGTGATGTTCAACAAGTGGCTCACTTGCTAATATGGACACAACAAGAAAGCTGCATCAGGATATGGGTAAAGGGCTCAAAACCTTGGTGGTCCTTGTCAAGGACAGACAAGGTTAGTCTGTGGGATAGAACTCTACACCTAAATCGAACAGGATGCACCACCTTACTAGGGAGTCAAAAAGGCGGCCATCTTTGCTGAAACACATTTGCTACCAAAATGCAAGTTCCTGTCAAGCAAAGGGTACCTCCTGATGGACTACTTGCACAAACATGTGGCCACCTAACTGTAGTGATGACAGAAAGGCAGGAGCTCTTTGCATTTCCTACTAAAATCGCTTTGACCAAGAAAAGGCCTTGGAGCCCAGAAGTGCCAAACTGTCAGTTGCATGAGAATAAGGCAAGAGCAGGCATTTCGCTCTTAAATCGCTTGACCAAGAAAAGGCTGTGGGCCCAGACAAGTTGAACCCAAGATTGCTGAGAAGATGTGCAGACCAGCTAGCAGCACCTCAAACTCGCATCTTTCAGCACTGCCTAGTACAGTGTAAATGTCCTTCTCTGTGGAAAGAGGCAAATGTAGTCCCTGTTCACAAAAAGAAGAGCAGAGCAGAAATCAGGAACCACAGACCAGTGTCACTCCTGTCAATCACTGGCAAGATCCTCGAGACAATAATCTCAAGACAAATGACGATTTTTTCGACTTCAGGAAAGGTTATTCTGCTGCTGATCTGTTGTTAAACCTCTCCACTAAATGGCACCAGTCACTAGATGAATACAGAGTCAGCTGTGTGGTAGCACTGGACATTGTTGGTGCTTTCGACCCGGTGTGGCACCAGGGCCTCTTGGCAAGTAATTACCTTCATGGTAGATATCTAAGGGTAGTTCTCAATGGAACAGAATCAACAAGACATCGTACTGGTGCAAGTGTTCCACAAGGAAGCGTGCTGGGACTATTGTTATGGAATGTCTACTTCAATGACTTTCTTCATCTCTTCCCAGAATCCCATGCATACGCAGACGACTGTGCTCTGACATTCACTTATCCAAGAGAAGAAATGCCAGCTGCTCTAAGCTACATCAATCACCAGCTAAGAGCTGCATCAGCTTGGGGAAACAGATGGAAAGTGACATTTGCACCTGAGAAAACACAGATGATGATGGTCTCTAGGCACCATGATGGTAATGCCGGTGCAGTAGTAAGTATGAATGGGAGGGTGTTGGTACCTGGGGAAGAAGTTAATATCCTTGGGGTGAAATTTGACTTCAAACTGACCATGAAGAACCACGTTGCAAATCTTGCAAACAAGGCACCTAGGAAGCTTACAGCACTTCGCCGTATCTCGCCTGCCTCCCCTCTCAACTGGACTGCTTGACAGAGTAGAGAACAGAGCAAGACGTCTCATCTCTCGCCTGGACCCATCCTGGATAGCTATGTCATTTCAGTAGAGCCTTCAACACAGGAAAGATGTGGGTGGCCTTACTGTTATGTACAAGGCCAATATTGTCAAAGTAAAACACTTAGATCTACTTCGAGGACAGAGAGAAGGGCAGAAATCAGCAGCTTCACTCTGGCTGTACCCTTCTCCAGGACATCACTTCATCTGAGAACATTTATCCCCAGCGTGACTCGAGTCTGGAACACATTCGTACAGCATTATGATGTCAATGAGATAAAGTCAATGGATCAAATGAAAATGCTGGCCCCCAGATGGCTCCAACTTCATCCTGTTCTCAACTTGTATGTTTCATAACAAAAATGCTTTCTAATGAGCTGATGTAGGTAACAGCTCTTAGCTTGTCAATAAAGCTAGGGATCCTTAACCTAACCTTGTCAAGCCCTGTTTAAAAAAGAAAAAGAAGAAGAAGAAGAAAAAAAAAACGGTAGCTCATCTAGGCATCTCATCTCAGCAAGACATACAGCATCAGTAGCAGTTTTCTCTCTCTCTCTCTCTCTCTCTCTCTCTCTCTCTCTCTCTCGTACATAAAAAAACAACTCGTGAGAGAGTAGCGTCGCCAAAGTCGTGATCCTGGAATTAAGATGATTTTTGTCCTCTTGTTGATAATTATCTGTCACCTGCTGCCTCAGCTGATTCATTGTCAACAAGCAAGGCTCGGGGACAAGGGAGGTTCAGGGATAAGGGAGGATGAGTGACAAGGGAGGTTCAGGAATAAGGGAGAATGATTGACAAGGGAAGCTGAGGGACAAGCCTCTTGTGGGGGATTATGGCTGTGGTATACGAATGAATTCAGTATTAAAAGATCATTGTTGGTTGTGGGTACTCATCTTTCCGTTGGCAGCTCAAGATCTCAGCAGCCACAGCCTGGTGGTTCCTATCTTAGTTTCCACTGGTCTGTAACAGAGCGGCTTCCATTAATTAACATACCCTCCTGACATGTTATTACAATATGTGAAAAGTAATCCCAGGTGAGACCACGTCTCTTACCTGTGTTTGGGCGATGGCCCACCCTTCATTGCTTCGATGGTTAGCCCTACTGACCTAACATCTGACCCTAGGCACTGCAGTGATTATTAGACTGATGTTGGTATGAATAAAACTTACCTGGGTCATTGTAGTGGGAGCCCTTGATGATGTCGTTGAAACTGGTATCGATGGACTGATACCAGCTGAACATCACTTGTCCACAAGTTGAACCTGTGAGCTATATCCATGGATAATGTCCACAGTACAGAGAAGTACTAGAGATACCTCGCTTTGCAGAGATAACATTGGTTAGTAAGTTTATTCAGGTATTACCTGGAGTTTACCTGGAGAGAGTTTCGGGGGTCAACGCCCCCGCGGCCCGGTCTGTGACCAGGCCTCCTGATGGATCAGCCCCTGATCAACCAGGCTGTTGCTGCTGGCTGCACGCAAACCAACGTACGAGCCACAGCCCGGCTGATCAGGAACTGACTTTAGGTGCTTGTCCAGTGCCAGCTTGAAGACTGCCAGGGGTCTGTTGGTAATCCCCCTTATGTGTGCTGGGAGGCAGTTGAACAGTCTCGGGCCCCTGACACTTATTGTATGGTCTCTTAACGTGCTAGTGACACCCCTGGTTTTCATTGGGGGGATGGTGCATCGTCTGCCAAGTCTTTTGCTTTCGTAGTGAGTGATTTTCGTGTGCAAGTTCGGTACTAGTCCCTCTAGGATTTTCCAGGTGTATATAATCATGTATCTCTCCCTCCTGCGTTCCAGGGAATACAGGTTTAGGAACCTCAAGCACTCCCAGTAATTGAGGTGTTTTATCTCCGTTATGCGCGCCGTGAAAGTTCTCTGTACATTTTCTACAAATACAGTTACATAGATTATCATACATAGCAACATATGTGTAAAAAACGTAGGATAACCCAAAAAAAAAGTCAGACAAAGTGACTTATCTTTGCTTCAGGTCTCCTTAATATATGTTAGAACACAAATAACGACACAGAAAATAAAATATTCTGCCGCGGTACTTGCTCACTCGCTAATATGTCCGTAATTAATCACAGCAGGGAGAGTAGTTCTTCCTGGAGATTGTTGAAGCATGACTCCAGTCTCACAAAGTACACACAGATACAGCCATAAATATTTCTACATATCAACATGGCGTGGCCTGCCAGTGATACTCGGTCACTCTCTGTATCACCATCAGTCTATTTCATCGCAACTGCAATCGTAATCTGGCTCTTGGAGTCCCCAGTACCACCATTTACAGTCAGTTTTCTGCTCATATAATGTCTACAGGCGTAGGTGTGATGACTTAACTGAATCATAGAGTGTGGATTCCTTGAATCAAAGGTGCTGGTTATTGAATATATTACCACTAGCTATATTATCAGGTTAGGGGCATATTACTACGAATTTTTTACTGGTCTTAGGAAATACACTCTTCCTCAGACAAATACATGAATATATTATGTTGCAGATTCTCCCGTAAGAGGGAAGACCTCGGTTGTACACGTGCAAAGATCATGCGTCTATTTTATCTACTCTTGATTGATCTAGATCCAGTTCAGTAGGAGTCTAAGTCTTACAAGGTAAGGAACACATGGTAAGATACATTGATATCCTGATATAAATTGATGATGATTCGTTGCAAGACATAAGAGCTTGCTTTATCTCTGCTAATGGAAAGGAGAGGCCGTGACCCTTCCCCTTAGTTCACATCTGCACTGCCAGTATGGGTCTTTGTCCTCATCTTGGAGTTTTTTCTCCACACTTCTTACTTTTGTGGCCTGAGAACTGTAGTTTGCCATGTTAGTATTTTTATCTTATGGTTTTCGTAGAGACACAGACGTGGTTATGTGGACTCCTCTACTGGAGATGCTTTGCATGCACAATGAGCACACCAGGGCATAAGGGGGCACATAAAGGCGCATCAGGGTGCATCAGGATGCATCGGGGCACATAAGGGCACGTCAGGGGGCATCAGGAGCGTCAGGACACTTAAGGGCACGTCATGGTGCACCAGGGAGCGTCGGGGCACATCAGGGCAAATCAGAGCAGGTCAGGGTGCATCAGGGCACATCAAGGCGCATCAAGGCACATCAGGGCTCGCTGATTATCATCCAAGCTAGTAATTTTATGACTAAAATTGCTAGATACGGTGACGAGTGCAGATTGACGGAATCTCCTTCTCCAGGAGTCATCACCACACCCGTGGAACATGACCACATTGATGATCCACTCTCCTTCCACCTAGCTAAAAGTTTGAATCCGATCAGAATAGGCATTCTCGACTTATCACAAGGAAGCCTCGATGAAGCTTCGAGGAAGAACGAAAAAAAATATATGGTAACCAGTATATGTGTTCCCGTCTCTGAGAATACTCAGGTATCAACCCTCGTGCAGTCGATAGTCATTGGAGAAACTGAGTCTCAGAATCTTGGGTCAGAGTGACTGGGAATGTTGATCTTGTGGAGGGTAGTGGCTACTTTATTGTGCATTCCATATCTATCCTGTAGACGGTAGTGGCTTGTTAATTCTGCACTCCATATCCATCCTGTGGAGAGTAGAGCAAGAGCATATGGATACACAAAAGGTCTGGAAACTAGACTCCCAAAAGGGTGAACAGGAGTACATCAGGATTTACATCTGGAGTTAGACCTGCTTGTCGCAAGCAAATTAAGCAAGTGGAGACGAGTGGTTTGAGGGACCGAGTATGCTACTGCTGCTACTGCTGCTGCTACTGCTGCTGCTGCTACTGCTGCTACTGCTGCTGCTGCTGCTGCTGATGCTGCTACTGCAACTGATGCTGCTGCTACTGCTGCTGCTGCTACTCTGCTGCTACTGCTGCTGCTGCTGCTGCTGATGCTGCTACTGCAACTGCTGCTGCTGCTACTGCTGCTGCTGCTGCTGCTGCTGCTGCTGCTGCTGCTGCTGCTGCTGCTGCTGCTGCTGCTGCTGTGGGAGTGTAGACCAGGAAACACTAACGGAGACACTCAGAGATGTCGGTTATCTGGACGCGAGTCCTGGAGGGAAGGGATGCAGAGGCTGCACTCCGGGGAAAGGGTGGACGTGTCACAGCTCTGAAGGTCGTATCAGTTACGTTAATGTCAGTGCACCTCTAGCAAGACTGCTATTGAATGAATGATGATGAATGTTTCTTTCTCTGGTGTAAAATGAACCTTTGCTAGGAGACATTTCTCCGAAGCTTTTGGGTTCCAAACAATTTCCAACAAAATGACCCAAATTATATATATAATATATAATAATATATATAATATATATATATAAAATAATATATATACATATTTGCATAACGTTAATTGAGTTGAGCAGAGAAAGTGAGGAGAGAGAGAGAGAGAGATTAGAGAGAGAGAGAAGAGAGAGGAGAGAGAGAGGGAGAGAGAGAGAGAGGAGAGAGAAGAGAAGAGAGAGAGAAGAGAGAGAGAGAGAGAGAGAGAGAGAGAGAGAGAGAGAGAGAGAAGATTTGAAAACGAACAGCCGAAAATTGGATCAACAAGGGTTGTGTTCCTTACGCTCAAACCTCGAGTACTGACGAAGGTGAAGCCAGGGTCGCCTGCAGTCGTCGGAACAAGTGACACCTGTGTTTATCAAGTTATTAAGATAAGTGGAAGAGGTGATGCTGCAGGTGAGTCTTGGCGGGACGCGGAGTCAAGGCTGCCATCAATACCTCTACCTTCCTAGTGTTATAAACTCATGCCTTAATGGATATTACAGGTTTTGAAGTCAGAAGTGTGTAGGCTTGATCCTGCGTCTTGTAGTGTAGGCTTGATCCTGCGTCTTGTAGTGTAGGCTTGATCCTGCGTCTTGTAGTGTAGGCTTGATCCTGCGTCTTGTAGTGTAGGCTTGATCCTCCGTCTTGTAGTGTAGGCTTGATCCTGCGCTTGTAGTGTCTAGGCTTGATCCTGGCGTCTTGTAGTGTAGGCTTGATTCCTGCGTCTTCTGTAGTGTAGGCTTGATCCGCTCTTGTAGGTGTAGGCTTGATCCTCCGTCTTAGTAGTTAGGCATGATCCTTCCGTCTTGTAGTAAAGGCTTGATCCTCGTCCTTGTAGTGTAGCCTTGATCCTGCGCTTGTAGTGTAGCGCTCATCCTGCGTCTTGTAGTGTAGGCTTGATCCTCCGACTGTCTGTTGCTTGATCGCTGCGTCCTTGTAGTGTAGGCTGGATCCTCCGTCTTGTAGTGGTAGGCTTGATCCACACCGTCTTGTAGTGTAGGCTTGATCCTCCGTCTTGTTAGGTAGGCTTGATCCCCCGTCTTGTAGTGAGTAGGCTTGGATCTGCGTCCTTGTAGTGTAGGCTGATCCTGCTGCGTCTTGCAGTGTAGGCTTGATCCTGCTCTTGTAGTGTAGGCTTGGACCTCCGTCACTTGTAGTGTAGGCTTGATCTCCGTCTTGTAGTGTATGGCTTGAACTGCGTCTTGTAGTGTAGAGCTTATCCTGACGTCAGATGTAATAGTGTAGGCTTGAGAATTCCTGGGACTTTAGTGTAGCTTGATCCTGCGGTCTGTGGTAGTGGAGGCTTGATCCTGCGAGTCTTTAGTGTAGGCTTGATCCTGCGTCTTGTAGTGTAGGCTTGATCCTCCGTCTTGTAGTGTAGGCTTGATCCTCCGTCTTGTAGTGTAGGCTTGATCCTGCGTCTTGTAGTGTAGGCTTGATCCTCCGTCTTGTAGTGTAGGCTTGATCCTCCGTCTTGTAGTGTAGGCTTGATCCTCCGTCTTGTAGTGTAGACTTGATCCTGCGTCTTGTAGTGTAGGCTTGATCCTGCGTCTTGTAGTGTAGGCTTGATCCTCCGTCTTGTAGTGTAGGCTTGATCCTCCGTCTTGTAGTGGATGCTGATCCTCCGTCTTGTAGTGTTAGGCTTGATCCTCTCCGTCATCTAGTGTAGGCTTGTCCTCCGACTTGTAGTTGTAGGCTTGATCCTCCGTCTTGTAGATGTAGAACTTGATCGCTGCGTCTAGTAGTGTAGGCTTGAATCCCTGCCGTCTTGTAGTTTAGAGGGCGTTGATCCTGCGTCCTTTTATTGTAGGGCTTGATCCCCCGTCTTGTAAGTGTAGGCTTGATCCTCCGTCTTGTTAGAGTAAGGCTTGATCCTCCGACTTGTAGTGTACACTTATCTTTGCGTCCTTGTATTTTAGGAGGCTTGATACTGCGGACTTTGTAAGTGAGGCTTTGATCTGCGTCTTTGTAGTGTAGGCTTGATCCTGCGTCTTGTAGTGTAGGCTTATCCTGCTCTTGTAGTGTAGGCTGATCCTGCGTCTTGTATTTTTAGTCTTGATTCCTCGTCTTGTAGTGTAGGCTTGATCGCCGCGTCATTGTAGTGTATGCTTGATCCTGCTTCTTGTAGTGTTAGGCTTGATCCTCCGTCTTGTAGTGTAGGCTTGATCTCCGTCCTTGTTAGAGTAGGCTTTGATCCTCCGTCTTGTAGTGTAGCTAGATCCTCCGTCTTGTAGTGTAACTTGATCCTGCGTCTTGTAGTGTAGGCTTGATCCTTCCGACTTGTTGTGTAGGCTTGATCCTCCGTCCCAATTAGTTTTAAGCTTGAGATCCTGCTCGTGTATGTGGAGGCTTGATCCTGCGACTTGTAGTGTTAGGCTTGATCCTCCGTGATTTAGTGTAGGCTTGATCCTCGACTTGTATTGAGTAGGCTGGATCCTCTCGTCATGTAGGATGTAGACTTGATCCTGCCAGTCTTGTAGATGTAGGCTTGATCCTGCGTCTGTAGTGTAGGCTTCGATCCTTGCGTCTTGTAGTGTAGGTGCTTGATCTCCGTCTTGTAGTGGGCAAGCTTGATCTTCCGTCTTGTAGTGTATAGACGTTGATCCGTCTTGTATTGTAGGCTGATCCTGCGTCTTGTAGTGTAGGCTTGATCCTACGTCTTGTAGGTGTAGGCTTGATCTGCGAACTGGTAGTGTAGGCTTGATCCTCCCGTCTTTATAGAGTAGGCTTGATCCTGGTCTTGTAGTGTAGGCTTGATCCTCCGTCTTGTAAGTGTAAGGCTTGATCCGCGTCTTTAAAGTGTAGCCTTGATCCTCTCGTCTTTGTAGAGTAGACTTGATCCTGCGTTCTTGTAGTTTATGGCTTGGTCATCAATCCGTCTTGTAGTGTAGGCTTGATCTCCGTCTTGTAGTGTAGCTGATCAATTTGTCTTGAAGTGAAAGGGCTGAGGATCCCACCGTCTTGGTATGTATGGCTTGATCCTGTGTCCCTTGTAGTGTAGGTTGATTCCTCGTCTGTAATGTAGGCTTATTCCCTTCTTGTAGTGTAGGCTTGATCCTGTGTCTTGTAGTGTAGGCTTGATCCTCCGTCTTGTAGTGTAGGCTTGATCCTGTGTCTTGTAGTGTAGGCTTGATCCTCCGTCTTGTAGTGTAGGCTTGATCCTCCTTCTTGTAGTGTAGGCTTTTATCCTCGTCGTTGTGCAGTGTAAGAGCTTGATCCCTGCGTCTGTAGTGTAGGTTTTGATCCTCCGTCTTGTAGTGTTGGCTGATCCTCCGTCTTGTAGTGTAAGGCTTGATCCTCCGTCTTGTAGTGAGGCTTGTCTCCGTCTTGTAGTGTAGACCATGATCCAGCGTCTAGTAGTGTAGCTTGATCCTGCTCTTGTAGTGTATGGCTTGATCCACACCGTCTTGTAGTGTAGGCTTGATCCTGCGTCTTGTAGTGTAGGCTTGATCCTCCGTCTTGTAGTGTAGGCTTGATCCTGCGTCTTGTAGTGTAGGCTTGATCCTCCGTCTTGTAGTGTAGGCTTGATCCTGCGTCTTGTAGTGCTCAGGCTTGATCCCCGTCTTGTAGTGTAACTTGATCCTGCGTCTTTAGTGTAGCTTTGGTCATATCCTCCTTGTATGTAGGCTTGATCCTCCGTCTTGTAGTGGTAGGCTTGAGACCTGTGTCTTGTAGTGTAGGCTTGATACCTCCACGTCTTGTAGTGTAGCTTGATCCTGTGCCTTGTAGTGGTAGGCTTGATCCTCCGTCTTGCTAATGTAGGCGTTGATCCTCCGTCTTGTAGTGTAGGCTGATCCTGTGGTTCTTGTAGGTAGGCTCGATCCTTCGTCTTGTAGTGGTAGCTGATCCTTGTCTGTAGTGTAGGCTTGATCCTCCGTCCTTGAAATGTAGGCTGATCCTCCTTCTTGTAGGTAGGCTTGATCTCCTCTTGTAATGTAGGCTTGATCCTGCGTCTGTAGTGAGTTTGTATCTCCGTCTTGTATGTTAGGCTTGATCCTCCGTCTTGTAGTGTAGGCTTGATCCTCCGTCTTGTAGTGTAGGCTTGATCCTCCGTCTTGTAGTGTAGACTTGATCCTGCGTCTTGTAGTGTAGCTTGATCCTTCCCGTCTTGTAGTGTAGGCTGATCCTGCGTGCTTGTATTGTAGGCTTGATCCTCCGTTCTTGTAGTGTATGCTGAATCCCTACCGTCTTGTAGTGCTAGGCTTGATCCCTGTCTTGTAGTGGTAGGCTTGATCCTTGTCTTGTAGTGTAAAGGCTTGATTCCTACGTCCTTGTAGTGTAGGCTGATCCCTGCGGCTTTGTTTGGGGGGGGGGTGTAGGCTTGATCCTGTGTCTTTAGTGTAGGCTTGATCCTCCGTTTGTAGTGTACTTGATCCTCCGACTTGAAGTGTAAGCTTGTCCTCCGTCTTGTAGTGAGGCTTGATCCTCCGTCTTGTAGTTTTGGCTTGATCCTCCGTATTGCAGTGAAGGCTGATCCTCGACTGTCTTTAGTGTCTAGGCTTGATCTCTCCGTCTTGTAGTGTAGGCTTGATCGCGTCTTGTAGTGTAAGGCTGATCTGTTCTTGTAGTGTACAGGCTTGATCCTCCGTCTTGTAGTACGTAGGCTTTGATCCTCGTCTTGTAAGTACTAGCTTGATCCTCCGTCTTGTAGTGTAGGCTTGATCCTCCGTCTTGTATTGTAAGCTTGATCTCCGTCTTGTAGTGGAGTACTTGATGCCTCCCGTCTTGTATGTAGGCTTGATCCTCCGTCTTGTAGTGTAGGCTTGATCCTGCGTCTTGTAGTGGAGGCTTGATCCTGCGTCTTGTAGTGTAGGCTTGATCCTCCGTCTTGTAGTGTAGGCTTGATCCTCCGTCTTGTAGTGTAGGCTTGATCCTCCTCCTGGTAGTGAAGGCATGATCCTCCGCCTGTAGTGTAGGCTTATCCTCCGTCTTGTAGTGTAGGCTTTGTCCTGGATCTTGTAGTGGAGCTTGATCCTCCGTTCTTGTATTGTAGTGCTTGATCCTCCGTCTGTAGTGTAGGCTGATCCTGCGTCTTGTAGTGGAGGCTTGAACCTCCGTCATGTAGAGTAGGCTATCCTCCGTCCTTTAGAGTAGGCTGATCCTTCCACGTCCTTGTAAGTGTAGGCTTGATCCTCCGTCTTGTAAGTGTAAGGCTTGAATCCTACCGTCTGAAGTGTAGTCCCCCTTCTGATCCTCCGTCTTGTAGTTTAGGATTGAGACATCCTGCGTCTTGTAGTGGAGGCTTGATCCTGCTCTTGGTAAGTGGTAGGCATGAGTCCTCCGTCTTGTACACGTAGGCTATGACACCTCCGACTTCTGTAGTGGTATGCTTGATCCTTGCGTCCTTGTAGTGGTGGGGGGGGGGGGGGGTAGGCTTCACCTCTGTCTTCTGTTGTGTAGCTGATACTGGCGTCTGAAGGTGTAGGCTTGTTTCCTCCGACATGTAGTGTGAGGGCTTGATCCTGCGGCTTGTATTGTAGGCTTGAATCCTGCGTCTGTAGTGTAGGCTTGATCTGCGTCTTGAGGGGAGGCTATGACGTTGCGTCTTGTAGTGTAAGGCTTGTCTGTTGTCTTGTATGTAGGCTGATCCTCCGGCTTTGTAGTGTAGGCTTGATCCTCCGTCTTGTAAGTGTAGAGCTTGAATCCTGAGTCTTTGTAGTGTAGGCCTTGATCCCTCCGTCTTGTTAGTAGTAGGCTTGATCCTGAGCCTTGTAGTTGTAGCTTGATCCCCGTCTTCTAGGTGTAGGCTGATCCAGGTTCTGTAGTGTAGGCTTGATCCTGCGTCTGTAGTGTAAGGCTTGGTCAATGGGCCGTTCTTGTAGTGTAGGCTCGATCCATCCGTCTTGTAGTGGAGGCTTGATCCTCCGCTTTTAGTGAGGCTTGATCTGCGTCCCTTGTAGTGTAGGCTTGATCCTCCGTCTTGTAGTGTCACAGGCTTGATCCCCGTCTTGGTAGTGTAGGCTTGATCCTGCATCTGTACTGTAGGCTTGATCCACCGTCTTGTATGAAGGATTGATATTCCCGTCTTGTAGTGGCGACTTGAATCCTGCACTCTTGTAGTGTAGGCTTGATCTCCGTCTGTACGTGTGCGGGCTTGATCCTTCGTCTTGTAGTGTAGGCTTTATCCACACCTCTTGTAGTGTAGGCTTGATCCTCCGTCTTGTAGTGTAACGCTTGATTCTCCGTCCTTTACGCGTATGCTTTATCCTCCGTCCTTGTAGTTAGGCTTTAAATCCCTGCGTCTTGTAGTGGAGGCTTGATCCTGCGTCCCTGTAGTGAAGGCTTGATCCTCCTTCTTGTGGTGGAGGCTCTGATCCTCCGTCTTGTAGTGTAGGCTTGATTCCTGCGTCTTTAGTGTAGGCTTGATCCATCCGCTATAGTTTAGGCTTGATCTACGTCTTGTAGCGTAGGCCTGATCCTGCCGTCTTGTAGTGTAGGCGTGATTCGCTCGTTTTTTGTAGTGTAGGCTTGATCTCCGTCTGTAGTGTGCGTGCTCCTGCGTCTGTAGTGAGGCTTGATCCTCCGTACTTGTAGTGGAGGCTTTACATCCTCCGTCTTGTAGTGGAGCATGATCCAGCGTCTTGTAGTGTATGGTTGATCCTCCGTCTTGTATTGTAGCTTGATCCCTCCGACGGTGGAGGCAGCTTTATCCTGCCGTCTTGTAGTGTAGCTTGATCCTCCGCTTGTAGTGGTAGGCTTGATCCTCCTCATGTAAGTGTAGGCTTGATCCTCCGACTTGTAGTGGAGGCTTGATCCTCCGTCTTGTAGTGTAGGCTTGATCCTCCGTCTTGTAGTGTAGGCCATGATCCTCCGTCTTGTAGTGTAGGCTTGATCCTCCGTCTGTAGTGTAAGCTGCTCCAGTGTCTTGTAGTGTAGCTTGATCCTGCGTCCTTGTAGTCGGCTGCTTTACCTCCGTTCTTGTAGTGGAGGGGCTTGATCCTCCGTCTTGTAGTGTAGGCTTGATCCTGCGCTACAGTAGTGGAGGCTTGATCCTCCGTCTTGTAGGTTCTAGCTTCGATCCTGCTCTAAGTAGTGTACGCTTGATCCCCGTCTTGTATGGAGGCTTGATCCTCCGTCTTGTAGTGTAGGCTTGATCCTGCGTCTTGTAGTGTAGGCTTGATCCTCCGTCTTGTAGTGTAGGCTTGATCCTGCGTCTTGTAGTGTAGGCTTGATCCTCCGTCTTGTAGTGGAGGCTTGATCCTCCGTCTTGTAGTGTAGGCTTGATCCTCCGTCTTCTAGTGTAGGCTTGATCCTCCGTTCTTGTAGTGTAACTGATCCCTGCGTCTGATAAATGTATGCTTGATCCTCCGTCTTGTAGTGTAGGCTTGATCCTCCGTCTTGTAGTGTAGGCTTGATCCTCCGTCTTGTAGTGTAGGCTTGATCCTGCGTCTTGTAGTGGAGGCTTGATCCTGCGTCTTGTAGTGTAGGCTTGATCCTCCGTCTTGTAGTGTAGGCTTGATCCTCCGTCTTGTAGTGGAGGCTTGATCCTGCGTCTTGTAGTGGAGGCTTGATCCTACCGTCCTTGTAAGTGTAGCGTGATCATCCTCTTGTCAGTGTAGGCTTGATCCTCCGTCTTGTAGTGTAGGCTTGATCCTGCGTCTTGTAGTGTAGGCTTGATCCTGCGTCTTGTAGTGTAGGCTTGATCCTGCGTCTTGTAGTGTAGGCTTGATCCTCCGTCTTGTAGTGTAGGCTTGATCCTGCGTCTTGTAGTGTAGGCTTGATCCTGCGTCTTGTAGTGTAGGCTTGATCTGCGCCGCTTGTAGTGTAGGCTTGGTCGATCCTCAGTCTTGATCGTGTAGGCATTATCTCCGTCTTGTATTGTAGTCTTCATCCTGCGTCTTGAGTATAGTGGAAGCGGGGGGGGACGAGCCGGCGTCTTGTAGTGTAGGCTTGATCCTCCGTCTTGTAGTGTAAGCTTGATCCTCCGTCTTGTAGTGTAGGCTTGATCCTGCGTCTTGTAGTGTAGGCTTGATCCTCCGTCTTGTAGTGTGGAGGTGCTTGATCCTCCGTCATGTAGTGTGCTTGATCCTCCGTCGATGAGAGTGTAGGCTTGATCTGCTCTTGTAGTGTAGCTTGATCCTCCGTCTGTACTGTAGACTTGATCCTCCGTCTTGGGGGGGGTAGTGTAGCTTGAATCCCCCGTCTTATAGTGTTTGGCTGATCCTTCCGTCCTGTAGTGTAGGCTTGATTCCTCCGTCTTGTAGTTGGAGGGCTTGATCCTCCTCTTGGTAGTGGAGGCCTGATCCTGCGTCTTGATGTAGGCTTGCTCCTGCGGTCTTGTAGTGTCGGCTTGATCCTCCCGTCTTGTAGGTGCTGCGCTTGAATCCTGCTCTTGTAGTGTAGGCTTGATCCTTTGCTCTTGTAGTGTAGGCTTTGATCCTGCTCCGACTTGTAGTGGTTAGGCTTTGATCCTGACAGTCGTGTAGTGTAGCTTGATCCTGCTTTGTAGTGTAGGCTTTGATCCTCCGTCTTGACTAGTGGTAGGCTTGCTCCTGCGTCTTGTATGGGTAGGCTTGATCCTCCGTCTCGTAGCGGAGAGGCTTGAACCCTGCCTATCTTGTAGTGTAAGCTTGATCCTGCGTCCTTGTAGTGTAGGCTTGATCCTCCGTCTGTAGTGGTAGGCCTTGATCCTCCTCTTTTCAGTGTAGGTCTTGATCCTCCGTCCTTGTAGTGTAGGCTTGATCCTGCGTCTGTAGTGTAGGCTTGATCCAGCTCTTGTATGGAGGCTTATCACTCCGTCTTTCTCAGTGTAGCTTGATCCTCCGTCTTGTAGTGTAGGCCTTTGATCCTGCGTCTTGTAGTGGAGGCTTGATCTCTGCGTCTTGTATTGTAAGCTTTTTTTGATCCCCGTCTTGTATTGTAGCTTGATCCTCCGTCTTGTTGTTGTAGGCTTGATCCTCCGTGCTGTAGTTGTACGGGTCCTTGATCCCTGCGTCCTGAGTAGTGGAGCTTTGATCCTCCGCTTGTAGTGTAGGCTTGTGATCCTCCGTCCTTTGTATGTAGCACTTGATGCCTGGGACTTGTAGTGTAGGCTTGATCCTGCGAGCTTGTAGTGTAGGCTTGATCCTGCGTCTTGTAGTGTAGGCTTGATCCTGGGACTTGTAGTGTAGGCTTGATCCTGCGTCTTGTAGTGTAGGCTTTATCCTCCGTCTTGTAGTGTAGGCTTGATCCTGTGTCTTGTAGTGTAGGCTTGATCCTCCGTCTCTTGCTATGTAGGCCCTTGTTCCTGCGTCTTGTAGTGTAGGCTTGATCCTTAGCGTCTTGTAGTGTAGGCTTTATCCTCCGTCTTGTAGTGTAGGCTTGATCCTGTGTCTTGTAGTGTAGGCTTGATCCTCCGTCTTGCAGTGTAGGCTTGATCCTGCGTCTTGTAGTGGAGGCTGATCGTCCGTCTGCAGTGTAGGCTGATCTGCTCTTGTAGTGGACGGCTGATCCTGCCGTCTTGTAGTGTAGGCTTAGATCCTGTGTCTTCTGTATGTAGGCTTGATCCTTGCGTCGTGTAGGTAGGCCTTGATCCTCCGCTTGAAGGTGTAGGGCTTGATCCTCCGTCCCTTGTAGTGTAGACTTGATCCTTCCGTCTTGTAGTGTAGCCCTTGACTCCTCCGTCTTGTAGTGTATTAGGCTTGATCCTACCGTCTTGTAGTGTACAGACATTGATCCTGCGTCTTGTAGTGTAGGCTTGATCCTCCGTCTTGTCTATGTAAGGCTTGATTCCTCCGTCGTGTAGTGTTGTATGATCCTCCTCTTGTAGTGTAAGGCTTGATCCTCCCGTCTGTAGTGTAGACCTTGATCCTGCGTCTTGTAGTGTAGGCTTGATCCTCCGTCTTGTAGTGTAGACTTGATCCTCCGTCTTGTAGTGTAGACTTGATCCTCCGTCTTGTAGTGTAGGCTTGATCCTCCGTCTTGTAGTGTACGGTATGGATCCTCCGTCTTTAGTGGTAGGCATGATCCTCCGTCTTGTAGTAGGCTTGATCCTCCGTCTTGTAGTGTAGGCTTGATCCTCCGTCTTGTAGTGTAGACTTGATCCTGCGTCTTGTAGTGTAGGCTTGATCCTCCGTCTTGTAGTGTAGGCTTGATCCTCCGTCTTGTAGTGTAGACTTGATCCTGCGTCTTGTAGTGTAGGCTTGATCCTCCGTCTTGTAGTGTAGGCTTGATCCTCCGTCTTGTAGTGTAGGTATGATCCTCCGTCTTGTAGTGTAGGCTTGATCCTCCGTCTTGTAGTGTAGACTTGATCCTCCGTCTTGTAGTGTAGGCTTGATCCTCCGTCTTGTAGTGTAGGCTTGATCCTCCGTCTTGTAGTGTAGACTTGATCCTCCGTCTTGTAGTGTAGGCTTGATCCTCCGTCTTGTAGTGTAGGTATGATCCTCCGTCTTGTAGTGTAGGCTTGATCCTGCCGTCTTGTAGTGTAGGCTTTGATTCCTCCGTCTTGTAGTGTAGTCTTGATCCTCCGTCTTGTAGTGTAGGACTTGATCCTGCGTCTTGTAGTGTAGGCTTGATCCTCCGTCTTGTAGTGTAGGCTTGATCCTCCGTCTTGTAGTGTAGGCTTGATCCTCCGTCTTGTAGTGTAGGCTTGATCCTCCGTCTTGTAGTGTAGACTTGTCCTGCGTCTTGTAGTGGTAGAGACTCGATTGCCCTGCGTCTTGTAGTGTAAGGCTTGATCCTCCGTCTTGTAGTGTAGACTTGATCCCCGCGTCTTGTAGTGTAGGCTTGATCCTCCGTCTTGTAGTGTAGACTTGATCCTCCGTCTTGTAGTGTAGACTTGATCCTGCGTCTTGTAGTGTAGGCTTGATCCTCCGTCTTGTAGTGTAGGCTTGATCCTCCGTCTTGGTTAGTGTAGCTTGATCCTCCGTCTTGTAGTGTAGACTTGATCCTGCGTCTTGTAGTGTAGGCTTGATCCTCCGTCTTGTAGTGTAGACTTGATCCTGCGTCTTGTAGTGTAGACTATATCCTCCTGTCTTGTATGTAGACTTATCCAGCTCTTCTGTAGTGTAGGCTTGATCCTCCGTCTTGTAGTGTAGGCTTGATCCTCCGTCTTGTAGTGTAGGCTTGATCCTCCGTCTTGTAGTGTAGACTTGATCCTGCGTCTTGTAGTGTAGGCTTGATCCTCCGTCTTGTAGTGTAGGCTTGATCCTCCGTCTTGTAGTGTAGACTTGATTCTCTGTCTATCGAATATAATAGAATATTTAGACATAAGGTTGCTTAATAAGGTAATATATAAAATGATAAATTGGGTAATAGGCAATTAGAGTAATGTGATATTATTTAATGGTAATGTGATATTATTTAATGGTAATGTGATATTATTTAATGGTAATGTGATATTTATTTAATGGTAATGTGATATTATTTTAATGGTAAAGATATTATTTAATGGTAATGTGATATTTATTTAATGGTAATGTGATATTATTTAATGTTAATGTGATATTATTTAATGGTAATGTGATATTATTTAATGGTAATGTGATATTATTTAATGGTAATGTGATATTATTTAATGGTAATGTGATATTATTTAATGGTAATGTGATATTATTTAATGGTAATGTGATATTATTTAATGGTAATGTGTTATTAATAATGGTAAATGTGTTATTATTTAATGTAAAGTGATATTATTTAATGTTAATGTGTTATTATTTAATGTAAAGTGTTTATTATTTAATGGTAATGTGTTTATTATTTAATGGTAATGGGTTTATTATTAATGCGGTGAATGTGTTATTATTTAATGGTAATGTGTTATTATTTAATGGTAATGTGTTATTATTTAATGGTAATGTGTTATTATTTAATGGTAATGTGTTATTATTTAATGGTAATTGTGTTATTATTTATTGTAATGTGTTATTATTTAATGTAATGAGTTTATATTTAATGTAATGTGATATTTTTTAATGGTAATGTGTATCATATTTAATGGTAAAGAGTTATTATTTAATGTAATGTGTTATTATTTAATGTAAGTGTTGATTATTTAATGGTAATTGTTTATTATTTAATGGTAGTACTGTTTATTATTAATGGTAATGTGTTATTATTTAATGGTAGATGTGTTATTATTTAATGGAATTTGTTAATTTATTTAATGTACATGTGTATTATTTAATGGTAAAGTGTTATTATTTATTGGTAATGTGTTATTATCATAATGGTAATGTGATTATTATTTAATGTAATGTGTTTTTATTAATGTAATGTGTTATTATTTATGTAATGTGTATTTTTAATGGCGTAATGTGTTATTAAATTTAAGGGTAATGAGGGGTGTATTTAATGGTAATGTGATATTATTTAATGGTAATGTGATATTATTTAAGGTAAAGTATTTTATTTAATGGTAATGTGTTATGATTTAAAATGTAATGTGTTATTATTTAATGGATTGTGTTTTTATTTAATGGTATGGTGATATTATTTATGGTAATGTGATATTATTTAATGGAATGTGATATTATTAATGGTAAAGTGATATAGCTAATGGTAATGTGATATTATTTAATGTAATGTATATTATATAATGGTAATGGATATTATTTTTAATGGTAATATTAATATTAGTAAAGGTAATAGTGATATTATTTAAAATGTAAAAGTGATATTATTAATGGTAATATGATATTAGTATACGGTAAGGTGATATTATTCTAAATGGTAATCAATGATATTAGTAAAGGTAATGTGATATTATTTAATGGTAATATGATATTAGTAAAGGTAATGTGATATTATTTAATGGTAATGTGATATTATTTAATGGTAATGTGATATTATTTAGTAGGAATGTTGTGGTAAGGTAATTAGGGAATTATTATGAGACAGTAGAGTTATACAATGGTATATTGTCACATTATATTACTGTGGTAATATTACTCTTGTAATTATGATGAAAATAATGACGAAAAAGAGAGACAAGATGGAATGTTATTGTGGTATGATCTATCCATCTATCCAGTCCATCCATCCATCCATTCTCCTCTGACGATCACCCAGGGAAATACCATCCACAAATAACCCTCTCATATGAGAGAGAAAAGCATACGACGACGTTTCGGTCCAACTTGGACCATTCACAAGTCACACTTGTAAATGGTCCAAGTCGGACCGAAACGTCGTGGTCATCTTCTCTCTCCTATGTGCAGGTTATTTGTATATTGTTTAACTCGGTAGAGGAGTATGTCAGTCCTGGAGTTATACATCCCGCCATCCCGCAGTGTACTGTTATGTAGCACATGAGAGACGAGGCTGTGATGTACACTACCCGATGTTCTGTGTGATGTACACTACCCGGTGTTCTGTGTGATGTACACTACCCGGTGTTCTGTGTGGGATGTACACTACCCTTTGTTCTGTGTGATGTACACTACCCGGTGTTTCTTGTGAATGTACACTACCCGTGTTTCTGTGTGTGTACACTACCCGGTGTTCTGTGTGATGTACACTACCCGGTGTTCTGTGTGATGTACACTACCCGGTGTTCTGTGTGATGTACACTACCCGGTGTTTCTGTGTGATGTAACACTACCGATGTTCTGTGTGATGTAACACTAACCCCGTGTTCTGTGTGATTACACTACCCCGGTGTTCTTTGTGGAAGTACACTACTCCGTGTTCTGGTGATGTACACTACCCGGTGTTCTGTGTGATGTACACTACCGGTGTTCTGTTGATGTACACTACCTCGGTGTTCTGTGTGATGAACACTACCCGGTGTTCTTGTGATGTACACTAACCGGTGTTCTGTGTGACGTACACCTACACCCGGTGTTCTGTGTGACCGTACACTACCGCAGTAGGTTCTGTGTGATGTACACTACCACGTGTTCTGTGTGATGTACACTACCCGGTGTTCTGTGTGACGTACACTACCCCGGTGTTCTGTGTGATGTACACTACCCGGTGTTCTGTGTGACGTACACTACCCGGTGTTCTGTGTGATGTTACACTACCCGGTGTTCTGTGTGATGTACACTACCCGGTGTTCTGTGTGATGTACACTACCGGTGTTCTGTGTGACGTACACTACCGGTGTTCTGTGTGATGTACCACTACCGGTGTTCTGTGTGATGTCACACTACCCGGTGTTCTGTGTGTGTGTACACTACCCGGTGTTCTGTGTGACGTACACTACCCGGTGTTCTGTGTGACGTACACTACCCGTTGTTCTGTGTGATGTACACTACCCGGGTTCTGTGTGACGTACACTACCCGGTGTTCTGTGTGATGTTACATACCCGGTGTTCTGTGTGGATGTACACTACCCGGTGTTCTGTGTGACGTACACTACCCGGTGTTCTGTGTGATGTACACTACCCGGTGTTCTGTGTGATGTACACTACCCGGTGTTCTGTGTGATGTACACTACCCGGTGTTCTGTGTGACGTACACTACCCGTTGTTCTGTGTGATGTACACTAACCGCGTGTTTCTGTGTGACGTACACTACCCGGTGTTCTGTGTGATGTACACTACCCGGTGTCTGTGTGACGTACACTACCCGGTGTTCTGTGTGATGTACACTAACCCGGTGTTCTGTGTGATGTAACACTACCCGGTGTTCTGTGTGACGTACACTACCCGTTGTTCTGTGTGATGTACACTACCCGGTGTTCTGTGTGACGTACACTACCCGGTGTTCTGTGTGACGTACACTACCCGTGTTCTGTGTGATGTACACTACCCGGTGTTCTGTGTGACGTACACTACCCGGTGTTCTGTGTGATGTACACTACCCGGTGTTCTGTGTGACGTACACTACCCGGTGTTCTGTGTGACGTACACTAACCCGATGTTCTGTGTGACGTACACTACCGGTGTTCTGTGTGACTTACACTACCCGGTGTTCTGTGTGATGTACACTATCCGGTGTTCTGTGTGACGTACACTACCGGTGTTCTGTGTGACGTACACTACCCCGGTGTTCTGTGTGACGTACACTACCCGGTGTTCTGTGTGACGTACACTACCCGGTGTTCTGTGTGACGTACACTACCCGGTGTTCTGTGTGACGTACACTACCCGGTGTTCTGTGTGATGTACACTATCCGGTGTTCTGTGTGACGTACACTACCCGGTGTTCTGTGTGACGTACACTACCCGTGTGTTCTGTGTGACGTACACTCACCCGGTGTTCTGTGTGACGTACACTACCCGGTGTTCTGTGTGATGTACACTACCCGGTGTTCTGTGTGATGTACACTACCCGGTGTTCTGTGTGATGTACACTACCCGGTGTTCTGTGTGATGTACACTACCCGGTGTTCTGTGTGACGTACACTACCCGGTGTTCTGTGTGAAGTACACTACCCGGTGTTCTGTGTGACGTACACTACCGGTGTTCTGTGTGACGTACACTACCCGGTGTTCTGTGTGATGTACACTACCCGGTGTTCTGTGTGACGTACACTACCCGGTGTTCTGTGTGATGTACACTACCCGGTGTTCTGTGTGACGTACACTACCCGGTGTTCTGTGTGACGTACACTACCGGTGTTCTGTGTTATGTACACTAACCCGGTGTTCTGTGTGATGTACACTATCCCGGTGTTCTGTGTGACGTACACTACCAGGTGTTCTGTGTGGTGCGTACACTACCCGGTGTTCTGTGTGATGTACACTACCCGGTGTTCTGTGTGATATACACTACCCGGTGTTCTATGTGACGTACACTACCCGGTGTTCTGTGTGACGTACACTACCCGGTGTTCTGTGTGGCGTACACTACCCGGTGTCTGTGTGGATGTACACTACCGGTGTTCTGTGTGATGTACACTACCGGTGTTCTGTGTGACTTACACTACCCGGGTGTTCTGTGTGCGTACACTACCCGGTGTTCTGTGTGATGTACACTACCCGGTGTTCTGTGTGATGTACACTACCCGGTGTTCTGTGTGACGTACACTACCCGGTGTTCTGTGTGATGTACACTACCCGGTGTTCTGTGTGACGTACACTACCGTGTTCTGTGTGATGTACACTACCCGGTGTTCTGTGTGACGTACACTACCGGTGTTCTGTGTGACGTACACTAACCGGTGTTCTGTGTGATGTACACTACCCGGTGTTCTGTGTGATTTTCATTTACCCGAGTGTTCTGTGTGATGTACACTACCCGGTGTCTGTGTGATTTACATTACCCGGTGTTCTGTGTGACGTACACTACCGGTGTTCTGTGTGACGTACACTACACGGTGTTCTGTGTGACGTATACTACCGGTGTATCTGTGTGACGTACACTACCGGTGTTCTGTGTGATGTACACTACCGGTGTTCTGTGTGATGTACACTACCCGGTGTTCTGTGTGATGTACACTACCCGGTGTTCTGTTATGATGTAAACTACCGGTGTTCTGTATGATGTACACTACCCGGTGTTCTGTGTGATTGTACACTACCCGGTGTTCTGTTGTGACGTACACTACCCGGTGTTCTGTGTGATGTACACTACCGGTGTTCTGTGTGATGTACACTACCCGGTGTTCTGTGTGATGTACACTACCCGGTGTTCTGTGTGACGTATCACTACCCGTTGTTCTGTGTGATGTACACTACCCGGTGTTCTGTGTGACGTACACTACCCGGTGTTCTGTGTGATGTACACTACCCGGTGTTCTGTGTGACGTACACTACCCGGTGTTCTGTGTGATGTACACTACCCGGTGTTCTGTGTGATGTACACTACCCGGTGTTCTGTGTGACGTACACTACCCGTTGTTCTGTGTGATGTACACTACCCGGTGTTCTGTGTGACGTACACTACCCGGTGTTCTGTGTGACGTACACTACCCGGTGTTCTGTGTGATGTACACTACCCGGTGTTCTGTGTGACGTACACTACCCGGTGTTCTGTGTGATGTACACTACCCGGTGTTCTGTGTGACGTACACTACCCGGTGTTCTGTGTGACGTACACTACCCGATGTTCTGTGTGACGTACACTACCCGGTGTTCTGTGTGACGTACACTACCCGGTGTTCTGTGTGATGTACACTATCCGGTGTTCTGTGTGACGTACACTACCCGGTGTTCTGTGTGACGTACACTACCCGGTGTTCTGTGTGACGTACACTACCCGGTGTTCTGTGTGACGTACACTACCCGGTGTTCTGTGTGACGTACACTACCCGGTGTTCTGTGTGACGTACACTACCCGGTGTTCTGTGTGATGTACACTATCCGGTGTTCTGTGTGACGTACACTACCCGGTGTTCTGTGTGACGTACACTACCCGGTGTTCTGTGTGACGTACACTACCCTGTGTTCTGTGTGACGTACACTACCCGGTGTTCTGTGTGATGTACACTACCCGGTGTTCTGTGTGATGTACACTACCCGGTGTTCTGTGTGATGTACACTACCCGGTGTTCTGTGTGATGTACACTACCCGGTGTTCTGTGTGACGTACACTACCCGGTGTTCTGTGTGAAGTACACTACCCGGTGTTCTGTGTGACGTACACTACCCGGTGTTCTGTGTGACGTACACTACCCGGTGTTCTGTGTGATGTACACTACCCGGTGTTCTGTGTGACGTACACTACCCGGTGTTCTGTGTGATGTACACTACCCGGTGTTCTGTGTGACGTACACTACCCGGTGTTCTGTGTGACGTACACTACCCGGTGTTCTGTGTTATGTACACTACCCGGTGTTCTGTGTGATGTACACTACCCGGTGTTCTGTGTGACGTACACTACCAGGTGTTCTGTGTGGCGTACACTACCCGGTGTTCTGTGTGATGTACACTACCCGGTGTTCTGTGTGATATACACTACCCGGTGTTCTATGTGACGTACACTACCCGGTGTTCTGTGTGACGTACACTACCCGGTGTTCTGTGTGGCGTACACTACCCGGTGTTCTGTGTGATGTACACTACCCGGTGTTCTGTGTGATGTACACTACCCGGTGTTCTGTGTGACTTACACTACCCGGTGTTCTGTGTGGCGTACACTACCCGGTGTTCTGTGTGATGTACTACTACCCGGTGTTCTGTGTGATGTACACTACCGGTGTTCTGTGTGACGTACACTACCCGGTGTTCTGTGTGATGTACACTACCCGGTGTTCTGTGTGACGTACACTACCCGGTGTTCTGTGTGATGTACACTACCCGGTGTTCTGTGTGACGTACACTACCCGGTGTTCTGTGTGACGTACACTACCCGGTGTTCTGTGTGATGTACACTACCCGGTGTTCTGTGTGATTTTCATTACCCGGTGTTCTGTGTGATGTACACTACCCGGTGTTCTGTGTGATTTACATTACCCGGTGTTCTGTGTGACGTACACTACCCGGTGTTCTGTGTGACGTACACTACACGGTGTTCTGTGTGACGTATACTACCCGGTGTTCTGTGTGACGTACACTACCCGGTGTTCTGTGTGATGTACACTACCCGGTGTTCTGTGTGATGTACACTACCCGGTGTTCTGTGTGATGTACACTACCCGGTGTTCTGTATGATGTACACTACCCGGTGTTCTGTATGATGTACACTACCCGGTGTTCTGTGTGATGTACACTACCCGGTGTTCTGTGTGACGTACACTACCCGGTGTTCTGTGTGATGTACACTACCCGGTGTTCTGTGTGATGTACACTACCCGGTGTTCTGTGTGACGTACACTACCCGGTGTTCTGTGTGACGTACACTACTCGGTGTTCTGTATGATGTACACACCCGGTGTTCTGTGTGACGTACACTACTCGGTGTTCTGTGTGACGTACACTACCGGTGTTCTGTGTGACGTACACTATCCGGTGTTCTGTGTGACGTACACTACCCGGTGTTCTGTGTGATGTAACATACCCAGTGTTCTGTGTGATGTACACTACCCGGTGTTCTGTGTGACGTACACTACCCGGTGTTCTGTGTGATGTACACTACCCGGTGTTTCTGTGTGACGTACACTACCCGGTGTTCTGTGTGACGTACACTACTCGGTGTTCTGTGTGACGTGCCATACCCGGTGTTCTGTGTGACGTACACTACCCGGTGTTCTGTGTGACGTACACTACCCGGTGTTCTGTGTGATGTACACTACCCGGTGTTCTGTGTGATGTACACTACCCGGTGTTCTGTGTGATGTACACTACCCGGTGTTCTGTGTGATGTACACTACCCGGTGTTCTGTGTGACGTACACTACTCGGTGTTCTGTGTGACGTACACTACCCGGTGTTCTGTGTGACCTACACTACTCGGTGTTCTGTGTGACGTACACTACCCGGTGTTCTGTGTGATGTACACTACCCGGTGTTCTGTGTGATGTACACTACCGGTGTTTGTGTGATGTACACATTCCGGTGTTCTGTGTGACGTACACTACCCGGTGTTCTGTGTGGCGTACACTACCCGGTGTTCTGTGTGATGTACACTACCCGGTGTTCTGTGTGATGTACACTACCGGTGTTCTGTGTGACGTACACTACCGTGTTCTGTGTGCTGTACACTACCCGGTGTTTCTGTGTGACGTACACTACCCGGTGTTTCTGTGTGATGTACACTACCCGGTGTTCTGTGTGACGTACACTACCCGGTGTTCTGTGTGACGTACACTACCCGGTGTTCTGTGTGATGTACACTACCCGGTGTTCTGTGTGATTTACATTACCCGGTGTTCTGTGTGATGTACACTACCCGGTGTTCTGTGTGATTTACATTACCCGGTGTTCTGTGTGACGTACACTACCCGGTGTTCTGTGTGACGTACACTACACGGTGTTCTGTGTGACGTATACTACCCGGTGTTCTGTGTGACGTACACTACCCGGTGTTCTGTGTGATGTACACTACCCGGTGTTCTGTGTGATGTACACTACCCGGTGTTCTGTTTGATGTGCACTACCCGGTGTTCTGTATGATGTACACTACCCGGTGTTCTGTATGATGTACACTACCCGGTGTTCTGTGTGATGTACACTACCCGGTGTTCTGTGTGACGTACACTACCGGTGTTCTGTGTGACGTTACACTACTCGGGTTCTGTATGATGTACACTACCGGTGTTCTGTGTGACGTACACTACTCGGTGTTACTGTGTGACGTACACTACCCGGTGTTCTGTGTGACGTACACTATCCGGTGTTCTGTGTGACGTACATACCGGTGTTCTGTGTGATGTACACTACCAGTGTTCTGTGTGATGTACACTACCGGTGTTCTGTGTGACGTACACTACCCGGTGTTCTGTGTGATGTACACTACCCGGTGTTCTGTGTGACGTACACTACCCGGTGTTCTGTGTGACGTACACTACTCGGTGTTCTGTGTGACGTGCACTACCCGGTGTTCTGTGTGACGTACACTACCCGGTGTTTCTGTGTGACGTACACTACCCGGTGTTCTGTGTGATGTACACTACCCGGTGTTCTGTGTGATGTACACTACCCGGTGTTCTGTGTGATGTACACTACCCGGTGTTCTGTGTGATGTACACTACCCGGTGTTCTGTGTGACGTACACTACTCGGTGTTCTGTGTGACGTACACTACCCGGTGTTCTGTGTGACGTACACTACTCGGTGTTCTGTGTGACGTACACTACCCGGTGTTCTGTGTGATGTACACTACCCGGTGTTCTGTGTGATGTACACTACCCGGTGTTCTGTGTGATGTACACTTCCCGGTGTTCTGTGTGACGTACACTACCCGGTGTTCTGTGTGGCGTACACTACCCGGTGTTCTGTGTGATGTACACTACCCGGTGTTCTGTGTGATGTACACTACCCGGTGTTCTGTGTGACGTACACTACCCGGTGTTCTGTGTGCTGTACACTACCCGGTGTTCTGTGTGACGTACACTACCCGGTGTTCTGTGTGATGTACACTACCCGGTTGTTTCTGTGTGACGTACACTACCCGGTGTTCTGTGTGACGTACACTACCCGGTGTTCTGTGTGATGTACACTACCCGGTGTTCTGTGTGATTTACATTACCCGGTGTTCTGTGTGATGTACACTACCCGGTGTTCTGTGTGATTTACATTACCCGGTGTTCTGTGTGACGTACACTACCCGGTGTTCTGTGTGACGTACACTACACGGTGTTCTGTGTGACGTATACTACCCGGTGTTCTGTGTGACGTACACATACCCGGTGTTCTGTGTGATGTACACTACCCGGTGTTCTGTGTGATGTACACTACCCGGTGTTCTGTTTGATGTGCACTACCCGGTGTTCTGTATGATGTACACTACCCGGTGTTCTGTATGATGTACACTACCCGGTGTTCTGTGTGATGTACACTACCCGGTGTTCTGTGTGACGTACACTACCCGGTGTTCTGTGTGATGTACACTACCCGGTGTTCTGTGTGATGTACACTACCCGGTGTTCTGTGTGACGTACACTACCCGGTGTTCTGTGTGACGTACACTACTCGGTGTTCTGTATGATGTACACTACCCGGTGTTCTGTGTGACGTACACTACTCGGTGTTCTGTGTGACGTACACTACCCGGTGTTCTGTGTGACGTACACTATCCGGTGTTCTGTGTGACGTACACTACCCGGTGTTCTGTGTGATGTACACTACCCAGTGTTTTGTGTGATGTACACTACCCGGTGTTCTGTGTGACGTACACTACCCGGTGTTCTGTGTGATGTACACTACCCGGTGTTCTGTGTGACGTACACTACCCGGTGTTCTGTGTGACGTACACTACTCGGTGTTCTGTGTGACGTGCACTACCCGGTGTTCTGTGTGACGTACACTACCCGGTGTTCTGTGTGACGTACACTACCCGGTGTTCTGTGTGATGTACACTACCCGGTGTTCTGTGTGATGTACAACTACCGGTGTTCTGTGTGATGTACACTACCCGGTGTTCTGTGTGATGTACACTACCCGGTGTTCTGTGTGACGTACACTACTCGGTGTTCTGTGTGACGTACACTACCCGGTGTTCTGTGTGACGTACACTACTCGGTGTTCTGTGTGACGTACACTACCCGGTGTTCTGTGTGATGTACACTACCCGGTGTTCTGTGTAATGTACACTACCCGGTGTTCTGTGTGACGTACACTACTCGGTGTTCTGTGTGACGTACACTACTCGGTGTTCTGTATGATGTACACTACCCGGTGTTCTGTGTGACGTACACTACTCGGTGTTCTGTGTGACGTACACTACCCGGTGTTCTGTGTGACGTACACTATCCGGTGTTCTGTGTGACGTACACTACCCGGTGTTCTGTGTGATGTACACTACCCAGTGTTCTGTGTGATGTACACTACCCGGTGTTCTGTGTGACGTACACTACCCGGTGTTCTGTGTGATGTACACTACCCGGTGTTCTGTGTGACGTACACTACCCGGTGTTCTGTGTGACGTACACTACTCGGTGTTCTGTGTGACGTGCACTACCCGGTGTTCTGTGTGACGTACACTACCCGGTGTTCTGTGTGACGTACACTACCCGGTGTTCTGTGTGATGTACACTACCCAGTGTTCTGTGTGATGTACACTACCCGGTGTTCTGTGTGACGTACACTACCGGGCGTTCTGTGTGACGTACACTACCCGGTGTTCTGTGTGACGTACACTACCCGGTGTTCTGTGTGATGTACACTACCCGGTGTTCTGTGTGATGTACACTACCCGGTGTTCTGTGTGACGTACACTACCGGGCGTTCTGTGTGACGTACACTACCGGGCGTTCTGTGTGAAGGGAACAAGGTGCACAGACAGTGTCATGAACGTACAACGTGAAAATTACAGTCATGTAGACAGCAGAGGTTTTATCTTGTAGTGTCGGGAATGGGCGGCAGGGAATGACGAGACACCAACACTATGCCAGGGATCATCGTCGACTTGATGGACTCTTTTTCAGAACCACCGAGATATTAAAACTAACCAAAAAATAGTCCCCCAGCACTTCAACTAGTAATATAGCATCAGTTTCTTTTTTTCGTAAACATCCAGAGTCTCGTAGTGAGTACCAACAACAGAGTAGCGTTCATCAGTGGCCTCCTCACTGAGTAAAATGAAGTGGTCGTAGCCTAATATTGACCCACATTGGAGGCCACCTTGTCTGTGATACACTCGACTCAGATGCGACTGGAGAAACAGACAAGGGAAGATAAGATAAGATAAGATTTCGTTCGGAATTTTAACCCCGGAGGGTTAGCCACCCAGGATAACCCAAGAAAGTCAGTGCGTCATCGAGGACTGTCTAACTTATTTCCATTGGGGTCCTTAATCTTGTCCCCCAGGATGCGACCCACACCAGTCGACTAACACCCAGGTACCTATTTGCTGCTAGGTGAACAGGACAATAGGTGTAAGGAAACGTGTCGAAATGTTTCCACCCGCCGGGAATCGAACCCGTGTGTGAAGCGGGAGCTTTAGCCACCAGGCCACCGGGCCACGAACTGCTGGGATGGTTGTTACAGAGTCGCTCATGAATACTGAGTTACTTAACACCATGAATGATATAGTAGAAGTTTTCCTTGTTAAAACTGAAAATTAAAATCTAGTTACTGTATTTATATATAAACCACCAGGTGCAAGTTCCTAGAAGTTCAAAGACCAACTAATGAAAATTAACTACGTTCTTGAAAGCTTTACAAACCCGGCCTTAAATGTCTTATTGCTTCGTGACTTCAGTTTAAGACATCTGAAATAAATAAATAATAAAAAAAAAAAACGTAGCGAAGACTGTAATAACAGGAAGAATCCCAAGACCCAGTATGGATAAAAAGTCTCACTAAGACCGCAACAAACTCTCCTTATGTCAGCAAATAGTGGAACCGACCAGACTGGAGACTATCATAAACAGTCTAATCACAAATAACGATGATCTGGTACTGAACATGCAAATGTTGAAAATAGTAAACTCAGACAGCAACTTAACAGAAGTTCAGACCTTCACACTAACTAGACCTACTCAACAAAATCCACTTAATTATGAAGATATATTTAACACATTTGGCTTTAACAACAAGAACATCAAATGGGAGATAATCACTCGTGAACTGACAGAATTATGCTGGGAAGAGAATATGATAAACAAGGAGATGAACCAGTGTTGGGAGGTGATGAGCTCTCTGGCACTAGAAGTATGCTCCAGACACCTACCATTAAGACGGAGGAGGAGAAGGTTCAAGTTGGACAGCGGGAGGTGCGCCCTTCATAGGCGAAGACGACAAATAACTGAGTTCCTCTAAGGTAGCAGACTCTGAAAAACGAAAAGTAACACTGGTTAGACATATGGAAAACGATGAGTGAGTGTAAGATGATAGTAACTGGTAAGGAGGAAAAAATTACCACCAGTGATTTGGAGAGTGGCAACCGCTTTAAGTGGAAAGTGGTTCACAGTTCGGGAAGAAGGATGATAAGGAAGGTTAATAGAGAAGATGTAAAGGTAGGAAATCGATTCTCTGTTCTCCAGGACGAGTGTCCTTCAGTGGTTAGTAAGGCTAAAGGTACCACTGACTTTCCTGCTTATTGAGGTAAGAATATTCTAATTGTAGAAAATTCTCAGGTAAGATATATGGACTGTGCTTTTCGTAACAGAGATAGAAAGGTCAGACAGAGGATGTGCATCCCAGTAGCTGGTGTTGGTGACATAGTCAGCAGGTTGGATAATATTATGTCAGGTAATGGGAACAAGCCCATTATCTGTCTTAGTGTTGGTGGACATGACATCGGGAAGGGCAGGAGACAGAAGCTGCTGGATAAGTGCAAGTCGGCCATACATGTATTCAGGTCTAAGGGAGGGATCCCAATCATATGTAGCATCTTGCCTAGAAGGGTAGTGGGCAATGAATGGATGTCCAGGGCACTTGGTATAAATTGCTGACTAGACAGGTACTGCAAGGAACTTGCAATCCCATTCATTGATAACTGATACACATTCTATGGCAAACGTGATATGTATACAAGGGATGGGGTTCATCTCTCTGGGGCTGGAGTGGTTGCATTAGCCAGTTCGATTGAGAGGGTCATTGATGACTTGTCTAGGACTTTAAACTGATAGATTATATATGTATGGGTGTTTGTGGGAAGCAATCAGGCTGCAGTATTAGGGTTGAAAACAGCAGATATAACCAGAATACCACAGGTATATGTTTAAAAGACAATTTTCAAAATATAGTTGCTAGTAAAGGCAAAGTAATTCATCAACAAACAGAGAGAGATAGTAGAGGGCAACGAGTAACTAGCTCCTTTAAGGTTTACTATACAAATAGTAGGAGTCTAAGAAATAAGATAGATGAGCTAAGATTACTTGCAAGTGCAGGTAATATAGATATTATTGCTACAACAGAGACCTGGTTCAACTTAAAAGATAGAGAAATGCCTTCTGAATGCAGCATAAAGGGTTATAAACTATTCCACATTGATAGGGTCAACAGGAAGGGTGGTGGTGTGGCGATGTATGTCAGAGATAATTTAAATTGTTGTGTTAGAAAAGATATAAGAATAGAAACATCGGACACAGAATCTGTTTGGCTACAGTTTCTCGAGGGTCGTGACAAATTAATTTTGGGTGTGATTTATAGGCCCCCAAATCTTGATAGGGAGTGCAGTAAGCTGCTATGGGACGAAATCCATAAGGCATCTAGATATGAAAATGTTGTGTTAATGGGAAACTAACTTTAGACGAACTGATTGGAATAATGTGACAGGAAATCTTGAGTCTAGTGACTTTCTTAATACGGTTCAGGATTGCCTTTTAAAACAGTTTGTGACAGAACCAATTAGAGGAAACAAACCTGCTTGACTTGGTTCTTGCCAACAAAGAATCATTAATTAATAATCTTGAGGTTAATGATGAGCTAGGGGAAAGTGATCACAAATCATTTAGTTTCAATATATCATAGAATTACCCAGATAACTGCAATCAAGTCTCTGTCCCAGACTTCCGCTTGGCCGATTTCATGGCACTGAGAAATTACCTGGGTGGGCTAAATTGGGATGACTTGACTATGGGTCAGGTAGGTGATCTTGGTTGCCAATATGACGTTTTTCAGAGCATAGTTCTAGCTGCCCAGACAACTTTTGTTCCGAGTAGGGAAATTAGATCTAACAAAAATGATCCCAAATGGATGAACAATAGATTAAAACATCTCATTGGTCAAAAGAGAGGCATATATAGGCATATCAAAAGAGAGAATGGGCAGTAAAGAAATCAATATATTCATTTAAAGAAAGGAATAAAAAAAGGAATAAGAAAAGCTAAAAGGGATTATGAGGCTAAGGTCGCAAGGGATTCGAAGACTAACCCAAAAGGGTTCTTTCAGGTATACAGAAGTAAGATTAGGGGCAAGATTGGCCCACTTAAATGTAACTCAGGTCAGATCACTGACAGTGATAAGGAAATGTGTGAAATTTTCAATATTTACTTTCTCTCAGTTTTTACTCAGGAAGATAGCGAAACTCCAGAAATAATAAATTATGTAGAACAGGACGATAATAAACTATGCTTGATTGGGGTAACAAGTGACATGATCCTCAGACAAATAGAGAAATTAAAACCTAACAAATCCCCAGGTCCTGATGAACTGTTTGCAAGGGTATTAAAGGGATGTAAAGAGGAACTTTGCAAAACTATGGCTAATCTTTTCAACATATCACTACAAACTGGCATAGTACCAGATAAATGGAAAATGGCAAATGTTATACCTATTTATAAGGCAGGTGACAGGTCCTTAGCTTCGAGATATAGACCAATAAGCCTTACCCCCATAGTGGGAAAATTTATAGAATCAATAATTGCCGAGGCAATTCGTAGCCATCTTGAAAGGCATAAACTGATTAATGAATCTCAACATGGTTTTACAAAGGGGCGTTCCTGTCTTACGAATTTACTAACTTTCTTCACTAAGGTATTTGAGGAGGTAGATCGTGATATTGAATATGATATTGTGTATATGGACTTCAGTAAGGCTTTCGATAGAGTTCCACATCAGAGACTATTGGGGAAACTTAAGGCACACGGAATAGGAGGAGAAATTTTTTCCTGGGTAGAGGCGTGGTTAACAAATAGGCAGCAGAGAGTTTGCGTAAATGGGGAGAAATCAGAATGGGGGCACGTCACAAGCGGTGTTCCGCAGGGGTCAGTGTTGGGCCCGTTGTTGTTCACAATTTACGTAAACGACATAGATGAGGGAATAAATAGCGACATAAGCAAATTTGCTGATGACACCAAAATAGGCCGTCCAATTCATTCTAATGAGGACATTAGAGCACTCCAGGATGATTTGAATAGACTGACGCAATGGTCGGAGAAGTGGCAGATGCAGTTTAATATAGACAAATGCAAAGTTCTAAATGCTGGAAAGGATAATAACCATGCCACATATAAACTAAACAATGTAGATCTTAATATTACTGAATGCAGAAAGGATTTAGGAGTTTTGGTTAGCAGTAGCCTGAAACCAAGACAACAGTGCATTAATGTTCGCAATAAAGCTGACTTCCATTATTTATGTTTCATATCAAGAAGCATAAATAATAGAAGTCCTCAGGTTCTTCAATTCTCTGTATCCTTGGTTAGGCCTCATTTAGATTATGCTGCTCAGTTTTGGTCACCGTATTACAGAATGGATATAAATGCTCTGGAAAACGTACGGAAGAGGATGATAAAGTTGATCCCATGTATCAGAAATCTTCCCTATGAGGATAGACTAAGGGCCCTGAATCTGCACGCTCTAGAAAGGCATAGAATTAGGGGAAAATATGATTGAGGTGTATAAATAGAAAACAGGAATGAATTAAGGGGATGTAAATAGCGTGATAAAAATATCTAGCCTAGACAGGACTCGTAGCAATGATTTTAAGCTGGAAAAATTCAGATTCAGGAAGGATATAGGAAAGCACTGGTTTGGTAATAGAGTTGTGGATGAGTGGAACAAACTCCCGAGTACAGTTATAGTTTACCTGGAGTTTACCTGGAGAGAGTTCCGGGGGTCAACGCCCCCGCGGCCCGGTCTGTGACCAGGCCTCCTGGTGGATCAGAGCCTGATCAACCAGGCTGTTGCTGCTGGCTGCACGCAAACCAACGTACGAGGCTAAGACAATGTATAGTTTTAAAAATAAGTTAGATAAATACATGAGCAGGTGTGGGTGGGTGTGAGTTGGACCTGACTAGCTTGTGCTACTGGGTCAGATGCCGTATTCCTTCCTTAAGTAGAGGTGGCCTGACTGGGTGGGTCATTGTTCTAAGCCTGGGGTTGACATGGACCTACCCCACAAGGGCCAGTAGGCCCGCTGCGGTGTTCCTTCTTTCTTATGTTCTTGATTGAATGCGTCATAGAGTCCAGGAGTGAAATATACAAATCCCCAAATAAGATTCAGTGTTCATCGATCCATTAATCATACGCCACAAATTTCTCCATAGTCTCTGATGTAACTCTAACCCAACTTAATTTCCAAGAAGTCATTAATTGCATGCTAATGACCTCCGCCCCAGGACCAGACTCGTGGACCTCCATATTCACAAAGAATTCTAAGAATCCATTATCACGTACCTTAATATTCTTTAGAAGAGGAGCCTAGACACTGGAGTCATCCCAGTCATTGAAGAACCACTGACATTGTTCCACTCCACAAAGGTGGAGTTGGGCAATGTCAGTAAACTACAGACCAATATTACTAACGCCCCACATTATTAATATTTTTGATAGAGTTTTAAGAAGCAAGATTAACAGTCACATGGAATCGTAGCAGCTGCATAACCCAGGTCAACATGGGTTCAGAACAAGTCGCTTTTGTCTGTCGCAATTGCTAGACCATTTCAACTTGATTTTAGATACACTGGAAGACAATTAAAAGGCATATGTTGTATACATTGACTTTGCAAAAGTCTTTGGCAAGTGCGACCATAGGATAACAGTGTGCACAAAATGCGTGAAAAGGGACTAACTGAAAAGGTGGACAGATGGATGCTTAACTTCCTAACAAACAGAGCCCGAAGGGTAATAATAAACAGAGTGAAATCAGGGGCTGTTGGGGTGAAGAGCTCTGGTTCCCATGGCACAGTACTCACCACACTTCTCTTTCTCATTCTTATATCTGACACAGAGAGGGACATAAATCATGGCACTGTATTCTCCGTTGCAGACGATACTAGAATTTGCATGAGAGTGGCATCCACAGAAGACACAGTGAGCCTCCAAGATGACATCAACCAAGCCTTCCAGTGGGCCACTGATAACAATATCATGTTCACTGAGGACTAAATTTTAATTACTACGTACGGGAGAACGGAGGGAAATAAAAACAAGACCGGTATTCAAAACAAAATTTAGTAAAACATGAGTCAAATGTGAGAGATCTCACGTTCAAGAAAGACAACAATATTAATAGTAACTGCAATAAAAAAATTACAGGTTGGATAACGAAAACCTCCAAAACAAAGGATCTAAAGCCATTAATGACACTTCCTGTCATTCGTTCTCTCTAGGTTGAAATATTGCCATTTTCAAGGAGGTGAAATTGCTAAGTTGGTAAAGGTACAGGGAAAACCCTTGAAGCTATTATAAACTCTGTCAAGCGCTGTTCTATCTGTTTATGTTTCTTATGAAGGTCGACTGGCTGTCCAGAACATCGTTTAAAAGGGGGGTAAAGTTTGATTTTTGTTAGGGTAAAAAATCTGATAAAGACTCGTTAAAGACTGGTGAAGTCAGCTGGGGGAAGACTGATTTTCATGTTCGTCAGTTGATAGATTTCTAGTTTTCACCCTCCTCACTGTGATAAAGACCTTTTAAGATTGATAAAGACTAATTAAGACTGATTTTCACTCCTCAGTCTGATAGCGACTAATACTGACATAGGCTGATTAAGGCTGATTTTCACTCCTCATCTCATAGAAACTGATACTGACACAGACTGATTAAGGCTGATTTTAACTCCTTGAGTCTGATAAAACTAAGACTGACACAGACCTGATTAAGTCTGATTTTTTACTCCCCACAGTCTGATAAAGTCTGGTTTTTCACTCATCCCCAGCAGTAAATCTGCTCAGCAGGTCTCAAGTTGGAGAGTTTTAGTGGGCAGTATAATGAGGTAGGGAGGGCGGGCCCCGACTCGACGCCAGGGCCCAGTGTAAATTTTAAAACCCAGACTTTAGGAGCCACCCTGGTGATGGAAGCAGCTTCAAATAAACACCCAAGATACGGAAGTTACGAGCCTGAACTGTCAGAGTGACTGGGAGGGAGGGGGTGAGGGTGGAAGGATTGGTGGTGATGGGCGGGTTATTAGAAACAAGACTCGGAAAGAAAATGTTAAATTGTTAAAGGCCGTTGGCTGCGAAAAGAATACTTGAATCTTTAAAAGCAGACATTAAAGTAATATATATATATATATATATATATATTTTTTTATATATATATAATATTTTATAAAATATATATTATATATATATATATATTATATATATATATATATATATTTATTATTATATATACAGGACATTGAGACAACCTGCG
>NC_069424.1:24999669-25014669 GCF_026875155.1 Cherax quadricarinatus
TTTTTTAAAAAATGTGTATTTTTTAAAGGTTGGAAATTTTAGGAAAAAATTGTTATTTTTAATGGGTGTTTATTTAAAAGTAATGTGTTATTATTTAATGGTAAAATTGTTATTATTTTAATTAATGTGGGTATTATTTAATGGTAATGTGATATATTTTTAATTAAATGTTATTTATTTAAATGGTAATGGTGATATTATTTAATGGGTAAAATTGTGTATTATTTTGGTAAATTATAAAAAATTTAATGGTAATGTGTTTAATTATTTAATGGGTAATGTGATATTATTTAATTTTGGGAAAAGTGTTATTATTTTGGTAATGTGATATTATTTTAAAAATAATGTGGGGTATATTTTGGAATGTGAATATTATTAAGGTAATGTATAATTATTAAAATGGTAATTTATATTTTTTAATGGTAAATGGTGTTATTATTTTTAAATGGTAATGTGAATAATATTTAATGGGAAATGTGATATTATTTATGGTAAGTGATTAAATTAAGTAATGTTAATTATTAAAAGGAATGTGTATTAATTTAATGGTAATTGTGATTATTTTTTAATGGTTAAGTGTATATTTTTTAATGTAAATGTATATTATTTAAATGGTAATGTGATGATATTTTTTAATGGTAAATGTTTATATTTTTAAAAGTAATGTGATATTATTTATGGTATTTTTTATTATTTATTGGTAATAATGTGATATTATTTTAATGGTAAAAGTGATATTATTTTAATGTAATGTGATATTATTTAAAGGAATGAATATATTTAATGGTAAAGTGGGGAATTTTAATGGTTAATGGGGATATTTTTAATGGTTAATGTTGATATATTTAATGGTAAAAGTGATATATTATTTAAATATAATGTGTTATTATTTAAAAGTAATGTGATATGATTAAATGGTAATGTGATATTATTTAATGTATGTGTTATATTTTAATGGTAAAAGTGATATTTTTTAATGGGGGAATGTATATTATTTAATGGTAAATGTGATATATTATAATGGTAATGTGAAAAATTATTTATGGTAAAGTGGTTATATTTAAATGGTTTTGTATATTATTAATGGTAAATGTGATAATTTTTAATGGTAATGTGATATTATTTAATGGTAATGTGATATTATTTAATGGTAATGTGATATTATTTAATGGTAATGTGTTATTATTTAATGGTAATGTGTTATTATTTAATGGTAATGTGATATTATTTAATGGTAATGTGATATTATTTAATGGTAATGTGATATTATTTAATGGTAATGTGTTATTATTTAATGGTAATGTGATATTATTTAATGGTAATGTGTTATTATTTAATGGTATGTGATATTATTAATGGTAATGTGTTTTTATTTTATGGTTATGTGATATTATTTAAATGGTAATGTGTTATTATTTATGGTAATGTTGTTATCTATTTTAATGTAATGTGATATTATTTAATGGTAATGTGTTATTATTTAATGGTAATGTGATATTATTTAATGGTAATGTGTTATTATTTAATGGTAATGTGATATTATTTAATGGTAATGTGATATTATTTAATGGTAATGTGTTATTATTTAATGGTAATGTGATATTATTTAATGGTAATGTGATATTATTTAATGGTAATGTGATATTATTTAATGGTAATGTGATATTATTTAATGTAATCGTGTTATTATTTAATGGGTATGATTGATATTATTTAATGGTATGTGTTATTATTTAATGGTAATGTGTTCCTATTATTATTTAATGGTAATGTGATATTATTTAATGGTAATGTGATATTATTCTAATGGTAATGTGTTATTCTATATGGAATGTGTTATTATTTAATGGTAATGTGTTATTATTTAATGGTAATGTGTTATTATTTAATGGTAATGTGTTATTATTTAATGGTAATGTGTTATTATTTAATGGTAATGTGTTATTATTTATGGTATTGTGTTATTATTTATTGGTAATGGTTTTTATTTAGTGGTAATGTGTTATTATTTAATTGGTAATGTGTTTTTATTTAATGGTAATGTGTTATTATTTAATGCGTATGTGTTTATTATTCTAGTAAGGACTGTTGTGGATAAGGTAATTAGGGAATTATTATGGGAGACAGTAGAGTAATACAATGGTATATTGTCAATTATATAATTGGAAATATTCTCTTGTAATTTGATGAATATAATGACGAAAATAAGGAGAGACAAGATGAGAATGTTATTGTGGTATGATTCCATCCATCTATCCAGTCCATTCATCCATCCATTCTCCTCTGACGATCACCCAGGGAAATTAACATCACCAAATAACCTCTTGATATGAGAGAGAAAGCATACGACGACGTTTCGGTCAACTTGGGGACATTCAAAGTCACACTTGTAAATGGTCCAAGTCGGACCGAAACGTCCTTGTGTCATCTTCTCTCTCCTCATGTGCAGGTTAATTGGTATATTGTTTAACTCGGTAGAGGAGTACTGTCTGTTCCTGGTGCTATAAAATCCCGCCCCATCCAGCAGTGTACTGTATTTGTTGCACATGAGAGACGAGGCTGTGATGTACACTACCAGGTGTTCTGTGTGACGTACACTTACCCGCCACACACCCCCCCCCCGCCCCCGGTGTTCTGTGTGGATGTACACTACCCAGTGTGCTGTGTGTGTACACTACCGGTGTTATGTGTGATGTACACTACCCGGTGTTCTGTGTGATGTACACTGCCCCGGTGTCTGTGTGCCGTAGACTACCCGGTGTTATGTGTGACGTACACTACCCTCAGTGTTCCTGTGTGATGTACACTACCCGGTGTTCTGTGTGATGTTACACTACACGGTGTTCTGGTGACGTACACTACCGGTGTTCTGTTGTGATGTACACTACCGGTGTTCTGTGTGACGTACACTACCCGGTTGGTTCTGTGTGATGTACCACTACCGGTGTTCTGTGTGATGTACACTACCGGTGTTCTGTGTGACGTTACACTACACCGTGTGTTCTGTGTGATGTACACTACCGGTGGTTATGTGTGATGTACACTACCCGGTGTTCTGTGTGACGTAACTTACCTCCGGTGTTCTGTGTGATGTACACTACGGTGTTTCTGTGTGATGTACAACTACCCGGTTGTCTTGTGTGACGTACACTACCACGGTGTTCTGTGTGACAGTACACTACCCGGTGTTCTGTGTGACGTACACTACCCGGTGTTCGTGTGACGTACACTACCCGGTGTTCCTGTGTGACTAACTTAACCGGTGTTCTGTGTGTGTACACTACCCGGTGTTCTATGTGATGTACACTACCCGGTTGTCTGTGTGCCGATGTACACTACCCGGTGTTCTGTGTGGATGTACTTACCCGTGTTCTGTGTGATGTCACACTACACGGTGTTCTGTAGACGTACACTACCCGGTGTTCTGTGTGATGTACATAAACCGATGTTCTGTGTGACGTACACTACCCGGTGTTATGTGTGGCGTTACACTACCGGTGTTCTGTGTGTTGTACACTACCCGGTGTTCTGTGTGATGTACACTAACGTGTGTTCTGTGTGACGTTTTACACTACCCTGGTGTTCTGTGGTGACGTACACTACCGCTGGTTCTGTGTGAAAGCTACACTACCCGGTGTTGTGTGACGTACCACTACCCGGTGTTCTGTGTGACGTACACTACCGGTGTCTCTGTGTGAAGTAAACAAACCCGGTGTTCTGTGTAAACGTACACTACACGGTGTTCTGTGGGATGTACACTAACCAGTGTTCTGTGTGGCGTACAATACACGGTGTTTCGTTCTGTGTGACGTATACCACTTACCGGGTGTTCTGTGTGACGTACACTATCGGTGTTCTGTGTGACGTACAAAACACGGTGCTTCTGTGTGACTGTTACACTACCAGGGGGTTCTGTTGTGGCGTACACTAACCGGTGTTCTGTGATGTCGCTACACTTCCGTGTTGTTCTGTGTGTGACGTACAACTATCCGGTGTTCTGTGTGACGTACAAAACCCGGTGTTCATGTGTGACGTAATACCAGGGGTTCTAGTGTGACGTACACTACCCAGTGTATGTGTGAGTACACTACCCGGTGTTCTGTGTGATGTTTCACTACTTACACCATTGTTCTGTGTGGCGTACATACCCGGTGTTCTGTGTGAACGTGCACTAACCCGGAGTTCTGTGTGAAGTACAATACCGGGGTTTCGTGTGAGTACATACCCGGTGTTCTGTGTGAAGTCCACTAACCGTTGTTCTGTGTGACGTTACCCTACCCGGTGTTCTGTGTGACGTACACTACTCAGTGTTCATGTGTGATGTACACTACCCGGTGTTTGTGTGATGTACACTACCCCGGTGTTCTGTTGTGGGACGTACACTACCGGTGTTCTGTGTTGATGTACACTACCCGGTGTTCTGTGTGGATGTTACACTACCCGGTGTTTGTGTGATGTACCACACCGGTGTTCTGTGTGATTTACACTACCCGGTGTTCTGTGTGACGTACACTACCGGGTGTTCTGTGTGACGTTGACACTACCGGTGTTCTGTGTGATGTACACTACCCGGTGTCTGTGTGATGTACATACGGTGTTCTGTGTGATGTACGCTACCGGTGTTCTGTGTGATGTCACTATCGTGTTCTGGGTGGATGTTCATACCGGTGTTCTGTGTGATGTACACTACCCGGTGTTCTGTGTGATGTACTTACCCGGTGTTCTGTGTGATGGACACTAACCGGTGTTCTGTGTGACGTACTCTACCCGGTGTTCTGTGTGAGTTCACTACCCGGTGTTCTGTGTGATGTAGACTACCGGTGTTCTGTGTGCGTACACTTCCAGTGTTATGTGTGACGTACACTTACCCGGTGTTCAGTGTGACGTACACTACTCACGTGTTCTGATGTGACGTTAATACCCGGTGTTCTGTGTGATGTTTACATTCCCGGTGTTCTGTGTGTTGTACTACTACCCGGTGTTCTGTGTGACGTATACTACCCGGTGTTCTGTTTTGGGGTTGATGTACAATACCCGGTGTTCTGTGTGATGCTACACTACCCGGTGTTCTGTGTGGACGTACACTTAACGGTGTCTGTGTGGTCGTACACTACGGGGGTGTCCTGTGTGATGTATACACTACCCGGTGTCTGTGTGATGTACACTACCCGGTCGTCTGTTGTGACGTACATACCCGGTGTTTGTGTGAAGCCCCATACCCATTGTTCTGTGTGACGGACACTACCCGGTGTTCTGTGTGATGTTCACTACCGGTGTTCTGTGTGATGTACATACACGGTGTTCTGTGTGATTTACTCTACAGGTGTTCTGTGTGACGTTAAACTACCCGGTGTTCTGTGTGACGTACACTTCCCGGCGTTCTGTGTGACGTACCTAATATCCCGGTGTTCTGTGGACGTATACTACCCGGTGTTCTGTGTTGTGACGTACATACCCGGTGTTCTGTGTGATGGTACACTACCCCGGTGTTCGGTCGTGATGTACAATTCCCGGGGTTCTGTGTGACGTATACTTACCGGTGTTTCTGAGTGACGTACACCACACCGGTGTTCTGTGTGACGTTTCACTACCCGGTGTTCTGTGTGAGTACACTACTCGGTTGTTATGTGTGACGTACACTACCGGTGTCTGTGTGACGTACCACTTACCCGGTGTTCTGTGTGACGTACACTACCGGTGTTCTGTGTGATGTACACTACACGGTGTTCGGTGGTGATGTACACTACCGGTGTTCTTGGGTGATGTAACATACCGGTGTTCCGTGGAGAGTTCACTACCCGGTGTTCTGTGTGGACGTACACTACCCGGGTGTTCTGTGTGACGTTCACTACCCTGTGTTCTGTGTGAGTACACTACCCGGTGCTCTATGTTATCGTTCAGTACCCGGAGTTCTGTGTGACGTACACTAACCGGTGTTCTGTGTGGACCGTAAAATACCGGTTGTTCTGTGAATGATGTACACTCCCGGTGTTCTGTGTTTTGTACACTAACCTGCGTTTGTGTGACCGTACACTACCCGGTGTTCTCGTGTGATGTACAATACCAAGTGGTTCTGTGTGACGTACACTAACCGTTGTTCTGAATGTGACGTAGAACTACCCGTGTTCAGATTGTGACGTACTCTACCCGGTGTCTGTGTGGACGTTCACTACCCGGTGTTCTGTGTGACGTACTCGATCACGGTTGTTCTGTGTGACGTACCCACTACCCCGGTGTTCTGTGTGATGTACACTACCCGGTGTTCTGTGTGACGTACACTACCCGGTGTTCTGTGTGACGTACACTACCCGGTGTTCTGTGTGATGTACACTACACGGTGGTAATGTGTAACGTACACTACCGGTGTTCTGTGTGACGTACACATTCCCGGTGTTTCTGTGTGACGTACACTACCCGGTGTTCCTGTGTTGATGTGACTTCCCGGTGTTCTGTGTGATGTACACTACCCAGGTGTTCTGTGTGGGAAAAAAACTGGTTCACTACACGCGTGTTCTGTGTGACGTACATTACCCGGTGTTCTGTGTGATGTACACTACCCGGTGTTCTGTGTGACGTACACTACCCGGTGTTCTGTGTGATGTACACTACCCGGTGTTCTGGTGTCGTACATACCTGGTGTTCTGTTGACCGTACACTACCGGTGTTCTGTGTGATGTTACACTACCCGGTGTCTGTGTGATGTACACTACCACGGGTGTTCTGTGTGACGTTCATACCTGGTGTTCTGTGTGACGTACACTACCGCTGTTCTGTGTGACGTTACAAATTCCGGTGTTCTGTGTGACGTACAATACCCGGTGTTCTGTGTGACGTTCACTAGCGGTGATCTGGTGACGTACACAAACCCACGGTGTTCTGTGTTGTAACGTACAATACCCGGTGTTCTGTGTGATATACACTACCAGTGTTCTGTGTGGCGTACACTACCCGGTGTTTGTGTGGACGTACACTACCCGGTGTTCTGTGTGATGTACCTACCTGGTGTTCTGTGTGGACGTACACTACCCGGTGTTCTGTGTGATGTACACTAACCCGGTGTTCTGTGTGACGTAAACTACACCGGTGTTCTGTTTTGGAAGTACACTACCGGTGTTCTGTGTGACGTACACTAAAATGTGTTCTGTGTGATGTACAATACCCAGTGTCTGTGTGGCGATCACTACCGGTGTCTGTGTGACGTACACTTACCCGGTGTTCTGTGTGTTGTACACTACTCTGGTGTTCTGTGTGGACGTTTTTCAAATACCCCGGTGTTCTGTGTGATGTACACTACCCGATTGTTCTGTGTGACGTACACTACCCGTGTTCTGTGTGGCCACGCTACCTAACCAGTGTTCTGTGTGATCGTACACTACCCGGTGTTCTGTACCTGTGATGTACACTACCGGTTGTTCTGGTGGACGTAACACTACCGGGTTCTGAGGTGATGTCCACTACCCGGTGTTCTGTGTGATGTACAATACCCGGGTTCTGTGTTGATGTACTCTACCGGTGTTCTGTGTGATGTTACCACTACCGGTGTTCCTGTGTGACGTACCACTACCCCGGTGTTCTGTGTGACGTAACAATACCAGTGGTTCTGTGTGATGTACACTACCGGTGTTCTGTGTGATGTACAATAACACGGTGTTCTGTGTGAGTTACATACCCGGTGTCTGTGTGATGATACACTACCCGGTGTCTGTGTGATGTACACTACCGGTGTTCTGTGTGATGTACACTACCCGGTGTTCTGTGTGATGTACTTACCCGGTGTTCTGTGTGACGGTACACTCCCGGTGTTCTGTGTGATGTTCACTACCCGGTGTTCTGTGTGATGTCACTACCCGGTGTTCTGTGTGATGTTCACTACCCGGTGTTCTGTGTGTTGTACACTACCCGGTGTTCTGTGTGTTGTACATTACCCGGTGTTTCTGTGTGATGTAACTCTACCCGGTGTTATAGGACGTACACTACCCGGGGTTCGGTGTGTAGTACACTACCCGGTAGTTCTGTGTGATGTACTCTACCGGTGTTCTGTGTGAGTACATACTACCCAGATGTTCTGTGTGACGTACACTATCCGGTGCTTCTGTGTGGACGTACACTACCCAGTGTTCTGTGTGACGTACATTAACGGTGTTCTGTGTGTACGTTCACTACCCGGTTTTTCTGTGTGGACCCGTACACTACATGGTGTTCTGTGTGACGTACGCTACTCGGTCAAGTTATGTGTGACGTACAGTACCAGTCATAGTGTTCTGTGTGATGACGTACACTACCCGGTGTTATGTGTGGACGTACACTACCGGTGTTCTGTGTGATGTACACTACACGGTTTTCCATGTATGACGTACACTACCCGGTGTTCTGTGTGAATTACACTACCCGGTGTTCTGTGGTGTGATGTAATCTACCCGGTGTTCTGTGTGACGTACACTACCCGGTGTTCTGTGTGATGTACACTACCCGGTGTTCTGTGTGACGTACACTACCCGGTGTTCTGTGTGACGTACGCTACCCGGTGTTCTGTGTGACGTACAAGACCTGGTGTTCTGTGTGACGTTCGCTACTCGGTGTTCGTGTGGACTTACACTACCCGGTGTTCTGTGTGACGTTCACGACCTGGTGTTCTGTTTGACGTACGCTACTCGGGTTCATGTGTGACGTACAGTACCCAGTGTTCTGTGTGACGTAAAATAGACCCTGTGTTCTGTGTGACGTAACACTACCCGGTGTTCTGTGTGATGACACTACCCGGTGTGGATGTGTGTTGTACACTCCCAGTGTTCTGTGTGGTCTTACACTTACCCAGTGTTCTGTGTGGGACGTATACTACTCGCGTGTTATGTGTGGACGTACACTACCGGTGTTCTGTGTGAGTACAATACCCGGTGTTCTGTGTATGTACACTACCCGGTGTTCTGTGTGAAGGGAAAACAAGGGCACAGTCAGTCATCATGAAAGTACAACAACGTGAAATTACAGTCATGTAGACAGCAGAGGTTTTATCTTGTAGTGCGGGAATGGGCGGGCAGGGGATTGACGAGACACCAACACTATGCCAGGGAACATCGTCGACTTGATGGATCTTTCTCAGAACCACCGAGATATTAAAACTAACCAAAAAATAGTCCCCAGGTATTTCAATAGTAATATCCAGCATCAGTTTTTTTTTTTTTCGTAAACATTCCAGAAGTCTCGTAAGTGTTTACAACAACAGCTGCAGCGTTCATCAGTGGACTCCTCACTGAGTAAAATGAAGTGGTCGTAGCCTAATATTGACCCACAATGGAGGCCACCTTGTCTGTGATACACTCGACTCAGATGCGACTGGAGAAACAGACAAGGGAAGACGAACTGCTGGGATGGTTGTTACAGAGTCGCTTATGAATACAGAGTTACTTAACACCATGAATGATATAGTAGAAGTTTTCCTTGTTAAAACTGAAAATTAAAATCTAGTTACTGTATTTATATATAAACCACCAGGTGCAAGTTCCTAGAAGTTCAAAGACCAACTAATGAAAATTAACTACGTTCTTGAAAGCTTTACAAACGCGGCCTTAAATGTCTTATTGCTTCGTGACTTCAGTTTAAGACATCTGAAATAAATAATTAATAAAAAAAAAAAACTTAGCGAAGACTGTAATAACAGGAAAGAATCCAAGACCCAGTAGGATAAAATCAAAGTCTCACTAGGACCGCACAAACTCTCCTTATGTCAGCAAATATGATGAACCGACCAGACTGTGACTATCCTAAACAGTTAATCACAAATAACGATGATCTGGTAATGAACATTGCAAATGTTGAAAATAATAAAACTCAGGCAGCACTTAACAGATGTCGACCTTCACACTAATTAGACTACTCAACAAAATCCTCTTAATTATGAAGATATGTTTAACACATTGGCTTTAAACAACAAGAAACATCAAATGGGTGATATCACTAGTGAACTGACAGAATTATGTGGGAGAGTATATGGATATACAAGGAGATGAACCAGTGTTGGGAGGTGTTGAGCTCTCTGGCACTAGAAGTATGCTCCAGGACACTCCTACCATTACGACGGAGGAGGAGAAGGTTCAAGTTGGGACGCGGGAGTGTGCGCCATTCATAGGAGAAGACGACAATCCAGAGTTCTCTAAGGGTAGCAGGACTCTGAAAAAAACGAAAAGTAAACAATGGTTAGGACATACCTGATGACGATGAAAGTGAGTGTAGATGATAGTGTTGGTAAAGGTAGGAAAATGTTACACCAGTGATTTGAGAGTAGGCAACCGCTTTTAAGTGGAAAGTGGTTCACAGTTCGGCAAGAAGGATGATAAGGAAGTTAATAGAGAAGATGTAAAGGTAGGAAAATCGATTCTATGTTCTCCAGTCGTGTGTACTTCAGTGCGTTAGTTAAAGGCTAAAGGTTCCACTGGACTTTCTTTTGCCCTATCCAAAAAAAGTAAGAATATTTCTAATTGTAGAAAAATTCTCAGGTTAGATATTGGACTGTGCTTTTCGTAACAGAGTAGAAAGGTCAGTCAGAGGACTGTGCATCCCAGTAGCGGGTGTTGTCGACATAGTCAGCAGGTTGGATAATATTATGTCAGGTAATGGGAAAAAGCCCATTATCTGTCTTAGTGTTGATGGTCATGACATCGGGAAGGGCAGGAGACAGAAGCTGCTGTAAGTGCAAAGTCGGCCATACTTGTAGTTCAGGTCTAAGGGAGGATACCAATTCATATGTAGCCATCTTGCTAGAAGGGTATTCGTGTGCAATGAATGGATTCCAGGGCATTGGTATAATTTGCTGACTAGACAGGTACTGACAAGGAACTTGCGATCCCATTCATTGATAACTGTATACACATTCCTATGCACAAACGTGATGTGTATTACTAGGGTTGGGTTCATCTCTCTGGGGGGCTGGAAGTAGATTGCATTAGCCAGTTCGATTGAGAGGGTCATGGATGACTTGTCTAGGACTTTAAAACTGATAGATTATTTTGTATGGGTGTTTGTGGGAAGCAATCTCTAGCTTGCACAGTAAGTTTTGGGTTGAACAACAGCAGATTACCAGAATACCAACAGGTATATGTTTAAAGACAAATTTTCAAAATATAGTTGCTAGTAAAGGCAAGTAATTCAGCAACAAACAAGAGAGATATTTAGAGGGGCAACGGGAGTTACTAGCTCCTTTAAGGTTTACTATACAAATTGTAGGAGCTAAGAAATAGGATAGATGAGGCTAAGATTACTTGCAAAGTGCAGGTAATATAGAATTTATTGCTACAACAGAGACCTGGTCATACCTTAATTGATGAAGAAATGCCTTCTGAATGCAGCATAATGGGTATAAACTATTCCCAATTGATAGGGTCAACAGGAAGGGTGGTGGTTGTGGCGTTGTATGTCAGAGATAATGTAAATTGTTGTGTTAGAATAGATATAAGAATTGAAACATCGGACACAGAATCTGTTTGGTCATACAAGTTTCTCGAGGGTCGTGACAAATTAATTTTGGGTGTGATTTATAGGCCCCAATCTTGATAGGGAGTCGCAGTACAGCTGCTATGGGACGAAATCCATAAGGATCTGGATATGAAAATGTCTGTGTCTATTGGAGAAAAACTTTAACTTTAGCACGAAAACTGTTGGAATAATGTGACAGAAATCTTGAGTCTAGTGACTTTCTTAATACGGGTTCAGGATTGGCCTTTTAAAACAGTTTTGTGACAGAAACAATTAGAGGAAACAAACCTGCTTGACTTGGTTCTTGCAACAAGAATCATTAATTAATATCTTGAGGTAATGATGAGCTAGGGGAAGTGATCACAAATCTTTTAGTTTCAATATTCATAGAATTACCCAGATACTGCAATCAGTCTTGTCCCAGACTTCCGCTTGGCCGGTTTTCATGGCACTGAGAAATTAGGTGGGTGGGCTAAATTGAGGATGGAATTGCTATGGTCAGGTAGGTGATCTTGGATGCAAATATGACGTTTTTCAGAGCCATAGTTCTAGCTGACCAGGACAACTTTTGTTCCGTGTGGGAAATTAGATCTAACGAAAATGATCCCAAATGGATGAACAATAGATTAAAACATCTCATTGGTCAAAAGAGAGGCATATATAGGCATTATAAAAAGGAGAGGAATGGACAGTAAAGAAAATCAATAGACTCATTTTAAAGAGCAGGAATAAAAAAAGGACTAAGAAAGCTAAAAGGGATTATGAGGCTAAGGTCGCAAGGGATTCGTATGGACTAACCTTAAAAAGGGTTCTTTCAGGTTTCAGAAAGTAAGATTAGGGGCAAGATTGGCCCACTTAATGTAACTCAGGTCAGATCACTGACAGTGATAGGAAATGTGTGAAATTTTCAATATTTCTTTCGGTTTTTTAATCGGAAGATAGCGATACTCAGAAATAATAAATTTTGTAGAACAGGACGATTAATAAACTTTGCTTGATTGGGGTAACAAGTGACATGATCTCAGACAATAGAGAAATTAAAAGCTAAACCAATCCCCAGGTCCTGATGAACTGTTCGCAGGGTGTGTTAAATGGATGTAAAGAGGAACTTTGCCAAAATATGGACTAATTTTTCTACCATATCACTACAAACTGGCATGTACCAGATAAGATGGAAACTGGACTAATGTAATACATATTTAACAAGGCAGGTGACAGGTCCTTTAGATTCGAGATATAGAACAATAAACCTTACCCCATAGTGGGAAAAATTTATAGAATCAATAATTGCGAAGGCCAATTCGTAGCTCTTGAAAGGCATCATCATAAAGGGATTATTGAATCTCAACATGGTTTTACAAGGGGCGTTCCTGTTTACGAATTTACTAACCTTTCTTTCCCTAAGGTATTTGAGGAGGTAGATCTGGATATATGATATATGATTTGTGTATTATATGGACTCTCAGCTAAGGCTTTCGACAGAGTTCCACATCGAGACTTATTGGGGAAACTTAAGGCACACGGAAATAGGAGGAGAAATTTTTTTCCTAGGTAGAGGGCCGTGGTTGTCAATAGGCAGCAGAGGAGTTTGCATAAATGGGGAGAAATCAGAATGGGGGCACGTCACAAGCGGTAGATTCCACAGGGGTCAGTGTTGGGCCCGATGTTGTTCACAATTTACGTAAAACGACATAGATGAGGGAATAAATAGCGGAATAAGCAATTTGCTGATGCACACCAAATAGGCCGTCCAATCATTCTATTGAGGGACATTAGAAACACTCAGGATGATTTTGAATGACTGACGCAATAGGTCGGAGAAGTGGCAGATGCAGTTTAATATAGACAAATGCAAAGTTCTAAATGGTTGGAAGGATTATAAACCATGCACATATAAAACTAAAACAATGTAGATGTCCTGTAATATTACTGAATGCAGAAAGGATTTAGGAGTTTTGGTTTAGCAGTATCTGAAACAAGTAACAGTGAGCATTAATGTCGCATAAAGCTGACTCTACTTTATTTATTGTTTCATATTCATGATGCATAAATAATAGAAGTACTAGGGTTGTTCTTCAATTCGCTGTATCATGGTTAGGCCTCATTTAGTTTATGCTGCTTGTTTTGGTCAAGTATTTCAGAATGGATAATTAAATGCTCTCTGAAAAACGTACGGAAGAAGGGGGGGGGGAATTGGGGGGATAAAGTTGATCCCATGTATCAGAAAATCTTCCCTCTGTGGATTGGACTGAGAACCTGATCTGCACTCTCTAGACATGGCATAGAATTAGGGGAAAATTTGATTGAGGTGCCCACCCATTACTAAATAGAAAAACTGGAATGAATTAAGGGGATGTAAATAGCGTGATAAAAATATATAGACTAGACAGGACTCGTAGCAATGATTTTAAGCTGGAAATTCAGATTCTGGAAGGATTAGGAAGCTGGTTTGGTAATAGAGTTGTGGATGAGTGGAACAACTCCCGAGTACCGTTATAGAGGCTAAGACAAATGTTAGTTTTTAAAATAAGTTAGATAATTACATGAGCAGGTGTGGGTGGGTGTGAGTTGGACCTGACTAGCTTGTGCTACTGGGTCAGATGCCGTATTCCTTCCTTAAGTAGAGGTGGCCTGACTGGGTCGGGTCATTGTTTAGCCTGGGGTGTTGACATGGACCTACCCACAAGGGCCAGTAGCCCGCTGCGGTTGTTCCTTCTTTTTATGTTATTGATTGAATGCGTATCGGGTCCGGAGTGAAATATTCAATCCCCAATAAGATTCAGTGTTCATCGATCCATTAATCATACGACACAAATTTCTCCATAGTCTCTGATGTAAACTCTAACCCAACTTAATTTCCAAGAAGTCTCATTAATTGATGCTAATGACCTCCGCACAGGACAGACTCGTGGACCTCCATATTCACAAAGAATTCTAAGAAATCCATTATCACCGTACCATTAATATTTCTTTTAGTAGAGGAGCCTAGACACTGGAGTCATCACAGGTCATTGAAGAAACCCTGGGGGACATTGTTCCACTCCACAAAGGTGGAGTTGGGCAATGTCAGTAAACTACAGACCAATAATTAATAACGCCCCACATTACTTATTATTTTTGATAGAGTTTTTTAAGAAGCATGATTAACAGTCTACATGGAATCTTGCAGCTTGCATATTTCCAGGGTCAACATGGGTTCCAGACAAGTCGCTTTTGTCTGTCGCATTTGCTAGACCATTTCAACCTGATTTTGATACAGGAAGACAATTAAAAGGCATATGTTGTAAACATTTGACTTTGCAAAAGTCTTTGCAAGTGGACCATAGATAACAGTGGCACAAATGCGTGAAAAGGGACTAACTGGAAAAGGTGGGACAGAACTGGATGCCTACATCCTAAACAAACAGAGCCCGAAGGGTAATAATAAACAGAGTGAAATCAGGGGCTGTTGGGGTGAAGAGCTCTGGTTCCCATGGCACAGTACTCACCACACTTCTCTTTCTCATTCTTATATCTGACACAGAGAGGGAC
>NC_069424.1:25022169-25037169 GCF_026875155.1 Cherax quadricarinatus
TATGGGGTATGTATGTCCCACATATGTGGGTGTGTGTTGTGTGTGGGTGTTGTGTGTGTGTGTGTGTGTGTGTTTGTGTGTTGTGTATGTGTGTGTGTGTGGTGGTGTGGGGTGTGTGTGTGTTTTGTGTGTATTTTGTATGGGGCGTGTGTTTATCTGGAGGTTTTTTTTCGGGAGGGGTTTCCCCGTGGGGTGTGTTGAAATGTTGCAAAAAAGTGTATGTGGGGTGTGGTTTTGGGGGCGTGTGTGTGTGTGTGTGTGTGTGGTGTGGGGTGGGTGTGTGTGTGTGTGTGTGTGTTGTGTTTGGTGTGTTACTCACCTAATTGTACTTACCTAATTGTGGTTGCGGGGTCGAGATTTCATCCGGGCCCCGTTTTTTCACTGTTTCGTTTCTAGGTCCTCTCTCTGCCCCTAAGCTTCTTTCATCCCTCGTTTTAAAAGCTATGTAGGGTTTCCCTGCCCCCACTAATATTGTTAGACTATTCCATTCCGGGAAAAATTATGCCCGGGAAGAAATATTTCCCCTAAACCCTGGGCCATTGATTTATAACTTCCAATTGTGCCCCCTTTGTTTCTGTGTCCCATTCGGGAATATCCTGTCATTGTCTGGGGTTGGGCAATTCCCCGCGGGTTTTTTGTATGTCGTTATCATGTCTTCTCGACCCTCCTTTCCAGTGCCCTCGGGCCCGATTTCCCTCAAATTTCTTCGTAGAAAATTTCCCCCTGGGCCCGGAAAAAACCTTGTTGAAAACCCTTTACATTTCCTTAATTTTTTGATGACTTGACCAGGTTTTGGGTTTCCCAAAACAGGTGCTCCCATACTCCAGTATGGGTGACGAACACGGGTAAAAGGTTTTGAACGATTCCTTACTAAGGTTCGGAACTTTTTATTCTCGGGTTTTTTCTAGGCCCCCTATGTGCACGGGTTTTTCGGGTTTGATGTGTGCTTCCAAAGCGTGCTGGGTGTTAGGGGTTACCCCAAGATCTTTCCCCTTGAGTGAGGTTTGCACCCTTTGGAAAACGTAGCCAATACTCTGCGGGTTTTTCTTTGCCCTTCCCCAATTTTCATGACTTTCTTTTGGGCCCGGGGTTGAATTCAAGAAGCCAGTTTCGGGGGCCACGTTTTTTCAGCCGGGCCCCAGGTCCTTTGTAGTCCGCCTGATCCCCCTTTTGATTTGATTCCCCTCATTAACTTCACATCATCTGCGTACGGGGAACTTCTGAGTCTATCTTTTTTCCTCATGTCATTCACTTTAACCCCAAAAATTTGCATTCCCCCAAAGGACTGCCCCCTGGGGGAACCCCGCTCGTCTGGGTCCCCACTGTGATACCCCATCACAAACCCATGATCGTTGTTGCCTTCCCTGCCCAGGTTTTTCTCTGATCCATTGCAGTGCACATCCTGTTATACGTGCCTGATCCTCCAGCTTCTACACTAATTTTCTTGTGAGGAACTGTTCAAGGCCTTCCTCAGTTCAGGAAAAGGGAATCAACCAACCCCCCTCTTCGTGTTTTTACTTCTGTTTTCCCTTTTCATAAAACCTTTGTAGGTTTTTTGACAGGACTTGGCCCTTCCCCTGAATCCCTCTGGCTTTCGTTTAATATTTTTTCATTTCCCGGTGCTTTCCCCCACTCTCCTCTGAAATATTCTTTATGACTGCATACTTACGCACGCAGTGGGCAATGGTCTGTGTTTTTGGGGCTTCGTTTCTGTCTCCCCTTTTTTAAAAAGGGGGCTTATTTGCCGTCTTCCCTAAACCCCCAGGTAGTTACCCTCAAGTAGGTAGGTTTTCACACCCCAGCATCTCTGCACTTCAAGGACCCACGGTGTGTGTGTGTTTTGTGTGTGGGTGTGTGTTTGTGTTTGTTTTGTGTGTTTGTGTTTTGTTTGTGTGTGTTTTTGTGTGTTTGTGTGGTTTTTGTGTTTTTGTTTGTTTGTGTTTTGGGGGTGTGTGTGTGTGTGTGTGTGTGGGGGGGGTGTGTGTGTGTGTGTGTGTGAATAAACCAGGGCAGAAAAAGGGGTTAAAAAACACCCCAAAACCCTTTTAAAAGTCTTCTTCGACATCGTGAGAGAGATAATAACACCAACACTTCCCCGCATAATCTTGCAAAACAAAAACCCCTCTCTCTCTCTCTTCTCTCTCCCCTTCCTCTCTCTTCTCTCCCCCTTTTCTCTCTCTCTCCCCTCTCTCTCTCTCTCTCTCTCTTCACTCTATTTTTTTTTTCCCCTTTTTTTCCTCTCCTAGTAGTGTGAGGGTATTTAACATCCTTCTCCACGGGTTTTTACATTTTACATCCATGCATTGTATCATATACCCTTGTTTAAAAATGTCATTTAAGGTTCCGTTTTTTAAATTTGCCCTTAAAAGAACCTTGTTGAAAAGCTTTCTTCTGTTTAAATTATTTAAAACCCTTTTTTAAAATTTCCCAAAATTTTTGCTCGTTTTAACTCATTAAAGTTAATGGAAAACCCCAAATTTTTAAATCATTTTAACCCAAATTTAAAATTTTATTGATAACCCATTTTAAATTATTTTTAAACCCTTAAAGTTTTTTTGGCAACGAAATTTTAAAACCCCTTTAGTTTACTGGCAAAAAAGGGTTTAAAATTATTTAAACCCGGAAAAATTTTTTTTATAAACCCCTTAAAACCCCTTTTAATTAAATAACCCCTTTTAAAACCCATTTTTCCTAAGTTTAAAGGTTTAAAGGTTGGTAAAAGGGGTTTTTTTTTTCCTTTTTTTTCCCAAAAACTCGGGAAAGTTTCCCCCCCCACCCCCCTTCCCCCCCCCTTTAACCCCCCCCCTTTTCAACCCTTCCCCCCCCCCCATCTCCTCTCTCCCCCCCCACAGGGGTTTTTAAATTTTCCCCCCCTGGGCGCTCTCTTGAGTTTTCGCAAATGTTTTTTTTTGTGTTTTTTTTTTTTGTTTTGCAGACAAGTGTATTCCCCCGGGGGGGGGGGAAAAGGGGGAGAAAATTCCCCCCCCCCCGATTTTGACGTTTTTTTTGGGGTTTTTTGTTTTTCTTGATTTTTTTGTGTGTGTGGTTTTGTGTGTGTGGGGTGTGTGTGTGTTTGTGTTTGTGTGGGGGGTGTGTGGGTGTGTGTTAAGTGATCATTTTTGTGTTGCACGTCCCCCATGGTTTTTTTTAGGTTTCATTGCATTCCCCTTTTTGTTTTCAAAGGGTTTTAATTTGTTCCCCTTTTTTTATTTTTAGGCCTTTCAATGTGTTCCCTTGCAAGCTTTTTTAAAAATTGGGATTAGTAACCCTTTTGGTTTTTTTAGGTTTCAATGGCCGTAATAAAAATTTATTAGTTGAGAGAAAGTTAACTTAGATTTCGTCGTGTGTATTTTTCTGGGGTCCAGGGAGGTGAAGTCAAGGACGGGAAAACTTAAAAGAAAAGACGAAAAAGAAACTTAACCCCTTTAGGGCCCTAAACCCGGCGGGGCCCGGAAATTTTTAAATTTTTTGCACATTGCTTTTTAAAAAATTGGGGGGGGGGGGGGCTCTGTAGAGAAGGGGGTTTCGAAGGGGCCTTTCCCATAAAAATTTAAACTTAGGGGCCCAAAAGTGAGGTCCGCACCCGGTTGAATGCAGGAAACGAACCCCCGGGGAAGGCTTTCACCCGTACATAAAAATCACCAAGGTGCGTAATGAGCGCACAGGCCCAATACAAGATTGAAAGGACTTTAAAAAACATCGACTCAAAGGGTGACGGGTGATTTCCTCAAAACCCCCCCCCTTCCTTACCCCCCTTTTGCTTTGTATTGGACTGATGAAGCCACTGTGTGGCGAAACGTTTTCCTTAATAGAGATTCCATATATTGCATAAGTGTTCCCCAAACCAACCGTCGGTTTTCAAATTTTTTATTACACCCAAAATTTCACAAATAACTCCAAAAGGGAGGCCGTCCCCCCCCCCCCCACCTATTTTATCGGGGTCCTCACCTCGGGGTTGTGGGTATTTAATTTGGGCCAAGTCGGGTTGGAAAGGGCTTAAAAAGTTTTTGCCTCCTATATACTAGGTTTTTTTGTGACTGTTACAGTCATGTTGGCAGGGGGGGTAGAATCATGATAAAAGCGGGGCCTCTTCGGGTTTTTTTTTTTTGGGGGGGGGGGGCCGCAAGGGAAAAATTAAGTTGTCACGCAAAAGGCCGGTGCGGACAACTCCAGAAAAGTTTTATTTTTGCCCCCGGTAAAAAATTTGCACCAAAATTTAGGATGACCCAAATCACTTTTTTCGCTTAAACATTTAAAAGGGATTTTAAAGGGTTCTCCGGAAGGAAAATGGAGACCCCGAATGTATTTGGTCAATAACAACAACAACAAAAAGCAAAAAAGAACAAAAAACAAAACAAAAACCCAATAATAATTTAAAAATTAAAAAACAATAATAATAATAATAATAATAATAATAATAATAATAATAATAATAATAATAATAATAAAAATTACGTTGTGGGGAAGCACAGTCCTGTGGGTCATCGTTGCCTTGAACAAATGTTCCCCAAAGTGAGGCGATGTGCAGCGAAAGACAAAACAGCACAAAGTTTATCCAGTATTTCCATGCATGTCAGGGGCTTCCTTCATGTCAGAGAGTAGCAATAACCAAGTGTTTGCGGGTGAAGGCCTCAACTATGTGGTGTTCCAAACTCATGAGATTTTTGTAGTGTGCGGGAAGCACAGTGTCGAGCTTTTGACAAGTCTGTGACTCGACACAACAGAAGACTTGTGTTTGTCATTGTCGCCAAGACTCTGCACAGACAGTCAGTCAAAACAACGGGACGGAAAGTGAGGCCCGTTATTTTCGCAGATTCTCTGGACCAGTACAAACCATGACACCCGAGTCTCCAAATATGCATGATATTTAAACATCTTTGTAAAATACAGTGTTTTGCAACTTAGCCCCGACTGATCCAGATGTTGTAGAACGTCATATGTCATACTCACGCCAGAGGACCGGGATTTTTAATTATTACGTCTTTCGGGCGAGAAGTAGGTCATATAAAGCGAGGAAGACCCATGTACATGGGATTCCCTTCTGTGGCAACGTCGGTGGACAGGGGCCTCTGCCTTTACAGGCCCGTGACTGGTGGCTAAAGCTCTCGCTTCACCGGCGAGAGTCTGGGCTCAGTTCCCTGTGAGGGTAGAAACATTGGGCGAGTTTCTTTACACAGGTTGTCTATGTTCCCATCAGTGAATGGGTACCCGTGTGTTAGTCGACTGGTGTGAGTCGCATCCTAAGGACAAATATGCGGGAAATGCTCTGCATAACAAGCGGCTTTCTATGCAGTAGTATATCCACTGATGTCTGCTCGACTGTATACCATGTACGTGTACTTGTAGAAATAAGATATATTATTTACACTGCGTTTTGGAGATGGATGGTAGCAACTAACAATAGGGCTTCCGATCACAGGGATTGCCCTCACCAGCATATAAAAAAAGAAAAAGTCGGTCCCCAATGGTTAACGTGTAAGTTTTCTGTGGATAGCAACTTGCCAGACTATAAACGTTCTCGATATATTAGGTGCAATTGTGGTTGAATGTTCCGAACTGATTCACCGAACTGCAACAAAAGCCGTTCAAGGTCAATTAGGAAGAGTTAATGGGGTTTAAAGCCTACTATCAATATACGAGGGTCATGACAGCTGTACGTCACTGTTATTACCAGTCAAGAATACTTTTAATACATAAAATCTACGAGAAAATACACTGTCAGTGTAAAAAATACACTGAGAGAATTACACCTGTCAGTGTAAATACACTGAGAGAAATACACTTCTCAGTTGTTATATACACTGAGAGAAAACACTTTTTATCCCGTGTTTCGTTATTTTTGATCGTGTTGTATTTTACTGTTGGTGTTTGGGTGGTTGTGTGTTAAACTGTTACATTACAATTTGTTACTTCCACTTAATATCACTAAAAAGGAGTTTAGAAAAACCGATAACATGAGGAATGAGACACTTGTGACACATGGGAATCTATATTGAGGAACCGTTTTCGGCAGTACGTGACTTCTTCAGTCCAGTTGCAGAGAAGAACAATGACAGGCGAGGAGGAGAATGAGGTAATCAGTCCTCAGCGGCTGGAGTCGATGTGTCTCCGTCCATCAATATTGAGAAAAGTACAGGATTGCTCAGAATGTGCTTACACTCTGCAGTCAGGTGAGTAGAGCAGGAGGAGCGGAGTCACAGTGGACCAATCCAAGTAGTTACAAGTGCGTTATTCTTCATCAGAAGCCAGGTATAGATACTCAAAAAGATCAGAGAAAAGGAAAATAATATACAATTGCATGGATCCATCCACACGCTGGATTACTCCTTCATGATAAAAGTGGATATGTTAGCCAAGAAGAGTAATCCAGAAGGAGAATGTAGAATATAACTTTGGTATTTCTGTGTCTAGCAATATTAATAATATTAGGAGAGGAAGTAGGAAATAATGAAAATGTGATTGTACTAGGAATGCAGTTAGAAGCCTGAGTAGATCTATAACCCACTATGATAACATGAACGTAGATAAGTATGTTTATGGAGCAACTTGCAATGTGAACAGACTGAGTAATGTTGTAGTGGCCAGGCTTAGGCTTGGTTACAAGTACTTCTGGCAGTTTGGGAGACACACAGATGATGATCAAACTAAATGTAAATTATGTGATCAGGCATATGGTCACTCTCTTGAACACTATGTGCTTAATTGTTCACTTATTGAGGAATACAGAGACAGACAGTATAATAACCTATGTGACATGTCAAGATATCTTATTAATGAAATTAAGATACCTGATATACTAAGAAAAATTTCCTAAATTTGCTTGTAACAGATAAGTGAACTTTATATATGTAGATAATTAAAAACACATCTGTATACCTGTTAACCCTTTTGGGGCCTAGTTCCTAGGCCTTTTGTGTATCCATATGCTCTTGCGCTACCGTCCACAGGATGGATACGAGGTGCACAATAAACTAGCCACTTCGGTGGCAAAATCCAATCTAAATCTGTTCTTCAGCTTGTAGGTTAACTTTGTTGTTAACGGTGTCACTGAGACTTACAGTCATCTTACAGAGTTAGATAACTGTTATCACTCGCAACTTGCGTTATTGTACCAGTGTTAACTGTACTCAAATAAACTTGCTCGTTTATTTATTAATGTATATACGCTGTACTTAATGTGTATACAATAATAAATACATTTTTTTGGAATATATATAATATATATATATATATATATATATATATATATATATATATATATATATATATATATATATATACATATATACACGGTGTGCATACAATGATAGATGTACACCTTTCGGCACATATGTACTGAGATATACACCTTTTCAGCACATATGTACTGAGATATACCCCTCTCAGCACATATGTACTGAGATATACACCTCTCAGCACATATGTACTGAGATATACACCTCTCAGCACATATGTACTGAGATATACACCTCTCAGCACATATGTACTGAGATATACACCTCTCGCTGTACACACCACCAATATTTAACCTACACACACACTATACACGGGTTACAAAGCTGCCCAATGAACACAACGTTATATTAGCCAACAATTTCCCGCTACAATTAACGTCGACGTTACTCCCAGCTCAACATAAATTAACATCGTATTTATATTTTCCGGTCGACCTTTGGGCCGAAATAACGAAGGTGGGAGACTCTGAGCTTCGCTAAAACATTGGATTCGAAAAACAAAAGTATCCCTGCCCTTCTATTTTTGACTAGTTCCCCCCCCCCCCCCACCGGGTTAGTAAAGTTCGTCAGAAAACAGGACAAGTGTTTATGGTGACCAGCAGCTGGAACTTTTGGTTATCTGACCGAAGCCTTTCGCTGGTTTACCTTTCCACTCCTTTAAAAATAATAATAGTTTCCCCCACGTGTCTCAAATAATATTGTCAATATTTTCTACTTAGAACGACTCCTAATTTTCTATGTAAAATTTCTCTGGATAATGCAGATTTTTATTTCAATTTCCTTCTTTGAAATCTTATTTTTATAATTTATCCTTATTAAATATTAATAGATTTGCTCTCTCTTGAGACTCCACCAAAAAAAAAATTGATAAGAAAAATCAGCTGGTCTCTATTGACCATCGTTTTCTCTGCAATTCCCGTTTTCTGTCGTTCGAAAATTTGCATAATACGTAATTGCGCACCGAAAATCCGCATTTATCCTTGAAGAGATTCCCACAAGGCGTAATTCACCATAAGTAGTTGCCAGGCATCCTCAATCAATACGCCTTTTGGCAAATCAGCATTTTTTCCTCCATGGCGATTCGCATAGCGGGGAACGCTCGGCTGCGTCCGATTGCCTGGCCGGGTCCTTGACTTGGTCTTGGGGCGTGAGGGCCCTCTACGACCTGACGAGTGGTGGGGGCGTATGAGATGCCTCGCTGGCTACCAATGAAGTCAGAATGCGGGCACTGGGAGGATGGGGGAGAGGAGGGAGAGGGTAGGGTGGGAGAGGAGAGGGAGGCGAGGGGAGGGAGAGGGGGGGAATAACAGTGAAAATAGTGTACAGTTGATGGGCGTGTGAGAGAGGGAGAGTGAGACGAGGTGGTAAAGATGAGGAGGAGGTGGTGGAGGAAGAGGTGGAGGAGGAGGTAGAAGAGGAGGAGGAGGAGGAGGAGGTGGTGGAGGAGGAGGTGGAGGAGAAGGAAGAGGAGGAGGGACAACCACTGTGAAAAAAATAGCGAAATTCGTGACTTCCTTAATAATTGTGAGAAGTCACGAAAGCGCTTGGAATTTCGCTCTTTTCTCACAGTGGTTGTTGTGCATATTGTGATATCACCTCTTTACTGTGATTTTATTGCATATATATACATACACATACACACACACACACACATATATATATATATATATATATATATATATATATATATATATATATATATATATATATATATATATATATATATATGTATATATATATATGTACATATATATATATATATATATATATATATATATATATATATATATATATATATATATATATATATATATATATATATATATATATATATATATATATATATATATATATATATATATATGCAAAACAACCACTCTGAAAGAATAGAGAAATTCCAAGCGCTTTCGTGACTACTCACATTATCAAGGTGCCGACCAGACCCCTTATATAGCTTCCTTGGATGCTTTACTTTCATAGTTCCTTGATAATGTGAGTAGTCACGAAAGCGCTTGGAATTTCTCTATTCTTTCAGAGTGGTTGTTTTGCATATTCTGAAATCACCTGTTTACTGTGATCTTATTGCATATATATATATATATATATATATATATATATATATATATATATATATATATATATATATATATATATATATATATTTTATTATTATCACACCGGCCGATTCCCACCAAGGCAGGGTGGCCCGAAAAAGAAAAACTTTCACCATCATTCACTCCATCACTGTCTTGCCAGAAGGGTGCTTTACACTACAGTTTTTAAACTGCAACATTAACACCCCTCCTTCAGAGTGCAGGCACTGTACTTCCCATCTCCAGGACTCAAGTCCGGCCTGCCGGTTTCCCTGAATCCCTTCATAAATGTTACTTTGCTCACACTCCAACAGCAATAGATCACAATAAGATCACAGTAAACAGGTGATTTTAAAATATGCAAAACAACCACTGTGAAAGAGTAATGAAATTCCAAGCGCTTTCGTGACTACTCACATTGTCATGGAACTATGAAAGTAATACATCAAAGGAAGGCAATTAAAGGGCTAAGACCACACCTCACAGTCAACTCCCACAGCAAAGAAACACCTGACGCGCGACAATACCGAACTCATAAGAAAAGAGGAACACTGCAGTAGGTCCGCTGGTCCAACTAGACAGGTCCTCACGACATCCCACTAACAAATCATTCTACCCAAGAAATAAGGTTTATAATTTGTCCAATGTATTATTAAACTCTAACCAAATTTTATTAATTATAAATGAATCTAATTTATACGAACCTAAGGAAATATTCATATTATTTTCAAAACTGCTTTTTATGAAACAAGATTCAATTATATTTCTGTCGACCATGGACTTGCTTGATACAACTTGGTCGACAGAAATATAATTGAATCTTGTTTCATAAAAAGCAGTTTTGAAAATAATATGAATATTTCCTTAGTTTCGTATAAATTAGATTCATTTATAATTAATAAAATTTGGTTAGAGTTTAATAATACATTGGACAAATTATAAACCTTATTTCTTGGGTAGAATGATTTGTTAGTGGGATGTCGTGAGGACCTGTCTAGTTGGACCAGCGGACCTACTGCAGTGTTCCTCTTTTCTTATGAGTCCGGTATTGTCGCGCGTCAGGTGTTTCTTTGTTGTGGGAGTTGACTGTGAGGTGTGGTCTTAGCCCTTTAATTGCCTTCCTTTGATGTATCACTTTCATAGTTCCTTGACAATGTGAGTAGTCACGAAAGCACTTGGAATTTCACTATTCTTTCACAGTGGTTGTTTTGCATATATATATATATATATATATATATATATATATATATATATATATATATATATATATATATATATATATATATATATATATATATATATATATCAACAAACCTGCCGTGGTGACGTGTACTTAGCTCTGTGAAGTTCTGTCCAGTGTGTTCTCCGTGAATCTGCACAAGATGTCCTCTCTTGAGCAACTGTACCAGCAGCTGAAAAAGGAGCTTAGGGTTGCTAAACTTGAGATACGGCGACTGACGGAGGAAAACAAGAGGATTTGAAGTAATCCTCCTGTTGTGAGTCCTTAGGTCAAGAGAGGTACTTGGTCAGTGGCCGGCCAACATGGAACAAAGTTGAAAATCAAGAAGTCTGTTGGAGTGGTGGAAACAACGAAGATCCAGAAGATTGCTGTGGAGACTTCCAACTCATTTTCGGTGTTACCAGACGAATGTGGATTGTCTACTGGGAACGTCACAACGAGCACCAACGGAGCATTGGCAGTCGTGAGTGAGACATCCCTTGATACCCCAATGAAGACCATCAAGAACGTCACGACAAATTCCACAAATGAAGGTAAGAACATTGTTTTAGTTGGAGACAGTCAGGTTAAGTTTATGGATAGGGCCTTTTGTCTAAGGGACAGGAAGGGGAGGCAAAGGGTATGTTTTCCTGGGGCTGGGATGGGAGATATTGTTAGCCGTCTGGACATCATGAAAGGTAATGGGAGCAATCCTATTATCTGCCTCAGTGCGGGAGGCAACGTTGTTGGCAGACGTAGGAGTGAGGACCTGATTAGCAGGTATGGGTCAGCAATAGAGATAATTAGGAAGAAGGGTGGGAACCTTGTCACATGTGGTATTTTGCCAAGGAGAGGAGTTGGAAACGAATGGTTGTCCAGGGCAATTGGTGTCAATTGCTGGCTGGACAAATACTGTAAGGAAAATGCAGTAGCATTCATTGACAACTGGGACCTCTTTTATGGCAGAAATGACATGTATGCCAGGGATGGGGTTCACTTATCTAGGTCTGGGGTGGGGGCACTGGCAACGGCAGTGGAGGGAGCTGTTAGGTCTTTAAACTAGGAATGGATAGTGGTATGGGTTTTGGCGTGTATACAGTGAAGTCCCAGTGCAGTAATACTATGAGTTCTAGGGGAACTAGTAATAGGCAGAATGAGGTGGATATTGGAAAGCCAATGGCACTAGGCGACAAGGACAGTAATAGGTTTAGTGAAAAAACAGATATGAGCAGGAAGGGTAAAGAGAAAGGAGGGTCTTTAAAATTATATTATGTTAATTGCCGTAGTGCTAGGAATAAGATGGATGAGTTGAGATTAGTTGCTAGTGCAGGTAACATTGATGTATTTGCAATCACTGAGACATGGTTTAATTCCAAAAGTCGGGACATGCCTTCGGAATGTCACATTCAGGGTTTTAAATTGTTCCAAGTAGATAGAAATATCGGTAAGGGGGGTGGGGTGGCATTGTATGTCCGAGATCACTTGAACTGTTGCATAAAAACGGGTATTAAGTCTGAGGTAACACATACGGAGTCTGTCTGGATAGAATTTTCAGAGGGGTATAAAAAATTGATTCTAGGAGTGATATACCGTCCCCCAAACTTAGATAGGGACCAAGGGAAATTACTGTGGGAGGAAATTGTTAAGGCCACAAGGCACGATAATGTAGTAATTCTAGGGGACTTTAACTTTAGTCACACTGATTGGAATTTCTTGACTGGGAATTTAGAATCAAATGACTTCTTAGAAGTAGTTCAGGAATGTTTTTTGAAGCAGTTTGTGACAGAACCTACAAGGGGAAATAACCTACTTGATTTGGTTCTGGCGAACAAGGAAACCCTTGTTAATAATTTAGAAATTAATGAGGAACATGGCACAAGCGATCACAAATCAATTACCTTTAGCATAGAATGGAAGTATGATAGGAGGGACAACTCAGTAACAGTTCCAGATTTTCGCTTAGCAGATTACAATGGTTTGTAGATGAATGGTTCAGAGAACCGACATGTTGATTACAATGGGCTTAGAGAACACTTATCATCTGTTGACTGGGGTAACGAAGAGAGCTGTCAATATGAGTTTTCTGAACACTATACATGCTGCTCAAGGAACGTTTATCCCGTATAAAGAAATTAGATCAAATAGAAATGACCCAAAATGGATGAATAATAGGCTGAAATATCTACTAGGGCATAAGAAAGGAATTTATAGGCGTATCAAAAGAGGTGAGGGTCAGCTTATGAATCAGTATATTGACATTAAGAGGGACATTAAAAAGGGGATAAGAAAAGCTAAAAGAGACTATGAAATTAAAGTTGCTAGGGATTCGAAAACTAACCCAAAAAGTTTTTTCCAGGTCTATAGAACAAAAGTTAGAGATAAGATAGGTCCCCTCAAAAATAACTATGGGCATCTTACTGATAAAGAGAATGAAATGTGCTCGATTTTAAATAATTATTTTCTCTCAGTTTTTACACAGGAAGACACTAACAATATTCCAGTAATTAATTTTTATAGTGGGCTAGAAGAAGATAAATTATGTAACATCACAGTCACTAGTGAAATGGTTGTGAAGCAGATAGACAGATTGAAGCAAAATAAGTCACCGGGTCCTGATGAGGTTTTTTCAAGGGTTCTTAAGGAATGCAAAATGGAACTCTGTGAACCATTAACTAATATTTTTAATTTATCTCTTGAAACAGGTGTAGTGTCTGATATGTGGAAGATGGCTAATGTAATTCCTATTTTTAAAACAGGGGACAAGTCGTTACCGTCAAATTACCGCCCAATAAGCCTGACCTCAATTGTAGGCAAATTACTAGAGTCAATTATAGCTGAGATTATAAGAAGCCATCTCGATAAGCATAGCTTGATTAATGATACTCAGCATGGATTCACAAGAGGCCGGTCTTGTCTAACTAATTTATTAACTTTCTTCAGTAAAGTTTTTGAGACTGTCGACCACGATAAAGAATTTGATATTATTTACTTAGATTTTAGTAAGGCTTTTGATAGAGTTCCGCACCAAAGACTGTTAAAGAAAGTGGCAGCTCATGGCATTGGGGGAAAAGTGCTCTCGTGGATCGAGTCATGGCTCACAGACAGGAAGCAGAGAGTGTCCATAAATGGGGTTAAATCCGAGTGGGGATCTGTAACAAGTGGCGTTCCACAGGGATCAGTCTTGGGCCCGTTGTTGTTTATAATATATATCAGTGATCTTGATGAGGGAATTACTAGTGATATGAGCAAATTCGCCGATGACACAAAGATAGATAGGATAATTGATTCAAACGTAGATGTTAGCGAACTTCAGGAGGATTTAAACAAACTCTATTCTTGGTCAGAAAAATGGCAGATGCAGTTCAATGTGGATAAATGAAAGGTTCTGAAGCTCGTGAGTGTCCATAACCCTAGTACTTATAAGTTAAATGATGTAGAACTTAGCCATACAGATTGCGAAAAGGACTTGGGGGTTATGGTGAGCAGCAACCTTAAACCAAGACAGCAATGCCTAAGCGTACGTAATAAGGCAAATAGATTACTGGGATTTATATCAAGAAGTGTAAGCAACAGAAGTCCAGAGGTCATACTGCAGCTTTATACATCATTAGTAAGGCCTCACCTAGATTATGCAGCTCAGTTCTGGTCTCCGTATTACAGAATGGACATAAATTCGTTAGAAAACATTCAGCGTAGGATGACTAAATTAATACATAGCATTAGAAATCTTCCTTATGAAGAAAGATTGAAGACTCTTAAGTTACATTCACTTGTTAGACGAAGAATGAGGGGAGACCTGATCGAAGTGTATAAGTAGAAGATAGGTATTAATAGGGGGGATATTAATAAGGTCTTGAGGATATCTCTCCAAGAGAGAACCCGCAGTAATGGATTTAAATTGGATAAGTTTAGATTTAGAAAGGACATAGGAAAGTATTGGTTTGGAAATAGGGTAGTTGATGAGTGGAACAGTCTACCTAGTAGGGTTATTGAGGCTAGGACTTTGGGTAGTCTCAAATTTAGGTTGGATAAGTACATGAGTGGGAGGGGTTGGATTTGAGTGGGACTTGCACATCAGAGCTTATTTCTTGGGTAGCATTGAAAATTGGGTTGGGCAAATGTTTTGTTAGTGGGATGAATTGTAAAGGACCTGCCTAGTATGGGCCAAGAGGCCTGCTGCAGTGTTCCTCCTTTCTTATGTTCTTATGTTCTTATCCCACCAAGGCAGGGTGGCCCAAAAAGAAAAAAAATAAATTTCTCTTTTTAAATTTAGTAATATATACAGGAGAAGAGGTTACTAGCCCCTTGCTCCCGGCATTTTAGTCGCCTCTTACGGAGGAAGAATTCTGTTCCACTTTCCCATGGAGGTAAGAGGAAATAAACAACGACAAGAACTAGAAAGAAAATAGAAGAAAACCCAGAGGGGTGTGTATATATATGCTTATACATGTAT
>NC_069424.1:25042221-25060089 GCF_026875155.1 Cherax quadricarinatus
AATGGTCGGGAAGGGCAGATGCAGTTTAATTATAGAAAAAAGCAAATTTTAAAGTGGAAAGGAAATAACCATGCCACTTAAAAAACATGGATTTAATATTACTGAATGCAAAAAGGTTTTGGGTTTTGGTTAGCAGTACCCTGAAACCAAAGACAACAGTGCTTAAGTTCGCATAAACTGTTTCCCCTTATTTTGTTTCATACAAGAAGCATAAATAATGGGCCCCTCAGGTTTTTCAATTCTCTGTACCCTTTTTTTTTGGCCTATTTAGTTTTGCGCTCTTTTTTGGTCACCGTATTACAAAATGGATATAAATGTCGGAAAAAGTAGGAAGAGGATGATAAATTTGATCCATGTATCAAAATTTCCCCTATGGGGGATAGCTAAGGGCCCTAAAATTCCCTCTAAAAGGCCCCTAGAATTAGGGGAAAATATGTTTGGGTGTATAAATAAAAACAGGAATAAATTTAAAGGGGGTTGTAAAAGCGTGAAAAAAAATTCCCTGAGGGGACTGTAGAAATGATTTTAACGGGAAAAATCGATTCGGAAGGAAAATAGGAAAGCACTGGTTTGGTAATAGAGTTGGGATGATGGAACAAACTCCCGGTAAGTTAAGTTTACCTGGAGTTTCCCGGAGGGTTCCGGGGGTCAAGGGCCCCCGGGCCCCGGTCTGTGACCGGGCCTCCGGTGGATCAGGCCTGATCAACAGGGCTGTTGTGCGGGGGCTGCCGAAACCAACGTACGAGGCAAAGGGAAAGTATAGTTTTAAAATAATTTAGATAAAACATGAGCAGGTGTGGGTGGGGTTATTTGGGACCTGCTAGTTGTGCTACTGGTCAGATGCCGTTTTTTTCCCTTTAAGTAGAGGGGCCCTGACTGGGTGGGCTTGTTCAAAGCCTGGGGTTGAATGGACCTACCCCAAAAGGGCCAGTAGGCCCGCGCGGGTTCTTCTTTCTTATGTTCTTGATTAATTCGTCTAGGTCCAGGAGGAAATTACAAACCCCCAAATAAGTTCGTGTTCATCCCTTTAAATCATACGCCACAAATTTCCATGTCTCTGAGTAACTCTAAACCCAACTTAATTTACAAAGAAGTCATTAATTTGCATGCTAATGACTCCGACCCAGGACCAGACTCAGTGGACTCCATATTCACAAAGACACCTTCTAAGATTCCATTAATCACGTACCTTTATATTCTTTAGAAGAGGAGCCTAGACACTGGAGTCATCCAGGTCATTGAGAACCACTGACATTGTTCCCTCCACAAAGGTGGTGTTGGGCAATGTCAGTAAACTACAGACCAATATTACTATCGCCCCACATTATTAGTAATTTTTTGATAGAGTTTTAAGAAGCTAGATTACAGTACATGGACTCGTAGCACGCTGCATAAACCCAGGTCAACATGGGTTCAGAACAAGTCGTTTTGGTCTGTCGCTATTGTAGACCATTTCAACTGGATTTTAGATAATGGAAGGACAATTAATGGCATATGTTGTATACATTGCTTTGCAAAAGTCTTTGGCAGATGCGACCATAGGTAACAGTGTGCACAATATGCGTGAATGAAATGGGGACTAATGAAAAGGGTGGAAGATGGGTATGCTTAAATTCCTAACAAACAGAGCCGGAAGGGTAATAATAAAAGATGGTGATATCTGGGGCTAGTTGTGGGTTGAAGGTGAAGAGCTTGGTTCCCATGGCACAGTACTCACCACACTTATCTTTCTTTTTTCATTCTTATATCTGACACAGGAGGGACATATATATGGCACTTTATTCTCCGTTGCAGCACGATACTTGAATTTGCATGGAGTGGCTTCCACAGAAGACACGTGAGCTCCAAGATGACTCAACCAAGCCTTCCAGTGGGCCCACTGATAACAATATCATGTTCACTGAGGACTAATTTCCAATTTCTACGTTAACGGGGGAACGGAGGAAATAAAAACAACGAAGGACCGGTATTCAAGACAAATTCAGTAAAACATGAGTCAAATGTGAGAGATCCCAGTTCAAGAAGACAACAAGTATTATAGGTAAATGCAATAAAAAATATTACAGGTTGGTTAACGAATACCTCCAAACAAAGGATCTAAAGCCATTAATGAAACTGCCTGTCATTCGTTCTATATAGGTTGAATATTGCCATTTTCTAGCAGGTAAGTGAAAATGCCTAAGTTGGTAAAGTACAGGGAACTTGTCAGCTATTATAAACTCTGTAAAGGCCCTGTTCTATCTGTTTATGTTTCTTACTGATGGTGATGGCTGTCCAGAACATCGTAAGAGGGAGGTAAAAGTTTGATTTTTGTTAGGGTAAATCTGATAAAGACTCGTAAAGACTGGTGAAGTCAGCTGGTGAAGACGGATTTTCAATGTTCGTCAGTATGATAGATACTTGTTTTCACCATCCTTCTGTGTTAAAGATCTTTTTAGATGATTAAAGGACTAATTAAGATGATTTTCTACTCCTCAGTTCTGATAGCGACTAATCTGAATAGACTGTTTAAAGCTGATTTTCACTTCCTCAATATCATAGAAACTCTGATAATGACACGGACTGATTAAGGCTGATTTTTACTCATGAGTTTCCTGATAAGTACATAAGACTGACACAGACTGATTAAGTCTGATTTTCCACTCACCCACAGTCTGATAAAGTTGGGGTTTTCACTCATCCGCAAGCAGTAAATCTGCTCAGCAGGTCTCAAGTTGGAGAAGTTTTAGTGCGGCAAGTATAATGAGGTAGGGAGAGGCGGGCCCCGACACGACGCTCCCAGGGCCCAGATGTAATTATTCCCAGACTTTTGGATCAACCGTGTGATGGAAGCAGCTTCAAATATCACCAAGATTACGTGAGTGTTACGAGCCTGAACTGTCAGAGTGATGGGAGGGAGGGGGGTGAGGGTTGAAGGATTAGGTGGTGATGAGGCGGTGTAATTAGTACACAGACTCGGAAAGAAAATGTTAAATTGTTAAAGGCGTTGGCTGCAGAAAAAGAATACTTGAATCTTTAAAAGCAGACATTAAAAGTCTAGTAATATATATTTATATATATATATTTTATATATATATATATATATATATATCTTTATATCTATAATTTATTTTATATTTATATATATATATAATATTTATATAATTTATATATATATATATATACATGGGCATTGAGACACAACTGACGGTATATGTGAAGGTCACTCTCGGCTACTTAGCACTGCTGACATATTACAATTTAGTGACTGTAAGAAGATAGTCTAATAAAAGCACCAACGATCATCTCACCTCGAGATAGAGAAAGAAATAAACAATACGTATGAATGACTTCCAGGACGACACCACACATGAAGAAGATAATTTCTGGAGCAGTCAGTTAGCAAGAAGATGGAAACTTGAGAGAGAGGGGAGGGGGAGGGGGTGAGGGGGAAGGAGGGGGTAAAAAGAGGGGTGATGAGGTTCCTTGAGAGACAGCCAACCAAACGCTGAGACAATTTATGAAGAAAGAGGAAGAAGATGAATTTTTCCCTGACGATAAGTTTCCAAGATTGTGGGTTATTTTGTGTGAGAGAAGAGGTGGAGAGGAGGAGGGGGGAAAGGAGGGGAGGATTGGGAGGAGGAGGGGGTGCGAGGAGGAGGAGGAGGTGATTTACTGTGAAAAATATGGAATAAGCCGGGAGGGAGGATTTGGTGAATGGAAAATGAAAGGGAAGAGAGCAATAATAGATATTAGAGGGTAGAAATGATGAATGTCCGGTAAAAGAGATGGAAAAGACGGAGAAGGAAGAGTGTGAGGAAAAGTTAGGTGGGAAGTGGGGTTAAGGTTTAAGGTTGTTCGGGCAACAGGACCATTAGTTACGTCGCGTGCAAACCCCCCCCCTTCACTCTGGTCGGGTGGGGCGAAACTAGGTCCTGGTGTCCGATTTGTTATGTTTCTACTCATGGAATTATGGACCTTAACTGGTGTGTGGGGTTGTAGTTTGGAGAGTCACTGTCACCTCTCTCTTCTCCTAAATCAGGTAGGGTTGATATACAGGAGGATCACTGTTTGTTTCTTTATTTTGTTTGCTGGGTTACCAGTAATGTATTTGGCATTTATCATTCTTTTCAATTCTTAAATGTTGTATTATCATAATCTATGGGTAACCAGTTTATTTTCTTTTATTTACCAGCTCTGTTCCTGGCGTGGTCTCCAGGATAGGACGCCAGATAAAGGGAGCAAGAATGTTTTATACTTATTAACATTATTTACTTCTACCGGCCCTTACCTTTTCTACTTGTGCTCCATCAAGTGGTAGGAGATTCTGACCATCGGATTAACCATCTGCCAATGGATAACCTACACAAATAACACAGAGGAATATCCCGTGGCCATACCTACTCCTGCCCTAAACTAAATCGAAAACTGAGGCCATTTTTTTTTATTTAAATTTTAAAGTAAAATTCTCAAAAATCATTTTTCTCATTTTTTCCTAAGTTATTTCTTTATTTTTTATTTTTCCATTAATTTCTTTTGTTCTGTTGGAAGGCGTTCCACTGTCAAATGGCGACCTAGCAGGATCGACTCTTGAAGCAACATCGTCCTGATGGTTCAACTGGTTGTGAGTATAACAGTTAAGTAGAAAGGTGTGAGTTAGTGAGTGTCAAGTCCTTACTGGTAGTGTTCGGCATTGACTTACGTTGTTTGGTTCTAGGGTTCGGTTTAGAAGTTTACCTATTGTTGGACCTGGGGGAAACTTTGATGATAACCCCTCCTGTGTGAACCGTGTGTTTTTTGCTTTGTGAAGGCTATTGAGCCCACAAGTTATCTTCAGGGAGAAATATTTATTTCATTTTCGACTTGGGAAGTTTAAAGTGTGCGGACTGTGTCCCTCTTTGTAACCAGACGTTACTGTTAATTTTAATTAAGTCAGTTGAGTTGGGCTGGTAATATTCTTTTTACAGATGGATTCTTTTAGATTTATGGTTGAAAGCTGGAAAGAAATGGGATTTACGGGACAAAGCCTTGATAATTACATTTATGATAAATGGGCTATTGAAGAGAAAAAGGGAAAGGAAAGACTTAGCTCGAGCAAGAAAAAAAAGAACAGGAAAGACTTAGCTCGAGAGGAAAAAAAAAAGAAACGGAAAGACTAGCTCGAGAGGAGAAAAGGACTAGCTCCGAGAAGAGAAAAAAGGAATCAGGAAAGACTAGCTCGAGAAGATAAAATCGAACAGGAAGGTTTAGCTAGAGAAGACAGAGTTCAGGCAAGAGAGGTAGCCTTCAAAATGAAAGGAAATTGAAGAAACGTGCTAAGCAGAGTGGATGTTAGAACAATCAAGGTTGGGAATTAGAAGCCAAGATGATAGAACTTATCTACTAACAGAAAATAGGATGAAGGACGGTACTAGAATCCTTCCCAGAACCTATATTAGGATGCCACAAATACCTCCTTTCTCAGAACAATGATGACATAGCGGATATATTACTCGATTCGAAGAGTTCTGCTACTCTCTGTGAATGGCCATCAGATGCTTGGGCTACTAGGCTTGGCTTACTACTGTCAGGTTCAGCATTTAACGTCTATTCACTCTACCATTGATTTATTTCTAGTTATAGCCTGCTGAAGGAAAGCTATACTTCTGGCTTTCAAAAAACTACTATCATACAGGTCCGGAGGTTTCGACACATTAAAATAAGCCTAATCAAAATTATCTGGCAATTCATAACAACACTTTTCAGATTATTTGATTCGTGGATTGAAAGTGTGAGGTTTTATTGACAACGATTTCGAAATCTTTAGAGACCTCGTAGGTAAGAGATCAATTCCTTTCTTCTGTAAACTCATGACTTACGAATATTCATTAAAGAACGAAAGTTCTTACGGCTGCAGAAATGGCACAAGCTGCTGATCTATATTGCGTGCGCTATAATAACTACCCTAAAGAGCGTAGCGATATAAGCCTGTTGTGCATACCTAAGCAATCTGAGGAATCCCAAACCTCGCTACCTTAAGAATTCCACGGCCCCTTCACCGTAAATTGTTTTCAACTGTATGTATTTGGGGTTCATAGGCGGCCGACCTGTCTAGGAAAAAAAGTGTAAATGTCGGGTAAATAAATGTTACACTGAATCAAACATAACGCACCTTTTAGTGAAGAGGTCGTCAATGGAATGAATTGTGTCAACCCATTCTTAGAGACACTGGATGTTCTGTATTGTTATCTCACGTAAGCTTTTCCCTAACCTAGATTCTTCACGTTATAAAGTCACTAAGGTTAATGATATTTAGAAGAAGCGATTCTTTTCAACAGGCAGATGTTTGTTAGGTGCATATGGTTCTCAGGATGGGTAGATCGCCGTAGTTGCCGATAACCTCATGTTCTGATTTTGATTGGGAAACATACAAGGGGCTACTTTCCCATCTGAGAAGGACAGATCTGTTTGGCATTTGGTGTTTCCAAGGAAGGGTTGGACCTTATATCTCTGTTTCTTCACAGATAGTTCCAGATGAGATTCAGATGGATAACCTATAATCAGAGAGCTGAGGTTACAAAACTCCGGTAAACACCTTTTAGTAAGTCATATCCTTGAACTGGACAACGTAGACGCACAGTGGAAAAACTACGTGGGGCCTAATCTTATCAACAAATAGGACTCGATTAACTTCGTTACCAGAGCTCAGTCTAAGGTAAAACCTATAAACCCATTAGTTCTTTCCAAAGGAAGGCCAATCGAGCTGTCTCATATAGATTTATGAGGGTCTTCAAAAAGACTTGTCCTTCTTATAGGAATTCGGAAAGTAGCTTTAATTGGCACAGAGGGGACCCAGAGAAAGAGTTTTCTTACATGTTTGAGTTCAAACACGATCTTTTGAACAAGACTATAGTGTCTGCGGACAAACCCAATGAACGTTGGTCGAAGGCCTGTTCTGTTAGTCATTCCGCAGGATTGCCGTGAAACCATTTTAATGATTTTCATGACTTGCCAGTCTCTGGCCATTTTTCACCATAGGAAGTACCTATAATTAAAATCAAGGACTATATTTTGGCCTTGCATGTCCGTGACATCTATAACTACTGCAGATCATGTCACGTATGACAACTTTACACGCAGACCAGCGGTAGTACTCTTGCGAGCGTTCCTATGGTAGAAAGATGCCAATTTTCTCAGTCCCTTTTTGCAAGGGTTGCAGTAGATATCGTTGGTCCTATCACACCTCGCTCATCAGGAGGTCATAAATATATTTTAACTATGATTGACTTAGCGTCCAGCTTCCCAGAGGCGGTACCCTTAATAATCCATTACGTCCATAGAAAGAAAAAAAAAAGAAAAAAAACACACACCAAAAACTCGCAGAAGCCTTATTTTTCTATTTTTTCACGTGTAGTTATACTCGTGTAGATTTTGTTGACAAAGGGGGCCACAATTCACTTCAGAATTAATGGAACACGTTTAATCAACTTGTGGGTGTTAAACCTCTTTTCATTCACCTTACCATCCGTTGTGTACGCAGAGTGGAGCGACACCATGCATCCTAAAGTCATTGCTAAAAAAACTATGTATTCTTAAACCAACGGACTGGCATAGATTTTTACCATGTGCTCTTTTTCGCAATGCGCGAGATTCCCAAGTGATTCCCTTGGTTATTTCCCCTTTCGAATTTGCTTTCAGGGAGACATGCTCGTGGTCCACTATATTTTGAATGAACTTGGTCAAAGATATCAACCTGAGGTTCAAAACAGCTAACAGTTTCTTTTAGAATTAAAAGGGAAAGGTTGCGAAGAAAAGAAACCGCCGTTTGGTCAAGTTAAACCTTAGAGATGTCTATGGAAAGTACAAGACCTATGATTGACATAAAGCTCCAAGGTACGTTTATGTTGGTGATATGAAGTTTTAGTTCTCCTACCTGACAAATCAACAAATTGCTATATTACCTGGCGCTGACCGTATTATATGTAGTGACGGTCTGCAATAAGGTTAGATTATATTTGGATGTCAAGGGTAGAAGAGAATGTATCACGTCTATATTTTGAAACGGTACATCAAGAGAAGTTAATCTTTGCGTAAATGCCTTTGTCGAAGATACTACATCTTTCAGCTTGGTAAAGTGGTGATTCGTTCGAATGTAGAGTTTGTATTATAGATGACGCGTCTTTTACAGAATCGACGGAACTACTGGTATATTAAAACGCATGATCCCTCACCAAAGAAGTCCAAAGTCAACATTAACAACGGACTTGTCAAATAAACAAAAGTTTCAAAGTAGTGCCTTGTGTAAATTCATTTTCTGACGTATTACAGATGGTACAGGACTTACACCACTATTGTACACAAGATTGAATTGTCGGATCATGAACCAGTAACGGCGGAAAATCTACCCTGTCCGTTCACTACGGAAAACTTTTGATAATGACGGGTGGACAAAACTATTTAAACTATTTAAAACATCATAGAACCTTCGAAAATCAGCTTTTCTGCTTTTCACCATTGTTATGGTTAAGGAAACACGATAATCTTACGACTGGCTCAAGATTTTCGTTATTTGAATATATAACTAAAATGGGATGCAGAACCCATGCCAGTAATTGATCAAGACTTGTATAACAATTCCATGATGCAAATTCTTCTGCAGAATTAGACATCTCAAAGTACCATCAAGTGCCATTAACACCCAGACTCGAAACCATACACTGCTTTCCCTACTCATAGAGGTCTATGCAATATCGCACAATGCTTTCGGCTTTGGTTACCGCGTGTGCCACATACATTAGGTTATGAGAATTAGTTTCTCTCTTATTAAAAGATTGTTTCAGTGTATTTTGATAGATTTATATCATGACAAAATGTCTGGGTAAAAAAAAATTAAGTTGACCATCTAAAGGTACGTAGCTGCGCTTTATGTGTTGTTTGGAAACGGAGACTAGAACTCACACCACTCGCGCCCACCTTACCAGTCGCCCTTCAACCACAAAATCCTGTTTTCTCTCACGATGGCCTAGTGAGTGAAAGGGTCGAGCAGAGTCTGAAGCGTGTGTGTGTGTGGGAGTTGTGTTAATGTGTTTTCACTCCACTTCCTATTACGACAAAGCTGGTTTTAGGAAAGTACGTTCCCAGCTACAACAAGTTATTAAGAATTTTCCTTTGGATCTCGTAAACTTCTATAGAAATTTCGTACCAAATCTAAGTAGCTTAACTTCAGTTCGCTTACAGACTATTTGAAAAAAGGGGTGTCAAGGAACCTCTTATGGTTGTTCTGAGGACGCCTCCAAAGCTTCGATAGAAATTAAGAGGATATTTTCTAACCCCCTGTCTAAAATTACCAGAATTAATAAAATATTTTGTCTACGAACAGATTGCTCCCATTCTGGACTCGGGGCTGTATACTTCAAAATTATGAGGAGACACCTTTCCCAAGTATCTTTAGCCAGTAGAAACTTTGCCCAGAGAATGAAAGATATTACCACTTGGTGAAAAGAATGTTATGCTCTAGTATGGGGTTATAAGTAGCTATAAAATACTACAAATACGGGTAAACCTTTGTGCTTGAACAGATCACAGCCACTGAATGTACTTGGAAAACTTTAAAGGGTCAAATAGCAGACTCTTGAGTTGGGTCTGGGCTATTCAGCCCTATAAGTTTAGTCATTTATATTTCTGGCTCTGAAAACCACTTTTCAGATTGCTGAGCCGAGGTTGTAGTTAGTTCTTTTCCCTCTGTTCGTTGACTGATTGACTCCGTCCATAGTTAGGAGGGGGTTTGTGAGGGAAAAGTAGGTGGAGGGGAGGAAGTGGGGTTATGGGGTGGTTAAGGTTGTTCGGGCAACCAGGAACCATACGTTACGTCGCGTGCACCCCCCCCTTTCATCTGGCGGGTGGGGCGAAAACTAGTTCCTGGTGTCCGATTTGTTAGTTTTACTCCTGGTAATATTGACATTACTGGAGTGGGTTGAAGTTTGGGAGAGTCACTTCCACCGCACTCTTCTCCTAATCAGGTAGGGTGATATACCAGGAGTATCACTGTTTGTTTCTTTATTTTGATTTGCTGGTTACCAGTAATGATTTTGGCATTTATCATTCTTTTTCAAATTCTTAAATGTTGATATATCATAACTATGTGGTAACCAGTTTATTTTCTTTTATTTACCAGCTCTGTTCCTGCGTGGTCTTCCAGGATAGACGCTCAGAAAAAGGAGCAAAGACATGTTAATAATATCTTATTACATTATTCTACTTCTACGGCCCCTTACCTATTCTACTTTGTGCTCCATCCAAGTGGTTGGAGTTCCAGAAACATGGATTAACCATCTGCCCAGGTAATACTACACAAATAACACCAGAGGAACTTATCCAGGGCCCATACTATACTGTCCCAACTAAAAGAATGAAGGCCAATTTTTTTGTATTTAAATTTTAAGTAAAGAATTCTCAAAATAATTTTTCTCATTTTTCCTATGTTAATTTCTTTATTATTATTTATTTTTCCATTAATTTCTTTTGTTCAGTTGGAAGGCGTACCACTGACAAGAGACGGAGGAGATAAGAGACGGAGAAGAAAAGAGAGAGGAAAGAGGGTAGGAAGAGACGAAGGAAGGTGAGGAGGAGAAGGGAAGCAGAGAAGGAGGGATGGGAAAAAAGAATAAATGAAAAGGAAAATATCGGTTGGTGGTATCTGGTTTCAAGATGATGGAAAGGGTAGGTTGTGTGTGTGTGTGTGTGTGTGTGTGGGTGTGTGTGTGTTGTGAGTGTGTGTACTCGCACCTATTTTGTACTCACTCCTCACTATTTGTGGTTACAGGGGTCGAGATGCAGCTTCCTGGTCCCGCCTCTTCACTGATCGCTAGTAGATCCTCTCTCTCCCTGCTCCCATTAGCGTTATCATACCTCTTTCATAAAGTTCTGTATGGATCCTGCTTCCACTACATCTATTCCGACTTATTCACTTCCTGACATCTCTGTGACTGAAGAATACGCTAAGACCTGATGATTCATCTGAGTTATCAACTTCCAAAACTGTGTTGTCCCATCTCTGGAACATCCTGTTCTGTCTACCTTGTTGATTTCCTCAGTATTTTATAGTCGTTATTATGTCCCCCTATCTTCTGTCCATCAGAGTCGTCAGGTCGATTTCCCTGAACCTCTCCTCGTAAGGGACGTAGTTCTGCCTGGTCCTCGTCCGAATTGAATTCTTTTCATCAACTTCACTTCGTCTTCAAACAGGGCACTTCGGAAGTCTATTCTCCGTCATGTCGTTCACAAATACCAGGAATAGCAACTGTCCTAGGATTGACACTGTTGGAACCCGTCTTACAGGCGCTATTCTGACACCATGACTCACTGTTTGTCTTCTTGACAGGTATTCCTATGGCCCATGCAGTGCCTTCCCCTGTTATCCCTGCTGGTCTCCAGCTCTTTGCATAATCTTTGTTGTGGAACTGTGTCAAACGCCTTCTTACAGTCCAAGAAAGTGTATCTACCTACCCCTCTTGTCTTACTACTGTCACCCTGTCATAGTTTCATGTTAGGTTTGTGACACAGGATTTTCCATCCCATTTTAATCCCTGAAACCCGGGGGTGTGTGTAGTGGTGTGTGTTATGGGTGTGTTGTTGTGTGTGTGTGTGTGTGTGTGTGTGGTGTGGGTGTTTGTGTGGTGTGTGTGTGTGGGTTGTGTGTGTGTTTTTGTGTTGTGTGTGTGTTATGTGGTATGTGTGGCGGTGCGTTCGTGTGTGTGGGGTGTGTGTGGGTGTTGTGTGGTTTTGTGTGTGTGTGTGTAAAGTAGGTGTTTTGTGTTGGTTGGGGGTTGTGTGGTGTGTGTGTGTGTGTGTGTGTGTGTGTGGTGTGTGTGTGGGTTTTGTGTCTTTTTTTAACCTTTCTTAAAGGTAGTATGGATCCTGCCACCATGTTCACTTCTCCAGATTCCCGCACTTCAGACAAAACAAGGCTAAGGGAAAAGCTCCCTAAAAACCCCGTGATTTCCCCTGAGTCTTCAATTTTTTGTTGTGGCCTTGTTGGTTCCATCTTGACACATTTCTCTCGTCCACCATGTAATTCCTCTCAGAATTTTTTACGACGTTTCATGTTTCCCCGTTTCTTATCCACGGTTTAGGGGCCACCTGGTTCTGGGGCCACCCGGGTTTTAGGAGCCACCTGGGTTTTAGGACCCCCTGGTTTCTAGGAGCCCCCTGGTTCTAGGGGCCACCTGGTTCAGGTGCCACTGGTTCTGGAGCACCGGTTCTAGGAGCCACTGGTTCTAGGAGCCACCCGGTTCAGGAGCCACCTGGTTCTAGGAGACCTGGTTCTAGGAGCCACCTGGTTCAGGGGGCCACCGGTTCAGGTGCCCCCTGGTTCTAGGAGCCACCTGGTTCTAGGTGCCCCCGGTTTGGGTGCCACCCGGTTCTTGGAACCACCTGGTTCTAGGGGCCACGGTTGTAGGTGCCACCCGGTTGAGGGGCCCCCGGTTGTAGGTGCCACCTGGTTGTAGGTCCACCTGGTTGTAGGTGCCCCCATGGGGTTTTAGGTGCCACATGGTTTTAGGGGTGTGTGTGTGTGTGTGTGTGTGTGTGTTGTGTGTGTGTGTGTGTGTGTGTGGTTACAGTGATCAGTATTGTGTTGCACTGTCCTCCAGTGGTTTTTCTAGGTTGCATTGCATTCCACTTTCGTTTTCTAGGTTGTAATGTGTTCCATTTTGATTTTCTAGGCTGCAATGTGTTCCATTGCAGCTTTTTAAAGTTGCATTATGTACCATTTTGGTGTTCTAGGTTGCAATGTGCAGTAATATATTCATTAGTTGAGAGAAAATGTAACTTAGATTTCTGTCTGTGTGTATTGTCTGAGTCCAGCAGGTGAAGTCAAGGACGAATCTACTGTGAGACGAATGAAACTTAACCTTCAGGGCCCCTAAACCCGGACGGGGCCCGGAAGTCACTTTATTGCACATTGCTTAAAATTTGGGGGGGGGGGGGTCTACTGTATGAGAAGGAGTTGCGAAGGGGCTCCTATAACAGTTTAAGCTTCAGGGGCCCCAAAAGTGTAGGTCCGTCACAGGTTGAAGTGCAGGACAACGAACCTAGGTGAAGGCTGCACCTGTATCATATTGTCACCACAGGTGACAGTAATGAGCGCACAGGCGCAATACAAGATTGATGGACTGAACACATCGACTCAAGGCTGACGACTGATTACCTCAAACTCCTCCTCTCCTTACCCCTCTCTGCTTTGTATTGGACTGATGAAGCCACTGTGTGGCGAAACGTTTCCTTAATAGAGATTCCCATATATTGCATAAGTGTCTCAATCTTCAACTCGTCGGTTTTCAAAATCATTTATTACACAAAATTACACAAATAACTCGCACAGGGAGGCCCTGTCCCCCCCCCCCTCACCTATATATACTGGCTCCCTCACTCTCGTGTGTTAGTGTGACTATTTAATGGTCCAAGTCGGGTCGGAACGTCTTTATAAAGTTTCTGCCTCCTATATACTAGTTATTTGTGTACTGTTACAGTCATGTTGACAGGGAGGTAGAATCAGTGATAACAAGCGGGACGCTCTTCTGTTTTTTTTTGGGGGGGGGGGGGCAGCAGAAAACTTAAGTTGTCACAGCAACGGCCGGTGCTGGACAGACTCCAGAACAGTTTTATTTCGCTCAGGTAAAAATTTGCACCAGAGATGAGGAATGACACAACTCACTTTGTCGCTTAAACAGTGAGAGTATTTAAGGCTTCTCCGGAAGGAAGATGGAGACAGAATGTATTTGATCAATAACAACAACAACAACAGCAACAAGAACAACAACAACAACAACAACAATAATAATAATAATAATAACAATAATAATAATAATAACAATAATAATAATAATAATAACAATAATAATAATAATAATAATAATTACGTTGTGCGCAGCACACAGTCCTGTGGGTCATCGTTGCCTTGAACAAATGTTCTCCGAAGTGAGGCGATGTGCAGCGAAAGACAAAACAGCACAAAGTTTATCCAGTATTTCCATGCCATGTCAGAGGCTTCCTTCATGTCCAGAGACGTAGCAATAACCAAGTGTTTGCGGGTGAAGGCCTCAACTATGTGGTGTTCCAAACTCATGAGATTATGTAGTGTGCGGGAAGCACAGTGTCGAGCATTTGACAAGTTCTGTGACTCGACACAACAGAAGACTTGTGTTTGTCATTGTCGCCAAGACTCTGCACAGACAGTCAGTCAAAACAACAGGACGGAAAAGTGAGGCTCCGTTATTTTCGCAGACTTCTCTGGGACCAGTACAACACATGACACCCCGAGTCTCCAAATATGCATGATATTCAAACATCTTTGTAAAATACAGTGTTAGCAACTTAGCCTCGACTGATCCAGATGTTGTAGAACGTCATATGTCATACATCACGCCAGAAGGACCGGGATTTTTAATTATTACGTCTTTCGGGCGAGAAGTAGGTCATATAAAGCGAGGAAGACCTATGTACATGTATTCCCTTCTGTGGCAACGTCGGTGGACAGGACCTCAGCCTTTACAGGCCCCGTGACCTGGTGGCTAAAGCTCTCGCTTCACACGGCGAGAGTCTGGGCTCAGTTCCCTGTGAGGGTAGAAACATTGGGCGAGTTTCTTTACACAGGTTGTCTATGTTCCCCATCAGTGAATGGGTACCTGTGTGTTAGTCGACTGGTGTGAGTCGCATCCTAGGACAAAATTTGCGGGAAATGCTCTGCATAACAAGCGGCTTTCTATGCAGTAGTATATCACTGATGTCAGCTGGACCTGTATACCATGTACGTGTACTTGTAGAAATAAAGATATATTATATTACACTGCGTTTTGAGATGGATGGTAGTCAACTCAACAATAGGTCCTCCGATCCACAGGGATTGCCCTCACCAGCCATTAAAAAAAAAAAAGTCGGTCCCCAATGGTTAAAGTTGTAAGTTTTCTGGGGATAGCAACTTGCCAGACTATAAAAGTTCTCGATATATTAGGTCCAATTGTGGTTGAATGTTCCCGAACTGATTCACCCGAACTGCAACCCAAAAGCCGTTCACAGGTCAAGTAGGAAAAGAGTTAATGGGGTTTAAAGCCTATCTACTATACGAGGGTCATGACAGCTGTACGTCACCTGTTCATTACCAGTCAAGAATACTTTAATACCTAAAATACTAAGAGAAATACACCTGTCAGTGTAAATACACTGAGAGAATACACCTGTCAGTGTAAATACACTGAGAGAAATACACTTCTCAGTGTATATACACTGAGAGAAACACTTTTTATCCCGTGTTTCGTTATTTTTGATCGTGTTGTATTTTACTGTTGGTGTTGGTGTTGTGTTAAACTGTTACATTACAATTTGTTACTTCCACTAATATCACTAAAAAGTAGTTTAGAAAACCGATAACATGAAGAATGAGACACTTGTGACACATTTGGGAATCTTTATTGAGGAACCGTTTCGGCAGTCAGTGACTTCTTCAGTCCAGTGCAGAGAAGAACAATGACAGGCGAGGAGGAGAATGAGGTAATCAGTCCCTCAGCCTGGAGTCAAATGTTCAGTCCATCATTTTGGGAGAAAAGTACAGGATATGCTCAGGACATGTGACTTACACTCTGCAGTCAGGTGAGTAGAAGCGGAGGAAGGCGGAGTCACCAGTGGACAAATCCAGTAGTTTACAAGTGCGTTATTCTTCAACAGAAGCCAGGTATAGATACTCAAAAATCAGAGACAAAGGAAATAATATACAATTGATGGATCCCATCACACGCTGGATTACTCCTTCATGTTTAAGTTGATATGTTACCCAAAGAAGAGTATCCAGAAGGAGAATGTTAGAATATAACTTTGGTATATCTGTGTCTAGCAATATTAATAATATTAGGAGAGAAGTAAATAATAAAAATTGATTGTAATAGGAATGCAGTTAGAAGCCTGAGTAGATCATAACCCACTATGATAACATGAACGTAGAAAAAGTATGTTTATGGACCCAACTTGCAATGTGAACAGACTGAGTAATGTTGTAGTGGCCAGGCTTAGGCTTGGTTACAAGTACTTCTGGCGGGTTGGGGAACACACAGATGATGATCAAACTAAATGTAAATTATGTGATCAGGCATATGGTCACTCTCTTGAACACTATTTTCTTAATTTTTCCACTTATTGAGGAATACAGAGACAGACAGTATAATAACCTATGTGACATGTCAAGATATCTTATTAATGAAATTAAGATACCTGATATATCTAAAAAAAATTTCCAAAATTTTGCTTGTAACAGATAAGTGAACTTTATATATGTAGATAATTAAAAAACACATCTGTATACCTGTTAACCCTTTTGGGCCTTTGTTCCTGGGCCTTTTGTGTACCCATATGCTCTTGCGCTACGTCCACAGGATGGATACGAGGTGCACAATAAACTAGCCACTTCGGTGGCAAAATCCAATCTAAATTGTTCTTCAGCTTGTAGGTTAAATTTGTTGTTAACGGTGTCCCCTGAGGACTTACAGTCATTTACAGAGTTTGATAACTGTTATCACTCGCAACTTGCGTTATTGTACCCCGTGTTAAATGTACTCAAAAAAACTTGCTCGTTTATTTATTAATGTATATACGCTGTACTTAATGTGTATACAATAATAAATACATTTTTTTTTGGGAAAATAAAATATATATTTTAATAATATATATATATATATATATATATAATATATAAAAAAATTTTTTTTTAGGTGGTAAAATATATTTACATATTTTAGATATACATTTCACACATATTAGAGATTACACCTTTCGGGACATATGTACTGAGATATACACTTTCAGCAAAATATGTACTGAGATATACACCTTCAGCACATATATGAGTATCATTACACTTAGACTAGTATATAACCCTCTCAGCAATTTGAGATATACACCTCTCAGCCCCATATGTACTGAGATATACACCTCCGCCTTTAAAAAATATTTAACCTCCACACATATACGGGTTTTAAAACTTCCCCAAAACGATATAACTTGCAACATATTGTACGAATTAACCCCCTTAACACAGTACAAAATTACACTCTAAATATTTCCGGTATCACCTTGCCAAGAATGGGAAACCCTTCGCAAAAATTTGAATTCAACAAAAGTATTTCACCTCTATTTTGACTAGTTCCCCCCCACCCCAAACGGGTTATAAATCTCAGACAAGACTGGTTTTACCGCAAGCAATTTTTATTTCAACTTTCGCCTTTTACTTTAAATTTTAAAATTAAAATATTCCCCATTTCAAATTAGCAATATTTACTTAGAACACCCTATTTTCTATTTAAATTCACTTAAGCCATTTTTATTTAAATTTTCCCCTTTGAAACAAAATAAATTTAACCTTAAAAATTTTAAGTTTCAGACTCCCAAAAAAAAAATTATAAGAAAATTTCCCCAAATTTCTCGTTCTCCAATCCTTTTCCTTGAAATTTATAATTTTCGAATTGGGCCCCAAAACGATGGAGATCTGAGCTTCTAAAACAATGGATTGAAAACAAATACCTCCTTTATGGGTTTCCCCCCATGGTTGAAGTTTGGGGGAAACGCGTGTTTTGTGCCGCCTTTAAATTTCTTTGGGGGGGGTTTTGACCGAAGTTGGGGGGTTTAATTTTTCCCCTTAAAAAATAAGTTTTTAAATGCCAAAATGGGAAAAGGAAGATTAATAGAAAGGGGGGGAAAGGGGGAAAATTCTGAAAATTTTATGTAAATTTTCTATAAAAAATAGGATTTCCCTTTTTTTGGGTAAAAAAAAAAGAAGAAAAAGGGGAAAAATTTTTGAAGTTTTGGGGGAAAAGAAAACAATTGGAAAAAAATCGATTTTCCGGAATTCCCCAAATAATTAAAAGT
>NC_069424.1:25060589-25073089 GCF_026875155.1 Cherax quadricarinatus
GGAGTTTTTTCCCTTCCGTTCATGTCTTTCACAAATACCGGAAACAGCACTGGTCCTAGGACTGACTCCTGTGGGACCCCACTGGTCACAGCTCCTGGCCCCGCCTCTTCACTGATCGCTACTAGGTCACTCTCCCTGAGCCGTGAGCTTTATCATACCTCTGCTTAAAGCTATGTATGGATCCTGCCTCCACTACATCGCTTTCCAAACTATTCCACTTACTGACTACTCTGTGGCTGAAGAAATACTTCCTAACATCCCTGTGATTCATCTGTGTCTTCAGCTTCCAACTGTGTCCCCTTGTTACTGTGTCCAATCTCTGGAACATCCTGTCCTTGTCCACCTTGTCAATTGTGTATGTGTATGTGCATGTGTGTGTGTATGTATGTGCACATATGTGTGTGTGTATGTATGTGCAAATGTGTGTGTGTGTGTGTGTTGTGTGTGTGTGTTGTAGTGGGGTGTGTGTGGTGTGTGTGTGTGTGTGTGTGTGTGTATGTGTATGTGCGGGGTGTGTGTGTATGTATGTGCATATATATGTGTGTGTGTGTGTGTGTGTGTGGGTGTGTGTTGTGTGTGTGGGGTGTGTGTGTGTGTGTGTATACTCACCTAATTGTACTTACCTAATTGTGGTTGCAGGGGTCTGACTCAGGTTGTCGAGACTAGGTTGTCAATTCACCGCAGTATTTTGTATGTCGTTATCATGTCTTCTCTGACCCTCCTGTCTTCCAGTGTCATCAGGCCGATTTCCCTCAACATTTCTTCGTAGAACATTCCCCTGGGCTCCGGAAATAACCTTGTTGCAAACCTTTACACTTTCTCTAATTTCTTGATGTACTTGACCAGGTGTGGGTTCCAAACTGGTGCTGCATACTCCAGTATGGGCCTGACGTACACGGTGTACAGAGTCTTGAACGATTCCTTACTAAGTTATCGGAACGTTATTCTCAGGTTTGCCAGGCGCCCGTATGCTGCAGCAGTTATCTGGTTGATGTGTGCTTCCGAAGACGTGCTCGGTGTTATGGTTACCCCAAGATCTTTCTCCTTGAGTGAGGTTTGCAGTCTTTGGCAACGTAGCCAATACTCTGTCTGGTTTTCTTTGCCCTTCCCCAATTTTCATGACTTTGCATTTGGCGGGGTTGAATTCAAGAAGCCAGTTTCTGGACCACGTGTTCAGCCTGTCCAGGTCTCTTTGTAGTCCTGCCTGATCCTCATCTGATTTGATTCTCCTCATTAACTTCACATCATCTGCGTACAGGACACTTCTGAGTCTATCCTTTCCATCATGTCATTCACATATACCAAAATTAGCACTGGTCCAAGGACTGACCCCTATGGGACCCCGCTCGTCATAGGTGCCCACTGTGATACCTCATCACGAACCATGACTCGTTGTTGCCTCCCTGTCAGGTATTCTCTGATCCATTGCAGTGCACATCCTGTTATACGTGCCTGATCCTCCAGCTTCTACACTAATCTCTTGTGAGGAACTGTGTCGAAGGCCTTCCTGCAGTTCAGGAAAATGCAATCAACCCACCCCTCTCTCTCGTGTCTTACTTCTGTTACCTTGTCATAAAACTCTAGTAGGTTTGTGACAGGACTTGCCTTCCATGAATCCGTGCTGGCTGTCGTTTATAATCTAGTTTCATTCCAGGTGCTCCACCACTCTCCTCCTGATAATATTCTTCATGACTGCATACTACGCACGTCAGTGACACTGGTCTGTAGTTTAGTGCTTCGTTTCTGTCTCCTTTCTTAAAAATGGGGGCTATATTTGCCGTCTTCCATACCTCAGGTAGTTACCCATCAAGTAGGTAGGTGTCACACGCAGCATCTCTGCACTTCTCTAAGGACCCACGGTGTGTGTGTGTGTGTGTGTGTGTGTGTGTGTGTGTGTGTGTGTGTGTGTGTGTGTGTGTGTGTGTGTGTGTGTGTGAACTAAGACCAGGGCAGAAGAAGGTTTCTAACACACATCCCTAAGACTGTCTGTCTTCGACACTCGTGAGAGAGATACATAACACCAACACTTCACAGCATAATCTTGCAAAACAAAACTCTCTCTCTCTCTCTCTCTCTCTCTCTCTCTCTCTCTCTCTCTCTCTCTCTCTCTCTCTCTCTCTCTCTCTCTCTCTCTCTCCTCTCTCTCTCTTCACTCTATTTTTTCTTTCTTTTGTTCTCTCTAGTAGTGTGAGGATATTTAACATCCTTCTCCACGTTATACATTATACATCCATGCATAATGTATCATATACCTGTTAACGCGTCATTTAAGCTTCCGTTTTAACGTTTGCCGTTAACAGAACCTTGTTGAACAGCTTTCGTTCTGTTTACCTCATTTAAACCTTTTTTAATTCCATATTCTTGCTCGTTTTACTCATTAAAGTTATTGAGAACCCCATTTTAAGTCATTCTAATCAATTAAAGTTTATTGATAACCCATTTAACTTATTTTAACCATTAAAGTTTATTGACAACGAATTATAACCCATTCTAGTTTACTGGCAACCAGGTTTAACTTATTTTAACCCGTGAAAGTTTTTTGATAACCCATTAAACCCATTTTAATTAAATTAAGCCCATTTTAACCCATTTTTCCTCAAGTAACTGGTAATGGTGGTAAGGTGTTTTTTTTCCTTTATTTTCCAAGACCTCGGAACGTTTCCCCTCACCCCTTCCCTCTCCTCTTTCCCCTCCCCTCTCACCTTCCCTCCTCCCCACATCTCCCCTCTCCCCCCACACAGGTGTTTAATTTCCCAGCCTGACGCTCTCTTGAGTTGCTCGCAGTGTTTTTCTTTGTGTTTTTTGTTTTGTTTTGCAGACAAGTGTTTTTGGCGGGGGGGGGAAGGGGGCAGAAAATACCCCTCCCCCGATTTTGACGATTTTTTTCGGCTTTTTGTTGTTCTTGATTTTTTTTGGTGTGTGTTTTGTGTTGTGTGTGTGTGTGTGTGTGTGTGTGTGTGTGTGTGTGTGTGTGTTAGTTACAGTGATCGTATTGTGTTGCACTGTCCTCCAGTGGTTTTTCTAGGTTGCATTGCATTCCACTTTCGTTTTCTAGGTTGTAATGTGTTCCATTTTGATTTTCTAGGCTGCAATGTGTTCCATTGCAGCTTTTTAAAGTTGCATTATGTACCATTTTGGTGTTCTAGGTTTGCAATGTGAAAGTAATATATTCATTAGTTGACAAAAAAATGAAAACTTAGATTTCTGTCTGTGTGTATTGTCTGAGTCCAGCAGGTGAAGTCAAGGCCCGAATCTACTGTGAGACGAATGAAACTTAACCTTCAGGGCCCCTAAACCCGGACGGGGCCCGGAAGTCACTTTATTGCACATTGCTTAAAATTTGGGGGGGGTCTACTGTATGAGAAGGAGTTGCGAAGGGGCTCCTATAACATTTAAGCTTCAGGGGCCCCAAAAGTGTAGGTCCGTCACAGGTTGAAGTGCAGGACAACGAACCTAGGGAAGGCTGCCACCTGTATCATATGTCACCACAGGTGACAGTAATGAGCGCACAGGCGCAATACAAGATTGATGGATGAACAAAATCGACTCAAGGCTGACAGACTGATTACCCCAAACTCCTCCTCTCCTTACCCCTCTCTGCTTTGTATTGGACTGATGAAGCCACTGTGTGGCGAAACGTTTCCTTAATAGAGATTCCCATATATTGCATAAGTGTCTCAATCTTCAACTCGTGGGTTTTTTCAGAATCATTTACACACAAAATTACACAAATAACTCGCTCAGGGAGGCCCTGCCCCCCCCCCCTCACCTATATATACTGGCTCCCTCACTCTCGTGTGTTGGGTGTGACTATTTAATGGTCCAAGTCGGGTCGGAACGGCTTTATAAAGTTTCTGCCTCCTATATACTAGTTATTTGTGTACTGTTAAGTCATGATGACGGGGAGGTAGAATCAGTGATAACGAGCGGGACGCTCTTCTGTTTTTTTTTTTGGGGGGGGGGGGGGGCAGCAGAAAACTTAAGTTGTCCACAGCAACGGCCGGTGCTGGACAGACTCCAGAACAGTTTTTTTTTTTCGCGCCTCAGGTAAAAATTTGCACCAGAGATGGGGAAATGACACAACTCACTTTGTCGATTAAACAGTGAGAGTATTTAAGGCTTCTCCGGAAGGAAGATGGAGACAGAATGTATTTGATCAATAAAAAACAACAACAACACAAACAACAACAACAACAACAAACAAACAACAACAACAATAATAATAATAATTAATAACAATAATAATAAAAATAATAACAATAATAATAATAATAATAATAATTACGTTGTGCGCAGCACACAGTCCTGGGGTCATCGTTTGCCTTGAACAAATGTTCTCCGAAGTGAGGCGATGTGCAGCGAAAGACAAAACAGAAACAAAGTTTATCCAGTATTTCCATGCCCATGTCAGAGGTTTCCCTTCATGTCCAGAGACGTAGCAATAACCAAGTGTTTGCGGGTGAAGGGCCTCAACTATGTGGTTTTCCCAAAAACTCATGAGATTTATGTAGTGTGCGGAAGCACAGTGTCGAGCATTTGACAAGTTCTGTGACTCGACACAACAGAAGATTTGTGTTTGTCATTGTCGCCAAGGGACTCTGCACAGAAAAGTCGGGTCAAAACAACAGGACGGAAAAGTGAGGCTCCGTTATTTCGCAGACTTCTCTGGGACCAGTACAACACATGACACCCGAGTCTCCAAATTGGCATGATATTCAAACATCTTTGTAAAATACAGTGTTAGCAACTTAGCCTCGACTGATCCAGATGTGAAGAACGTCATATGTCATACATCACGCCAGAAGGACCGGGATTTTTAATTATTACGTTTTTTCGGGCGAGAAGTAGGTCAATAAAGCGAGGAAGACCTATGTACATGTATTCCCTTCTGTGGCAACGTCGGTGGACAGGACCTCACCCTTTTACCGGCCCCGTGACCTGGTGGCTAAAGCTCTCGCTTCACACGGCGAGAGTCGGGGCTCAGTTCCCGGTGAGAGTAGAAAAAATTGGCGAGTTTCTTTACAAAAGGTTGTCTATGTTCCCCATCAGTGAATGGGTACCTGTGTGTTAGTCGACTGGTGTGAGTCGCATCCTAGGACAAAATTTGCGGGAAAATGCTCTGCATAACAAGCGGCTTTCTATGCAGTAGTATATCACTGATGTCAGCTGGACCTGTATACCATGTACGTGTACTTGTAGAAATAAAGATATATTATATTACACTGCGTTTTGAGATGGATGGAGTCAACTCAACAATAGGGCCTCCGACCCACAGGGATTGCCCTCAAACCCGCCATTAAAAAAAAAAAAAGTCGGTCCCAATGGTTAAAGTTGTAAGTTTCCTGGGAGCAACTTGCCAGACTATAAAGTTCTCGATTATTTTGGTCCAAATTTTGGTTGAATGTTCCCGAACTGATTCACCCGAACTGCAACCCAAAAGCCGTTCAAAGGTCAAGTAGGAAAAGAGTTTAATGGGGTTTAAAGCCTATCTACTATACGAGGGTCATGACAGCTGTACGTCCACCCGTTCATTACCAGTCAAGAATACTTTAATACCTAAATACTAAGAGAAATACAAACCCGCAGTGTAAATACACTGAGAGAAATACACTTCTCAGTGTAATTACACTGGGGAGAAACACTTTTTATCCCGTGTTTCGTTATTTTTGATCGTGTTGTATTTTACTGTTGGTGTTGGTGTTGTGTTAAACTGTTACATTACAATTTGTTACTTCCACTAACATCACTAAAAAGTAGTTTAGAAAACCGATAACATGAAGAATGAGACACTTGTGACACATTTGGGAATCTTTAAATTTAGGAACCGTTTCGGCAGTCAGTGACTTCTTCAGTCCAGTGCAGAGAAGAACAATGACAGGCGAGGAGGAGAATGAGGTAATCAGTCCCTCAGCACCTGGAGTCGATATGTTCAGTCCATCAATATTGAGAAAAGTACAGGATATGCTCAGACATGTGACTTACACTCTGCAGTCAGGTGAGTAGAAGCAGGAGGAGGCGGAGTCACCAGTGGACAAATCCAGTAGTTTACAAGTGCGTTATTCTTCAACAGAAGCCAGGTATAGATACTCAAAAATCAGAGACAAAGGAAATAATATACAATTGACATGGATCCCATCACACGCTGGATTACTCCTTCATGATAAAGTTGATATGTTAGCCAAGAAGAGTATCCAGAAGGAGAATGTAGAATATAACTTTGGTATATCTGTGTCTAGCAATATTAATAATATTAGGAGAGAAGTAAATAATGAAAATGATTGTAATAGGAATGCAGTTAGAAGCCTGAGTAGATCTATAACCCACTATGATAACATGAACGTAGATAAGTATGTTTATGGAGCAACTTGCAATGTGAACAGACTGAGTAATGTTGTAGTGGCCAGGCTTAGGCTTGGTTACAAGTACTTCTGGCAGTTTGGGAGACACACAGATGATGATCAAACTAAATGTAAATTATGTGATCAGGCATATGGTCACTCTCTTGAACACTATGTGCTTAATTGTTCACTTATTGAGGAATACAGGACAGACAGTATAATAACCTATGTGACATGTCAAGATAATCTTATTAATGAAAATTAAGATACCTGATATACTAAGAAAAAATTTCCTAAATTTGCTTGTAACAGATAAATGAACTTTATATATGTAGATAATAAAAACACTCTGTATACCTGTTAAACCCTTTTGGGGCCCAGTTCCTGGCCTTTTGTGTATCCATATGCTCTTGCGCTACCGTCCACAGGATGGATACGAGGTGCACAATAAACTAGCCACTTCGGTGGCAAAATCCAATCTAAATCTGTTCTTCAGCTTTGTAGGTTAACTTTGTTGTTAACGGTGTCACTGAGACTTACAGTCTCTTACAGAGTTAGATAACTGTTATCACTCGCAACTTGCGTTATTGTACCATGTTAATTGTACTCAAATAAACTTGCTCGTTTATTTTTTAATGTATATACGCTGTACTTAATGTGTATACAAAAATAAATACTTTTTTTTGGAATTATATATATATAATATTATATATATATTTAAAATATATATATATATATATATATATTATATATAATATATATATATATTCACGGTGTGCATACAATGATAGATGTACACCTTTCGGCACATATGTACTGAGATATACACCTCTCAGCACATATGTACTGAATATACACGTCTCAGCACATAGTACTGAGATATACACCTCTCAGCACATATGTACTGAGATATACACGTCTCAGCACATATGTACTGAGATATACACCTCTCAGCAATATGTACTGAGATATACACGTCTCAGCCATATGTACTGAGATATACAAACCCCTCAGCACATATGTACTGAGATATACACCTCTCACACATATGTACTGAGATATACACCTCTCAGCACATATGTACTGAGATATACACCTCTCAGCACATATGTACTGAGATATACACCTCTCACACATATGTACTGAGATATACACCCCTCAGACATATGTACTGAGATATACACGTCCTCAGCACATATGTACTGAGATAACACCTCTGCACATATGTTTCTGAGATATACACCTCTCAGCACATATGTACTGAGATTTTTACACCTCTCAGCACATATGTACTGAGATATACACCTCTCAGCACATATGTACTGAGATATACACCTCTCAGCACATATGTACTGAGATATTACCCTCTCGCACATATGTACTGAGATATACAAAGTCTCAGCACATATGTACTGAGATATACACCCCTCAGCACATATGTACTGAGATATACACCTCTCAGCCCCATATGTACTGAATATACACCTCTCAGCACATATGTACTGAGATATACAACTCTCAGCACTATGTACTGAGATATACACCTCTCCCGCACATATGTACTGAGATATACACCTCTCGCTGTACACACCACCAATATTTAACCTACACACACACTATACACGGTTACAAAGCTGCCCAATGCACACAAAAGTTTTTTATTACCAACAATTTCCCCCTACAATTAACGGCGACGTTACTCCCAGCTCAACATAAAATTAACATAGTATTTATATTTTCCGGTCGAAACCCTTTGGGCCGAAAATAACGAAGGTGGGAGACTCTGAGCTTCGCTAAAACAATGGATTCGAAAAACAAAAGATCCCTGCCCTTCTATTTTTGACTAGTTCCCCCCCCCCCCCCCCACCTGGTTAGTAAAGTTCGTCAGAAAACCCGGACAAGTGTTTATGGTGACCAGCAGCTGAACTTTTGGTTATCTGACCGAAGCCTTCCGCTGGTTTACCTTTCCCCTCCTTTAAAAAATAATAATAGTTTCCCCCACGTGTCTCAAATAAATATTGTCAATTTTTCTACTTAGAACGACTCCTAATTTTCTATGTAAAATTTCTCTGGATAATGCAATTTTTATTTCAATTTCCTTCTTTGAAATCTTATTTTTATAATTTATCCTTATTAAATATTAAAAGATTTGCTCCCCTCTTGAGACTCCACCCAAAAAAAAAAAAAAGATAAGAAAAATCAGCTGGTCTCTATTGACCATCGTTTTCTCTGCAATTCCCGTTTTCTGTCGTTCGAAAATTTGCATAATACGTAATTGCGCACCGAAAAACCGCATTTATCCTTGAAGAGATTCCCACAAGGCGTAATTCACCATAAGTAGTTGCCAGGCATCCTCAATCAATACGCCTTTTGGCAAATCAGCATTTTTTCCTCCATGGCGATTCGCATAGCGGGGAACGCTCGGCTGCGTCCGATTGCCTGGCCGGGTCCTTGACTTGGTCTTGGGGCGTGAGGGCCCTCTACGACCTGACGAGTGGTGGGGGCGTATGAGATGCCTCGCTGGGGTACCAATGAAGTCAGAATGCGGGCACTGGGGGGATGGGGGAGAGGAGGGAGAGGTAGGGGGGAGAGGAGAGGGAGGCGAGGGGAGGGAGAGGGGGGAATAACAGTGAAAATAGTGTACAGTTTGAGGGCGTGTGAGGAGGGAGAGTGAGACGAGGTGGTAAAGATTGAGGAGGAAGAGGAGGTGGTGGAGGAAGAGGAAGAGGTGGAGGAGGTATAGGAGGAGAAGAGGAGGTGGTGGAGGAGGAGTAGGTGGAGGAGAAGGTAGAAGAGGACTGGAGGAGAAGGAAGAGGAAGAGGGACAACCACTGTGAAAAAAATAACGAAATTCGTGACTTCCTTAATAATTGTGAGAAGTCACGAAAGCGCTTGGAATTTCGCCCCTTTTTCTCACAGTGGTTGTTGTGCATATTGTGATATCACCTCTTTACTGTGATTTTATTGCATACACAAACACACACAACACACCACACACACACACACACACACACACACACACACACACACATAATATATATATATATTTATATATATATATATATATATATATATTATATATATTTTATATTTATATATATATATATATATATATATTATATATATAATATAGGGAGGTACCACCTCTAGAACTGTCCTGGAGACCCTCATCCTCAGAGAAAAGAAAAAAACTTGCTTCAGGGAAAACTCAAGGTTCTCCCTGAAGCTGTTTGAGAATTTTCTCTTACCACCCCCTATATATGTATATATATATATATATATATATATATATATATATATATATATATATATATATATATATATATATATATATATATATATATATATATATTTCAACACAGCGGCCGTATCCCACCAAGGCAGGGTGGCCCAAAAAGAAAAAAAGGAAGTTTCTCTTTTTAAATTTAGTAATTTATACGGGAGAAGAGGTTACTAGTCCCTTGCTCCCGGCATTTTAGTCGCCTCTTACAACACGCACGGCTTACGGAGGAAGAATTCTGTTCCACTTCCACATGGAGGTAAGAGGAAATAAACAAGAACAAGAACTAGAAAGAAAATAGAAGAAAACCCAAAGGGGTGTGTATATATATGCTTGTACATGTATGTGTACTGTGACCTAAGTGTAAGTAGAAGTAACAAGACGTACCTGAAATCTTGCATGTGTATGAGACAGACAAAAGACACCAGCAATCCTACCATCATGCAAAACAATTACAGGTTTTCGTTTTACACTCACTTGGCAGGACGGTAGTACCTCCCTGGACGGTTGCTGGCTACCAATCTACTACCGCAATATATAATATATATATATAAAATATATATATATATATATATATATATATTATATATATATATATATATATATATATGCAATAAGATCACAGTAAACAGGTGATTTTAAAATATGCAAAACAACCACTGTGAAAGAGTAGTGAAATTCCAAGCGATTTCATGACTACTCACATTGTCAAGGAACTATGAAAGTAATACATCAAAGGAAGGCAATTAAAAGGGCTTAGACTACACCTCACAGTCAACTCCCACAACAAAGAAACACCTGATGTGCGACAATACCGGACTCATAAGAAAAGAGGAACACTGCAGTAGGTCCGCTGGTCCAAGTAGACAGGTCCTCACGACATCCCACTAACAAATTATTCTACCCAAGAAATAAGGTTTATTATTTGTCCAATGTGTTATTAAACTCTAACCAAATTTTATTAATTATAAATGTATCTAATTTATATAAACCAAAGGAAATATTCATATTATTTTCAAAACTGCTTTTTGTGAAACAAGATTCAATTATATTTCTGTCAACCATGGACTTGCTTGATACAACTTTCAACTTTTTGAAAATCAATTGGATGATTAAAATCTCTCACATGAATAAATAGAGCATTGGAATCTTGTCCAGTTCTAATGCTATATTTATGTTGTTTTAATCTAAGTTCGAGACTTTTACCAGTTTGACCGTAATAAACTTTATCGCAAATTTTACAAGGAATCTTATAGACACATCCATCAGCATTTTGGGGGGAATTCTTTATCAAAAGTTTTTTTTACTCTATCAAGATTTTTAAATACAACTTTAATATTAAAAGTCTAAAGAAGAGAAGGCATATCAACCAAGTTTTCATGGTAAGGGAGAACCAACATATTTTTAGTTGAATAAGGTTGGTTGTCCCTTTTTGGATTGTAAAAAGTATTTCTAGCAACTTTAAAAGATTTATCAATTACACTTCTCGGGTATTTTAGATCAATGGCTATTTCATAAATTTTGGATATTTCTTCATCTATGAACTCTGGACTACAAATACGTAAAGTTCTCAAAAACATTGATGAGAAAACAGACAGTTTGACTCTATCTTGATGCGAGGAATAATAGTGGACATAGGAACAGTTATTTGTAAGTTTTCTGTAAATTTTAAATTTGAATTCATTATTACCCTTAATAATTAAAACATCTAGAAAAGGCAATGTGTTATTTTCCTCAAACTCAACAGTAAAGTTTATAGAATGGGCTAAGCTATTTAATTTCCAAGGAAATGGTGTATATCTACATTTTTGGGCATAAGACATAAAATATCATCAACATATCTGAACCATTTTGCTCTATTAGGGAGGATTGTGTTAAGCAATCTTGTTTCAAAAAATTCCATGTATAGGTTACTAAGAACAGATGAAAGAGGATTTCCCATTGCCATACAAAACTTCTGAGTGTAAAACTTATCATTAAATACAAATTTTGCATCGACAATGTAAAGTTTAATAAGTATAATGATAGTAGGAACTGGCAATGGTAAATCATAATTAACGAGTTCTTCAGATAAGAAACTTAATAAATCATTAACAGGAACTTTCGTAAACAAGGAAGTAACATCAAAACTAACCATGTTAAAATCATTTAAGTCTGTCAAGGAGCTTAATTTATCAACTAAATCTATGTTGTTTTTAACATTAAAGTTAGAAATTTTGCCAACAATAGGGCTCAAAATATCAACAAGCCATTTGGATAATTTATATGAAACTGATCCTATGGAGCTAATAATTGGTCTGACTGGATTCCCTGGTTTATGTGTTTTTATTAGTCCATACATGTAAGGTAAAGATGGATTAGTGGAAGTAAATTGTTTGACTAATTCATCTTTGCCTTTTAGTAGAAGTTTTATTGTTTTATTGAAATTGCTGTTAACGGTTTCTAAGGGATTTTTTCTAAGTTTAGAATAGGTTTCAGTATCATCTAAGAGATTATTCATTTTTTTCTCTTCTTAAGACTTTTAATATTAAAGTTGTATTTAAAAATCTTGATACAGTAAAGAATTCCCCCCAAAATGCTGACGGATGTGTCTATAAGATTCCTTGTAAAATTTGCGATAAAGTTTATTACGGTCAAACTGGTAAAAGTCTTGAACTTAGATTAAAACAACATAAATATAGCATTAGAACTGGACAAGATTCCAATGCTCTATTTATTCATGTGAGAGATTTTAACCATCCAATTGATTTTCAAAAAGTTGAGAAAGTTGTATCAAGCAAGACCATGGTCGACAGAAATATAATTGAATCTCGTTTCATAAAAAACAGTTTTAAAATAATATGAATATTTCCTTAGGTTTATATAAATTAGATTCATTTATA
>NC_069424.1:25080589-25155589 GCF_026875155.1 Cherax quadricarinatus
CTCTTGTTCCAGAGATGTAACATCCTCCCCATCTTGGATCAATTCAGACTCTGAAATGCTCTTACGGGCAGGTTTTAGCGCGCTCCTTTCAATACAGTTCAAGTCTTCACTCTTATGCTTAGATTTGTATCACTTATTGCTACTGCCATTATGAGAAGTGCTAAACACCTGTCCGTCCATTCCCCAAAGTGATGGTGACCTGCAGTCACACATCACTGGGAATGGACGACTATCAGTTCCATCAATGGAAGTTTGAGCCAGTCCAAATCCTTGGAATCCCCCCCCCTCCAAAGGGGACCCATCAGGCGGCATCAAGGCAGGCCGCCTCGTCTGAAGTCCTGCTAGCAACATGTTTGTTGTTTGTTGTTAGTGGTTTTGTTGTTGCGTGTTAGTGTTTTTGTTAATGTTGTTTCTTGTTGGTTATGTTTTTGTTGTTGTAATGGTTTGCTGTTGTTAATGGGTTGTTGCTGTTAGTGTCTGTTGTTGTTAGTGTGTTTTCTTGTTGTTACGGTTGCTGTTGTCAGTTATTGTTGTTGTTACTGATGTTGTTGTAAGTGTTGTTGTGAAGTTTGTGTTGTTGTCGTTGTTAGTAATTTTGTTGTTGTTATTGTGTTGAGCTGTTTGTATTGTTTTTGTTATAGTTGTTGATCTGTTTGGTATTGTGAGAGTCTTGTATTTGTTTTGATGCTGTTGGTTATTGTTTTTGTATGTTGTTGTCATTGTTATTATTGATGTTGTATTCCATTGTTTTGTTGTTAATGTGATATTATGTTCTTGTCGTGATGGGCGAAACCAGTGCCATTGCGCTGGTAGGCACACGACCGCGAAACAACGAAAGCCCCACCATTTCACCGTTCTACTCTCACAGTCTCTCTCACTCCACCTTCATCTCTCACAGTCTCTTCTCACTTTCACCTGTCATCTTCTCGACCAGTCTCTCTTCAATTCACCTGTTATCTCTCACCAGTCTCTCTCACTTCACCTGTCATCTCTCACCAGTCTCCCTCACTTCACCTGTCATCTCTCACACCAGTCCCCCTCACTTCGACCGTCCCTCTCTCACCAGTCTCCCTCACTTCACCTGTCATCTCTTCACCAGTCTCCCTCACTTCACACAGCATCCTCACCATCATCCCTCAACTACTACCTGTCATCACTCACCATTCACCCTCACTTTCACGCTGTCATCTCTCACAGTCCTCTCTCACTTCACCAGTCATCTCCACCAAGTCTCCCTCACTTCACCTGTCATCTCTCAGACAGTCTCTCTTCACTTTCACCTTCATCTCTCACAGTCTCTCTCACTTCACCTGTCATCTCTCACCAGTCTCCCTCACTTCACCTGTCATCTCTCAACAGTCTCTCTCACTTCACCTGTCATCTCTCACCATCTCCCTCACTTCACCTGCATCTCTCACCATCCCCATCACTTCACCTGATCAGCTCTCAACAGTCCTCTTCTCCTCACACTTTCACCTGTCATCTCTCAACAGTCTCCTCACTTCACCTTCATCTCTCCACCAGTCTACCCTCACATCACCTGTCATCTCTCCGAACAGTCGCTCTCTTCACTTCACCCAGGTCCATCTCTCAACAGTCTCCCTCACTTCACCTGTCTTCTCTCACAGTCTCTCTCACTTCGTTCACCCTGTCATCTCTCACCAGGTCTCCCTCACTTCACCTGTCCATCACTCACCAGTCTCCCTCCACTACACCTTCATCTCTCCAACAGTCCTCTCTCACTTCCACCACTGTCAGCTCTCAACCAGTCCCTCTCCTTCACCTGTCATCTCTCACCATCTCCCTCACTCACCTTCATCTCTCTACACCTCTCTCACTTCACCTGTCATCTCTCACCAGTCTCCCTCACTTCACCTGTCATCTCTCACCAGTCTCCCTCACTTCACCTGTCATCTCTCACCAGTCTCCCTCACTTCACCTGTCATCTCTCACCAGTCTCTCTCACTTCACCTGTCATCCCTCTCACCATCTCCCTCACTTTTCACCTCCATCTCTCACCATCCTCCCTCACTTCACCTTCATCTCTCACCAGTCCTCCTCATTCACCTGCATCTCTCAACAGTCTCTCTCCCACGTCACCTTCAACTCTCAACAGTCTCTCGTCACTTCACCTGTCATCTCTCACCATCTCCCTCACTTCACCTTCATCTCTCAAACATCTATCTCACTTTCACCGTCACATCTCTCAACAGTCTCTCCTCACTTCACCGTCATCTCTCACCAGTCTCCCCACTTATCACCTGTCATCTCCAACATCTCTCTATCACTTCACCTGGTCATCTCTCAACAGTCTCTCTCACTTTCACCTGTCATCTCTCACCAGTCTCCCGCACTTCACCCTGTCATCTCTCACCAGTCTCCCTCACTTCACCTGTCATCTCTCACCAATCTCCCTCACTTCACCTTCATCTCTCAACATCTCTCTCACTTCACCTGTCATCTCTCAACATCCTCTCTCACTTCACCCTGTCATCTCTCACCAATCTCCCTCACTTTCACCTGTCAATCTCTCAAAATCTCTCTGCACATTCACCTGTCATCACTCACCCAGTCTCCCTCACTTAACCTCCATCTCTCACCAGTCTCTCTCACTTCCCCTTTTCACTCACCAGTCCCTCCCTCACTTCACCTGTCATCTCTCACCAGTCTCTCTCACATTCATTTCACACTGTCTCTCTCACCATCTCTCCTCCTCACTTCACCTGTCATCTCTCACCAGTCTCCCTCACTTTCAACCTTTCCATCTCTCACCAGTCCTCCTCACTTCACCTGTCATCTCTCACCATCTCTCTCACTTCACCTGTCATCTCTCACCATCTCTCCCTCACTTCACCTTGTCATCTCTCACCATCTCTCTCGACTTCACCTGTCATCTCACACCATCTCCCTCACTTTCACCTGTACATCTCTCACCAGTCTCTCTCCTTCACCTGTCATCTTCTCACCAGTCCTCTCTTCACTCACCTGGCATCTCTCACCAGGTCTCCCTCACTTCACCTTCATCTCTCACCATTCTCTCTCACTTCACCTTCTCTCTCACCAGTCTCCCGTCACTTCACCTGTCATCCTCTCAGCCAGTCCTCCCTCACATTCACGCCTTTTATCTCTCACCAGTCCTCTCTCACTTAACCTTTTATCATCTCACCAGTCTCATCTCACTTCAAATGTTATCTCGCACCAGTCTCCCTCACTCACCTGTCATCTCTCACCAGTCTCTTCACTTCACCTGCTGATCTCTCACCAAGTCCTCCTCACTTCACCTGTCATCTCACACCAGTTCTCCTTCACTTCAACCTGTCATCTCTCACCAGTCTCCCACTACTTCATCACCTGTCATCTCTCAACCATCCTCTCTCACTTCACTGTCATCCTCACCATCTCCCTCACTTCACCTGTCATTCTCTCACCAGTCTCTCTCACTTCAACCTGTCATCTCTCACCAGTCTCCCTCACTTCACCTGTCATCTCTCACCAGTCTCCCTCACTTCACCTGTCATCTCTCAACAGTCTCTCTCACTTCACCTGTCATCTCTCAACAGTCTCTCTCACTTCACCTGTCATCTCTCACCAGTCTCCCTCACTTCACCTGTCATCTCTCAGCCAGTCTCACCTCACTTCACCTGTCATCTCTCACCATCCTCCCTCACTTCACCTTCAGTCTCTCACCAGTCCCCCCTCACTTCACCGGTCATCGCTCACCAGTCCCTCTCAATGGTTCACCTGTCATCTCTCACCAGTCTCCCTCACTTCACCTGTCATCTCTCACCAGTCTCCCTCACTTCACCTGTCATCTCTCACCAGTCTCCCTCACTTCACCACATAAAATCTCACCAGTCTCTCTCACTTCATCACCTGTCATCTCTCACCAGTCTCCCTCACTTCACCTGTCATCTCTCACCAGTCTCTCTCACTTCACCTGTCATCTCTCACCAGTCTCCCACACCACCTGCATCTCTCACCGTCTCTCTCACTTCACTCTGACAATCTCTCACCATTACTCCTCTCACTTCACCTGTCAGCTCTCTCCAGTCCTCTCCTCACTTCACCTGTCATCTCTCACCAGTCTCTCTCCCTTCACGTCATCTATCACCATCTCCTCACTTCACCTGTATCTCTCACCAGTCTCTCTCTCTTCACCTGTTTATCTCTCACACAGTCTCTCTCACTTCAAATGTTTCTCTCCCAGTCACCCTCACTTCACCTGTCATCTCCTCACCAGTCTCTCCTTCTCACTTCACCTGTTATCTCCTCACCAGTCCCTCCCTCACTCACCTGTCATCTCACACCATCACCCTCACTTCACCTTCATCCTCACCAGTCTCCCTCACTTCACCTGTCATCTCTCACCAGTCTCTCTCACTTCACCTGTCATCTCTCACCAGTCTCCCTCACTTCACCTGTCATCTCTCACCAGTCTCTCTCACTTCACCTGTCATCTCTCACCAGTCTCTCTCACTTCACCTGTCATCTCTCACCAGTCTCCCTCACTTCACTCTGTCATCTCTCAACAGACTCTTTCTCTCCACTTCACCTGTCATCTCTCACCAGTCTCCCTCACTCCACGCTGTCATCTCTCAACAGTCTCTCTCACTTCACCTGTCATCTCTCAACATCTCTACTCACATTCAACCTTCATCTCTCACCATCTCCCTCACTTCACCTGTCATCTCTCACAGTCTCCTCTCACTTCACCTGTCATCTCTCACCAGTCTCCCTCACTTCACCTGTCATCTCTCACCAGTCTCTCTCACTTCACCTGTTATCTCTCACCAGTCTCCCTCACTTCACCTGTCATCTCTCACCAGTCTCTCTCACTTCACCTGTCATCTCACATCAGTCTCCCTCACTTCACCTGTCATCTCTCACCAGTCCTCCCTCACTTCACCTGCTCAACTCTCAACGATCTCCCCTCACTTCACCTGTCATCTCGTCACCAGTCTCTCTCGACTTTCACCTGTCATCTCCCACGCAGTCCCCTCACTTCACCTGTCATCTCTCACCAGTCTCTCTCACTTCACCTGGTCACTCTCACGCAGTCCCTCCCTCACTTCACCTGTCATCCTCACCCAGTCTCTCTCAATTCACTCTGTCCAGCTCTCACCATCTCTCACCACTTCACCTGTCATCTCTCACCAGTCTCCCTCACTTCACCAGTCAATCTCTCACCAGTCACTCACCACATCAACCTGTCATCACTCACCAGTCCCTCCCTCACTTCACCTGTTTATCCGTCAACCAGTCTCTCTCACTTCACCTGTTATCCCCCAGTCTCTCTCACTTCACCTGTTATCTCTCAACCAGTCTCCCTCACTTCACCTGTCGATCTCTCACCATCACCCCCCTCTCTCACTTCACCTTTATCTCTCACACATCCCTCCCTCCACTTCACCTGTCATCTCACACCAGTCTCCCTCACTTCACTCTGTCACTCTCACCAGTCTCCTCACTTCACCTGTCATCTCTCACCATCTCTCTCACCTTCACCTGTCATCTCACCCAGTTCTCCTCACTTCACCTGTCATCTCTCACCAATTCTCTCTCACTTCACCTGTCATCTCTCAACCAGCACTCTCACTTTCACCTTCCAACTCTCAACCAGTCTCCCTCACTTCACCTCAGCTCTCACCATCCTCGTCTCACCTCATCCTCAACTCTCACTCAGTCTCCCTCTCTTCACCTGTTACTCTCACACCAGTCCTCTCTCACTTCACCTGTTATCTCTCACATTCTCGTCTCACTTCACCTGTTATCTCTCACCAGTCTTCCCTCACTCAACTGTCATCTCTCACCTTCTCGCTCACTTCACTGTTTCTCTCACCATCTCCCTCACTTCACCTGTCTCCACAATCTCACACCAGTTCTCCCTCACTTACACCTGACATCTCTCATCCAGTCTCTCTCACTTCACCTGTTATCTCTCACCAGTCTCTCTCTCTTCACCATATCATCCTCAACCATCTCCCTCCACATCACCTTCATCTCTCACCAGTCTCCCTCACTTCAACCTTCCATCTCTCACCACTCCCTCAACTTCACCTTCATCCTCACCAGTCCTCCTCACTTCAACTCACCTGTCATCTCTCACCAGTCTCCCTCACATCCCTGTTATCTCTCTCCAATCTCTCTCACCTAATTTCACCTGTACATTCCTCACACAGTCTCTCTCACATTCAACCTTTATCTCTCTCACCAGTTCTCACTCACTTCAGCTGTTATCTCTCACCATCTCTCCACATCACTCTTTATCTCTCACTCATCACCACCCCTCAATTCACCTGTTCATCTCTCACCAGTCTCTCCACTTATTCACCGTTTTATCTCTCACCAGTCCCTCCCTCACTTTCACCTGTCATCTCTCACCAGTCCCCCCTCACTTCACACTTTCAACTGTATCTCTCACCAGACTTCTCTCACATTCACCGTTTCTCTCAACTCATCGCCCTCACTTCACCTATCATCTCTCACCAGTCTCCTTCCCTCACTTCAACCTGTTCCATCTCTCAACAGTCTCCCCTCACTTCACCTGTCATCGTCTCACGCAGACTCCCTCACTTCACCGTCATCTCTCACCCATTTCTCTCTCACTCTCACCTGTCATCTCTCACCAACTCTCTCACTTCACCTGTCATCCTACTCCACCAGTCTCTCTCACTTCACCTGTTATCTCTCACCCGTCTCCCTCACGTTCACCTTCATCTCTCACCATCTCCCTCACTTCACCTTCATCTCTCTCCAGCTACTCTCACTTCACCGTTATCGTCACCAGTCTCCCTCACTTCACATGTGCATCTCTCCACCAGTCACCCTCACTTCAACGGTCATCTCTCCACCTTCCTCTCTCACTTCACCTTTTTCTCTCATCCATCCCCTCCTTCACCTGTTCATCTCTCACCAGTCACTCTCACGTTCACCTGTTATCACTCACCAGTCTCCCTCAACTTCACCTGTTTTCTCTCACCAGTCTCCCTTCACTTTCACCTGTCCACTCTCACCAGTCTCCCTCACTTTCCACCTGTCATCTCTCCCCAGTCTCATCACCTCACTTCCCTGTTTATCTCTCACACCATGACCCTCACTTCACCATGTCATCTCACAACCATCTCTCATCACTTCACATTTATCTCTCACCATCCTCCCCAACATCCCCCTGTCAACTCTCACCATCTCCCTCACTTCACCTGTCATCTCTCACCAGTCTCCCTCACTTCACCTGTCATCTCTCACCAGTCTCCCTCACTTCACCTGTCATCTCTCACCAGTCTCTCTCACTTTCACCGTCCATCTCTCACCATCTCTCTCACTTTCACCTGTCATCTCTCACCAGTGTCTCTCACTCACCTTTATCCTCTCCATCGCTCACCTCCACTTCACCTGTCCATCTCTCACCATTCTCTCTCCCTTCACCTTGTCATCTCGTCACCAGTCCCCCTCACTTCACCTTCATCGCTCACCAGTCTCCCCTCACTCACCGTCACTCTCACCATCTCTCTCACTTCACATGTACATCTCTAACCAGTGATCTCTTCCGTCATCTGTTATCTCTCACCATCTCTCTCACTTCACCTGTCATCACCACCAGTCCTCTCCACTTCACTGCCATCTATCACCAGCCTCTCTCACTTCACCTGTTCATCTCTCGACCAGTCCTCCCTCACTTCACCTGTCATCCCACCATTCTCTCTCACTCACCTGTCCATCTTCTCACCAGTCTCTCTCTTCTCTCACTTTCCACCTTCATGTCCATCCAGTTGTCCTCGCAATCATCTGTTATCTCTCACCAAGTCTCTCTCATTCACCTGTCCATCTCTCAACCAGTCTCTCTCACGTCACCTCACATCTCTCACCAGTCTCCCTCCCTTCACCTGTCATCTCTCATACAGACTTTCTCAGTCTCACTACACCTGTCATCTCTCCCCATTCTCCTCACTTTCCACCTGTCCATCTCTAAACCATCTCTCTCACGTTCACCAGTTATCTCTCACCATATCTCTCTCACTTCCAGGCCATCTCTCACCATCGTCTCTCCACTCATTCCCCTCTCATCTCTAACCAGTCTCGCCGTCCCTTTTCACCTGTCATCCCTTCACCAGTCCTCTCACACTTCATATTCACCTGTCATCTCGTCAACCAGTCCCCTCTCTCACTTCACCTGTCATCTCTCACCAGTCTCCTCTCACTTTCACCTGTCATCTCGCACCATCTCTCTCACTTCAACCTGTCATCTCTCACCAGTCTCTCTCACCTTCACCTGTTATCTCTCAACATCCCACTCTCACTTCCACCTTGTCATCTCTCACCAGTCTCTCACACTATCACCGTTTTCTCTCACCATCTCTCTCACTTCACCTGTCATCTCGCTCACCAGTCCTCCTCTCTTCCTTCACCTGTCACTCTCACCATCTCTCTTCTCACTTCACCTGATCATCCTTCACAAGTCTATCTCACTTCACCTTTTACTCTCAACAGTCTCTCTCACGTCACCTCTCATCTCACACCATCCTCTCTCACTTCACCTGTTAGCTCATCAACAGTCTCTCTCACTTCACCTGTCATCTCTCACTCAGTCTCTCTCACTCCACCTGTTTATCTCCAACCCAGTCTCTCTCACTTCACCTGTCATCTCGTCTCACCATCGTCTCTCACTTCATCTCTTTATCACTCCCAGTCTCTCTCACTTCACCTGTCATCTCTCACCAGTCTCTCTCACTTCACCTGTTATCTCTCACCATTCTCTCTCACTTCACCTGTCATCTCTCACCAGGTCTCTCTCACTGTCATCCTGTCATCTCTCACCAGTCTCCTCTCACTTCCCATCTGTCATGTCTCACCAGCTCTCTAATTCAATCTGTCATGTCCCCTCACCAATCGCTCTCACTTCATCTGTCATTTCTCACCAATCACTCTCACTTCATCTGCCCATGTCTCACCATCTCTCTCACATTCATCGTCATGTCTCATTCAACCAATCTCTCTCACTTCATCTGCCATCTCTCCACCAGTCTCTCTCACTTCTCTTCATCTCTCACCAGTCTCTCTCACTTCACCTGTTATCTTCTCACCTAGCTCTCCCGACTTCACCTGTCATTCCTCTCACCATCACTCCTCACTTCACCTGGTATCTCTCACCAGTCTCTCTCACTTCCCGGCATCTCTCACCAGGCCTCGCACTCACCTGTCATCTCTCAACAGTCTCTTTCTCTCACTTCACCTGGCTTCTCTCACCAGTCACTCACACTCATCTGTCTTGTCTCACCATCTCTCGTCACTGTCATCTGATCATCTCTCACCAGTCTCTCTCACTTCATCTGTCATGTCTCACCAGTCTCTCTCACTTCACCTGTCATCTCTCACCAGTCTCTCTCACTTCATCTGTCATGTCTCACCATCCTCGTCACTTCATCTGTCATGTCCCTCACCAGTCTCTCCTCAACTTCACTCTGTCACTCTCACCAGTCTCTCTCACTCGCACCTGTCATCTCGTCACCAGTCCCTCTCACTTCACCTGTCATCTCTCACCAGTCTCCCTCACTTCACCTGTCATCTCTCACCAGTCTCTCTCACTTCACCTGTCATCTCTCACCAGTCTCTCTCACTTCACCTGTCATCTCTCACCAGTCTCTCTCACTTCACCTGTCATGTCTCACCAGTCTCTCTCACTTCACCGCTGTCCATCTTCTTACCATCCTCTCTCACTTCATCTGTCAGCCCTCACCAAGTCTCTCTCACTTTCATCTTTCATCATCTCACCAGTCTCCATCTCACTTCATCTTCATCTCTCACCAGTCCCACTCACTTCTCCTGTCATCGTCTTACCAGTCTTTCTCACGTTCATCCTAGCATGTCCTCACCAGTCTCATCTCACTTCACCTGTCCATCTCTCACCAGTCTTCTCATCTCACTTCCCCCCTGTCATCTCTCACCATCTCTCTCACTTCACCTGTCATCTCTTACCAGTCTTTCTCACTTCATCTCTCATCTCTCACCAGTCTCTCCCACTTCACCTGTCATGTCTCACCATCTATCTCACTCAATCTGTCATCTCTCACATCTCTCTCACTTCGCCCGTCATTCTCTCAACCAGTCTCTCCCACTTCACGTCATGTCTCACAGTCTTTCTCACTTCATCTGTCATCTCTCACCATCTCTCACACTTCCCCTGACATTCTCTCACCAGTCTCTCCCAGCTTCACCTGTCATGTCTCACAGTCTTTCTCACTTCCCCTTCATCTCTCACCATCTCTCTCTCACTTCACCTGTCATCTCTTACCAGTCCTTTCTCACGTCAGCTGTCATCTTCTCACCGTCTCATCCCACTTCACCTGCATTCTCACCAGTCTTTCTCACTTCATCTGTCATCTCTTACCAGTCTCCTCTCACCTTCACCTGTCATTCTCTTACCAGTCTTTCTCACGTCTATCGGTCATCTCCACAAATCTCTCTCACTTCCCCATGTCAATCTCTCACCAGTCTCTCTACACTTCACCTGTCATCTCTAACCATTCTCACTCACTTCACCTGTCATGTCTCACCATCTTTCTCACTTCATCTGCATCTCTTTTACAGTCCTCTTCTCACTTCAACCTGTCATGTCTCACCATCTCTCCTCACTTCCCCTGTCATCCTCTCTCCCAGTCCTCTCACACTTCACCTGTCATCTCTCACCAATCTCTCCCACTTCCCCTTCAGCCTCACCAGTCTCTCTCACTTCCCCTCATCTCTCACCAGTCTCTTCTCACTTCCCCTGTCATCTCTCACCAGTCTCTCTCACTTCGACCATTCATCTCTTTCTCACCAGACTCTCTCACTTCCTCGTCATCTCGCACCATCTCTCTAACACTCAACCGTCATCTCTTTACCAGTCTCTCTCACTTCCCCTGTCATCTCTCACCAGTCCTCCCTCACTTCAGGCTGTCATCTCTCTAACCAGTCCTTTCTCACATTCATCTGTCATGACCTCACCAGTCTCCCTCAACTTCATCTGTCCTCGTCTCACCAGTCTCCCTCACTTTCATCTTCATGTCTCAGCCAGCCTCCCTCACTTCATCACCTGTCACCTCTCACCAGCCTCCCCATTCACCTGTCATCTCTCACCATCTCTCCCACTTCACCTGTCATTCTCATCAACCAGTCTCTCTCACTTCACCTGTCAGTCTCACCATCCTCTCTCTCACGTCACCGTCATTCTCACCCTCACATCTCACTCACTTGACTCTGTCATGTCCCTCACAGTCTCCCTCACTCCACCTGTCATCTCTCACCAGTCTCTTCTCACTCTCACTTCATCTGTCATGTCTCACCAGTCTTTCTCACTTCATCTGTCATGGTCTCTACCATTCTCCCTCACTTTATCTGTTATCGTCTCACCAGTCGCTCTCACTTCACCTGTCATCTCCTCACCATCTCTCGTCGACTTCGCCTGTTATCTCTCACCAGTCTCTCTCACTTCCCCTGTCATCTCCTACCAGTCTTCTCACTTCATCTGTCATCTCTCACCAGTCTCTCTCACTTCACCTGTCATCCTCATCCAGTCTCTCATCACTACATCTAATCATCTCTCACCAGTCTCTCTCACTTCACCTGTCCATCTCTCACCATCTCTCTCACTTTATCTACATCTCTCAACCAGCTCTCTCACTTTCCCATGGTCATCTCTCACCACCTCTCACTCACCTGTTCATCTCTCACCGATTCTCTCTTCACTTTATCTATCATCTCTCACCTTCTACTCCTCACTCCCCAGTCATCTCTCACCAGTCTCTCTGCACTTCACCTGTCATCTCTCACCTTCCACTCTCACTGTATCTATCATCTCTACCAGTCCCCTCTCTCACTTCCCCTGTCATCTCTCACCATCCTCTCCTCACTGTCTCTGTCATCTCTCACCCAGTCTCTCTCACTTCATCTGTCGATGTCACCCCAGTTCTCTCCCACTTCATCTGTCATCTCTCACCAGTCCTCTCTCACTTCATCGTCATGTCCACCAATCTCTCTCACTTCACCTGTCATGTTCTCACCAAGTCTCCTCTTCTCACTCTTCTTCATCTGTCATCTCTAACCATCTTTCTCACTTCATCTGTCATGTCTCACCAGTCTCCCTCACTTCATCTGTCATGTCTCACCAGTCTCCCTCACTTCATCTGTCATGTCTCACCAGCCTCCCTCACTCACCTGTCACCTCTCACCAGCCTCCCCACTTCACCCTGTCATCTCTCACCAGTCTTCTCCAACTTCACCTGTCATGTCTCACCAATTTCTCTCACTTCACCTGTCATGTCTCACCAGTCTCTCTCACTTCACCTGTCATCTCTCACCAGTCCCTCTCCCACTTCACCTGACATGTCTCACATCCAGTCCCTCTCTCACTCACCTGTCATGTCTCACCATCTCTCTCACTTCACTGTCATCTCTCACCATCTCTCCTCTCTTCACCTGTCATCTCTCACCATCTCTCTCACTTCACCTGTCATCTCCTCTCCAGTGTCTCTCACTTCACCTGTCTTCTCTCACCAGTCTCTCCCCACTTCACCTGTCATGTCTCCACCAGTCTCTCTCACTTCACCTTCATGTATCACCAGTCTCTCTCCCTTACTGTCATCTCTCACCATCTCTCCCACTCACCTGTCATGTCTCACCAGGCTCTCTCACTCACCTGTCATGTCTCCCCAGTCCTCTCTCACTTCAACCTTCATCTCTCACCAGCCTCTCCCACTTCATCACCTTCATGTCCAAACCATCTCTCTCACTTCAACCTGTCTGTCTCCACCATCTCTCTCACTTTCACCCTGTCCATCTCTCACCATTCTCTCACCACTCACCTGTCATGTCCTCAACCAGTCTTCTCTCACTTCAACCTGTCATGTCTCACCAGTCCTCTCAACTCACCAGTCATCTCTCACACAGTCTCTCTCACTTCACGTGTCATTCTCACCATCCTCTCTGTCTCTCACGTTCACCTGTCATCTCTCACCAGTCTCTCTCTCTTCACCTGTCATCTCTCACCAGTCACACTCTCTTCACTTTGTCATTCTTCACTTCCATCTCTCTCACTTCACCTGTCATCTCTCACCAGTCCTCTCTCACTCACCGTCAATCTCTCCACAGTCCTCTCACTTCACCAGTCAATCTCTCACCATGTCTCCCTCACCCTCACCTGGTATGCTCTCACCCATATCTTCACCACCGAGCCTTTGTGTCCCAGCTCAGCTGACACCTTGAAGCCCCTATTAACGAGCACCATCCAGTGTGATGAATATGACAGGGGAACATAGCTACTTTTTCCCTTCTGTGTAACAGTACACTGCGGTGTTTCCACTGTTGTAACTATCATGAGACAGTGTGAGTCAAACACACTGCTTGTGTTCCCTCTGTTAAACTGTCATAGAGAACATGTACAACCACAGTGCTGTGTTCCCACTGTGTAACTATCATAAGAATAGCGTAATATCAACACAGCTGATGTATACCTAATCTTTTTTAAAAAAAGACCTGTGTCAGCCTCATAATATCAATCCGCATTCTCATTTAATTCCAGGACCGAGGAAGTAATATCCTGTACAACCTTTTCTCTGAATCACCTATAAATTTGCAGCTGACTGCGGACAAGAGGACAGGCGTGTATTCACCATGTTTTCCTGTCTGACTTTGTTGGTTATCCAGGTTCACTACACATATGCTGCTATGTATGAAATCTAGTAACTGTATTTGTGTTACCTGAATAAACTTGCTACCCCTCTTGGCCGGTAAGTGGGCAGGTGAACACCCACCACACCGCCAGACCTACAACCACTGATCTCTGTACAACCACCGAGCTCAACCCAGACGTCCTCACCATTGGCTCATACAAGAGCCTTGGGGGGGGTTCAGGAACCCTAGTGGCTTAACCGATGGGTGCGTTAAGAGATGACAACCAGGTTCCTAAACGTCAGGGGGCGTCAAGGGAACGCGGAGGGAGGTGTTTCTCAAGTCGGGTAATGCAAGCATATGGAATATCTGTAAACATAATTACAACTCTGGTCTATGTGTAAGCACCTGGACTCTTTCCCTATGAACAACGACCGAGAGTCCCTCTCATCAAGCAGATTATACCACCCCTTCATGCTTCACCTCAAAAAATAACCTCAAAATAGCAATCAAATTAATATCTCTCTAGACTCTGGCACCCAGGCCGCTGACAAACGAGTTGACCTTTAGAAAAAAGTCATGGATGTCCCAACATCCAGCGGACTATATGACACAACCTCCTCCTGTTTTGCAATACTTGCCTGAGTACATTCCAACCCAGAGTACAATCCCTACAAAATCTAGTCATTAGGCACTATACGAATTCCAGATACGATAATCTTGTCCAGTTTCCTCAGGGTGCGAAGAACATCCGCCAAGAAAAGTGAAAATCTAACCTCCCCCGATGTCTTCAAAATGAAAGCATAAATCAACGAGAACACAGAGGAAGGGAATACTGCAGGAATATTCAGACGTAATATCCATTAAATGAAACAGTTGCTACCATAACTCCGCCATATAAACTCCTACAAACAACAATGAAATCTCGTGGCAACACCACCACAGTAGAACCACTGTATGGGGTCTACAGTTGTGGTGTTGTCAAGAACTAAAGTAAAAACAATGGGGTCCATGGTCCTTCCTTTAGGTTCTGCTGTGTTTTCACAAGGGGGGTCACATCAAATAAATGTTCAGCTCAGTCGGAGATGTTGCAGAGTTCACTGCTGTCAAGTTCACAAGATTTACCTAAACGATTCTCGCTCGCTGGTGGTGTTCATGAGAGAGTTTAGGTCTTCCTTTTTTGGTGCTCGCTCGTGCATTAAACAAAGTACGATGAATCATAACCATCAACGCTGGTAAACTCATTCCGCGCCTTGTTGTCAGTGAGAACATTGAGCATGAAGCAGCCATCATGGTGAGACTAAGAAGTTTTGGGTTTAGCAACCCCCAGTTGCTGAGTCACAGCCCGAGCATACACACTAAACCTCACGTCACCATGTACTCTACAGTCAGCCCATCATTTTCACGTGACATAAACCCAAGAACTAAATCGAATTTTGCAAATGCTTTTAATGCAATCAAAAAAGGACCTGTACGCTGGCCGTCATGACCACTTCCTGCCTGCATCCACTGAAGATTCTTGCTACAACACCAGACTCCAACTTCTCTTAGGGAATCACGAATAAACCTCACGTGAAGTGTCCAACAGGACCCCTTTCTCCACCCTACCCGTCTCCTTCATGCTTTAACCATAACCACCAAAAGTCCCAAGAACCTACCCAGCGAGCTCAGTATCTAGTTTCCTCTTTGACGTACAGGCAAGGAACACCAACAGAAATCCCATTTAGGAATACAGATCTCTCCCTAATACCCCGCAGAATGTGAAGCAATGTCCACCCTGGCAAACACACCATCCAACAATTCACAGCTGCCCTAGAGGGAGTTTAGTCATTGATCTAACCGATTTTGTCCAAGGAAAAAGAATCTGACTTTTGTCTTCCTCATCAGGTGCTTAATCCTACCCAAAGGTACACATTACCTATTAACGATTCTCTCTATCCCTTTCATCCCCAACTGGAGAATACGACTCTGTAAATTCCATGTAGAGAAAGTCCTAAATCTTTCCTGGAGACGCACATGTCATAAGCCTCACTTCCTCTCATATAAGTGGACTGGAAAATTGGCCTCACTTACTGCCTAATACCTCTTATCCTCCTTCAATGAAAACTAACAACTGAATAAAGGGATATTGTACCATAATCTACATGCTGTTTTGGCACCATCGAATTGAGTACTGGGTGGCCCTCAACAGGTCTCAACCATCACTTTTCTTGCTGGCACTGTGACAACACCGTGACCAAAGTCCTTGCACTCTACTGAGAGTATTGGATGGGGGTCCAACGCCCCTCAGGCCCGGTCCATTGACCACCTAGCGGGTGATCAGAGCCTGTCAACCAGCTGTTAATGCAGGGCCACATTCCTTAATCAACTTCCATGATGTAGATACATCTGTAGGTTACCTTAACTACCCGTTTCCGCAGGTCACCGTCCCGCGGCTCGGTCGCAGACCAGGTCTCCTCTAGCTGGTCAGATCGACCAGGTGTTGTGAAAGCCGCCTGCAATCCAACATGTGGCACCACAAACAGGCTGACAGAAAAAGATTTGAGTTTATTTGTAGAATGTCACTAGAAGACACGACACAGAGAATCTGTCAGTAATAATCAGGCCGTTCTTATGTTTTAAGGAGGATGCTGAAAGTCGTTTCCCTCTACACATACTGATTTCTCTCTCATTGCTATCTTGTTTTTAACAAAAAAAACGGTGACCAACATCTAAACACTTTATACTGCCGAGGGCCTCTTGTTCCAGAGATGTAACATCCTCCCCATCTTGGATCAATTCAGACTCTGAAATGCTCTTACGGGCAGGTTTTAGCGCGCTCCTTTCAATACAGTTCAAGTCTTCACTCTTATGCTTAGATTTGTATCACTTATTGCTACTGCCATTATGAGAAGTGCTAAACACCTGTCCGTCCATTCCCCAAAGTGATGGTGACCTGCAGTCACACATCACTGGGAATGGACGACTATCAGTTCCATCAATGGAAGTTTGAGCCAGTCCAAATCCTTGGAATCCCCCCCCCTCCAAAGGGGACCCATCAGGCGGCATCAAGGCAGGCCGCCTCGTCTGAAGTCCTGCTAGCAACATGTTTGTTGTTTGTTGTTAGTGGTTTTGTTGTTGCGTGTTAGTGTTTTTGTTAATGTTGTTTCTTGTTGGTTATGTTTTTGTTGTTGTAATGGTTTGCTGTTGTTAATGGGTTGTTGCTGTTAGTGTCTGTTGTTGTTAGTGTGTTTTCTTGTTGTTACGGTTGCTGTTGTCAGTTATTGTTGTTGTTACTGATGTTGTTGTAAGTGTTGTTGTGAAGTTTGTGTTGTTGTCGTTGTTAGTAATTTTGTTGTTGTTATTGTGTTGAGCTGTTTGTATTGTTTTTGTTATAGTTGTTGATCTGTTTGGTATTGTGAGAGTCTTGTATTTGTTTTGATGCTGTTGGTTATTGTTTTTGTATGTTGTTGTCATTGTTATTATTGATGTTGTATTCCATTGTTTTGTTGTTAATGTGATATTATGTTCTTGTCGTGATGGGCGAAACCAGTGCCATTGCGCTGGTAGGCACACGACCGCGAAACAACGAAAGCCCCACCATTTCACCGTTCTACTCTCACAGTCTCTCTCACTCCACCTTCATCTCTCACAGTCTCTTCTCACTTTCACCTGTCATCTTCTCGACCAGTCTCTCCTCACTTCACCTGTTATCTCTCACCAGTCTCTCTCACTTCACCTGTCATCTCTCACCAGTCTCTCTCACTTCACCTGTCATCTCTCACCAGTCCCCCTCACTTCGACCGTCCCTCTCTCACCAGTCTCCCTCACTTCACCTGTCATCTCTTCACCAGTCTCCCTCACTTCACACAGCATCCTCACCATCATCCCTCAACTACTACCTGTCATCACTCACCATTCACCCTCACTTTCACGCTGTCATCTCTCACAGTCCTCTCTCACTTCACCAGTCATCTCCACCAAGTCTCCCTCACTTCACCTGTCATCTCTCAGACAGTCTCTCTTCACTTTCACCTGTCATCTCTCAACAGTCTCTCTCACTTCACCTGTCATCTCTCACCAGTCTCCCTCACTTCACCTGTCATCTCTCAACAGTCTCTCTCACTTCACCTGTCATCTCTCACCATCTCCCTCACTTCACCTGCATCTCTCACCATCCCCATCACTTCACCTGATCAGCTCTCAACAGTCCTCTTCTCCTCACACTTTCACCTGTCATCTCTCAACAGTCTCCTCACTTCACCTTCATCTCTCCACCAGTCTACCCTCACATCACCTGTCATCTCTCCGAACAGTCGCTCTCTTCACTTCACCCAGGTCCATCTCTCAACAGTCTCCCTCACTTCACCTGTCTTCTCTCACAGTCTCTCTCACTTCGTTCACCCTGTCATCTCTCACCAGGTCTCCCTCACTTCACCTGTCCATCACTCACCAGTCTCCCTCCACTACACCTTCATCTCTCCAACAGTCCTCTCTCACTTCCACCACTGTCAGCTCTCAACCAGTCCCTCTCCTTCACCTGTCATCTCTCACCATCTCCCTCACTCACCTTCATCTCTCTACACCTCTCTCACTTCACCTGTCCATCTCTCACCAGTCTCCCTCACTTCACCTGTCATCTCTCACCAGTCTCCCTCACTTCACCTGTCATCTCTCACCAGTCTCCCTCACTTCACCTGTCATCTCTCTACAGTCTCTCTCACTTCACCTGTCATCCCTCTCACCATCTCCCTCACTTTTCACCTCCATCTCTCACCATCCTCCCTCACTTCACCTTCATCTCTCACCAGTCCTCCTCATTCACCTGCATCTCTCAACAGTCTCTCTCCCACGTCACCTTCAACTCTCAACAGTCTCTCGTCACTTCACCTGTCATCTCTCACCATCTCCCTCACTTCACCTTCATCTCTCAAACATCTATCTCACTTTCACCGTCACATCTCTCAACAGTCTCTCCTCACTTCACCGTCATCTCTCACCAGTCTCCCCACTTATCACCTGTCATCTCCAACATCTCTCTATCACTTCACCTGGTCATCTCTCAACAGTCTCTCTCACTTTCACCTGTCATCTCTCACCAGTCTCCCGCACTTCACCCTGTCATCTCTCACCAGTCTCCCTCACTTCACCTGTCATCTCTCACCAATCTCCCTCACTTCACCTTCATCTCTCAACATCTCTCTCACTTCACCTGTCATCTCTCAACATCCTCTCTCACTTCACCCTGTCATCTCTCACCAATCTCCCTCACTTTCACCTGTCAATCTCTCAAAATCTCTCTGCACATTCACCTGTCATCACTCACCCAGTCTCCCTCACTTAACCTCCATCTCTCACCAGTCTCTCTCACTTCCCCTTTTCACTCACCAGTCCCTCCCTCACTTCACCTGTCATCTCTCACCAGTCTCTCTCACATTCATTTCACACTGTCTCTCTCACCATCTCTCCTCCTCACTTCACCTGTCATCTCTCACCAGTCTCCCTCACTTTCAACCTTTCCATCTCTCACCAGTCCTCCTCACTTCACCTGTCATCTCTCACCATCTCTCTCACTTCACCTGTCATCTCTCACCATCTCTCCCTCACTTCACCTTGTCATCTCTCACCATCTCTCTCGACTTCACCTGTCATCTCACACCATCTCCCTCACTTTCACCTGTACATCTCTCACCAGTCTCTCTCCTTCACCTGTCATCTTCTCACCAGTCCTCTCTTCACTCACCTGGCATCTCTCACCAGGTCTCCCTCACTTCACCTTCATCTCTCACCATTCTCTCTCACTTCACCTTCTCTCTCACCAGTCTCCCGTCACTTCACCTGTCATCCTCTCAGCCAGTCCTCCCTCACATTCACGCCTTTTATCTCTCACCAGTCCTCTCTCACTTAACCTTTTATCATCTCACCAGTCTCATCTCACTTCAAATGTTATCTCGCACCAGTCTCCCTCACTCACCTGTCATCTCTCACCAGTCTCTTCACTTCACCTGCTGATCTCTCACCAAGTCCTCCTCACTTCACCTGTCATCTCACACCAGTTCTCCTTCACTTCAACCTGTCATCTCTCACCAGTCTCCCACTACTTCATCACCTGTCATCTCTCAACCATCCTCTCTCACTTCACTGTCATCCTCACCATCTCCCTCACTTCACCTGTCATTCTCTCACCAGTCTCTCTCACTTCAACCTGTCATCTCTCACCAGTCTCCCTCACTTCACCTGTCATCTCTCACCAGTCTCCCTCACTTCACCTGTCATCTCTCAACAGTCTCTCTCACTTCACCTGTCATCTCTCAACAGTCTCTCCTCACTTCACCTGTCATCTCTCACCAGTCTCCCTCACTTCACCTGTCATCTCTCAGCCAGTCTCACCTCACTTCACCTGTCATCTCTCACCATCCTCCCTCACTTCACCTTCAGTCTCTCACCAGTCCCCCCTCACTTCACCGGTCATCGCTCACCAGTCCCTCTCAATGGTTCACCTGTCATCTCTCACCAGTCTCCCTCACTTCACCTGTCATCTCTCACCAGTCTCCCTCACTTCACCTGTCATCTCTCACCAGTCTCCCTCACTTCACCACATAAAATCTCACCAGTCTCTCTCACTTCATCACCTGTCATCTCTGCACCAGTCTCCCTCACTTCCCTGTCAATCTCTCACCAGTCTCTCTCACTTCACCTGTCATCTCTCACCAGTCTCCCACACCACCTGCATCTCTCACCGTCTCTCTCACTTCACTCTGACAATCTCTCACCATTACTCCTCTCACTTCACCTGTCAGCTCTCTCCAGTCCTCTCCTCACTTCACCTGTCATCTCTCACCAGTCTCTCTCCCTTCACGTCATCTATCACCATCTCCTCACTTCACCTGTATCTCTCACCAGTCTCTCTCTCTTCACCTGTTTATCTCTCACACAGTCTCTCTCACTTCAAATGTTTCTCTCCCAGTCACCCTCACTTCACCTGTCATCTCCTCACCAGTCTCTCCTTCTCACTTCACCTGTTATCTCCTCACCAGTCCCTCCCTCACTCACCTGTCATCTCACACCATCACCCTCACTTCACCTTCATCTCTCACCAGTCTCCCTCACTTCACCTGTCATCTCTCACCAGTCTCTCTCACTTCACCTGTCATCTCTCACCAGTCTCCCTCACTTCACCTGTCATCTCTCACCAGTCTCTCTCACTTCACCTGTCATCTCTCACCAGTCTCTCTCACTTCACCTGTCATCTCTCACCAGTCTCCCTCACTTCACTCTGTCATCTCTCAACAGACTCTTTCTCTCCACTTCACCTGTCATCTCTCACCAGTCTCCCTCACTCCACGCTGTCATCTCTCAACAGTCTCTCTCACTTCACCTGTCATCTCTCAACATCTCTACTCACATTCAACCTTCATCTCTCACCATCTCCCTCACTTCACCTGTCATCTCTCACCAGTCTCTCTCACTTCACCTGTCATCTCTCACCAGTCTCCCTCACTTCACCTGTCATCTCTCACCAGTCTCTCTCACTTCACCTGTTATCTCTCACCAGTCTCCATGTTTGTTTGGGGGGGGGTGTGGGGGAAATTTTTTAGAGATTTTTGGGGGTGTGGGTGTTTTTGTGGTTTTGGGGGTGTGTGGGGGGGTGTGGGAGTGGGGGTGGTGTGTTTTGGGGTTGGGGGGAGTTTGTGTGGGGGTGGTTTGGGGTTGTGGGTTTTTGGGGAATTGGGGGGTTGTGTGGGGGGGGGTGGGGTGGGGGGGGTGGGGTTGTGGGAGGGGTTTTGTGGGTGTTGGGGTGGGGGGGTGTGGGGATTGGTGAGGGGTGGGTGGGTTTGTGGGGGGTGGGGGGTTTTGGGGTTTGGGGAGGGTTTTGTGGGTTGGGGTTGGGTTTTTGGGGGGGGGTTGGGTTTGGGGGTTTTTGGGGGTTTGGGGGGTGGTGGGTTTTGGGGTGGTGGTGGGTGTGGGGGGGTTTGGGGTTTTGGGGGGTTTAAAGGTGGGTGGTTGTTGTTGTGGGGTTGGTTTGGGGGGTTTTTGTGGGGGTGGGGTTTTTTGTTGGGTGGGGGTGGGGGTTGGGGGGGTGTGGGGAGGGGTGGATGGGGGGGTGGGTGGGGTTGTGGGTGGAGGGGTGGTGGGGTGGTTGGGGGTGTGTTGGGGGATGGGGGGGTGTTGGGTGTGTTTTGGGGGTGGGGTTGTGATGGGGTTTGTGGGTTTGTGGGAGGTTATGTATGTTTAATGGGTTTGGTGGGGTAGGGGTTGAGGAGTGGTGGGGTTTTGGGGGGGTTTTGATGAATAGTTGGGTGGGGTAGTGTGATGATAGTGTGGAGGAGTTGAGGGGGAGTGTGAGGAAGGGGTGATGGGATGTGTGATAAAGGGATTTTAAGGATGTGATGATACGGAAGGGGGGAAATGTAGGAATTTTTTAAAAAAGTGTATGGGTAGTGTGATGGAGGTAGTGTGACGAAGGTAGTGTGATGGAGGTAGTGTGATGGAGGTAGTGTGATGGAGGTAGTGTGATGGAGGTAGTGTGATGGAGGTAGTGTGATGAAGGTAGTGTGATGGAGGTAGTGTGACAAGGTAGTGTGATGGAGGTAGGTTGATGGAGTAAGGGGATGGGGTAGTTATATTGAAGGGAGTGTATGGAGGGATGTGATGAAGGTAGTGTTGATTGGAGTAGTGAAGGAAGGAGTGTGATGGAGGTAGTGTGAGAAGGTAGTGTGATGGAATGGTTGTGTGATGGGTAGTTGATGGAGGTAGTGTGATGGAGGTAGTGTGAAGAAGTATGTGATGGAGGGAGTGTGATGGAGGTAGTTTTGATGGGGTAGTGTGATGGAAGGTAGTGGAGAAAGGGATGTGATGGAGGTAGTGTGTGGAAGTAATGTAGATGGAGTTTTAGGTATGTGTTTGGAGGTAGTGTGATGGAGGTAGTGTGTGGAGGTGTGGTGAGGAGGTAGGTTTTTGGTTTGGAGTATTGTGATGTGGTAGGGGGTTGGTGGAAAGTGGTGGTGTGGGTTGTGTTGTGTGTGTGTTGTTGTATGTGATGGGTTAGGGGTTGGTGTTTGTTGGGAGTTTTGTTGTAATGTTATTGATGGTGGTTGTGTGGTTTGGAGGTAGTGTGGGGTGGTTGTGAGGTGGAGGTTGTGTTTGAAGTAGTGTGATGGTAGTATAAAGAGGTAGTGTATGGAGGTTGGTGATGATGGTTGTGTGGAGGTAGTTGAGGAGGTATTGATGAAGGTAGTTGATGTAAGTAGGAGAGGAAGTTGAGAAGGTAGTGTGAGGGTATATGATGGTGGTAGTTGATGGAGTAGTGTGATGGAGGTATGTGTGATGGTGTAGTTGTTGATGAGTAGTGTGATGGAGGTAGTGGGATGAGTATGTGACGGAAGTAGAGTGATGGAGGTAGTGTACGAATGTAATGATGAGGTTGTTGTGATGGAGTAGTGTGTGGATGGAGGTTGTGTGATGAGGAGTGTGACAATGTTATGTATGGTGGTTGTGTGATGGTGAGGTTGTGTGATGAGAGTAGTGTGTCGAAGGTTTTGTGATGGAGGTAGTGTGAGAGGTAGTTGTGATGGAGGGGTTTGTAGTATGGTTAGTGTGATGAGGTGGTATGTGACGAAGGTGTTATTTGATTGGTTGGTATGTGAGGATGTAGGGGTTTATAGTGTGAAGAAGGTAATGTATGGAGTAGTGTATGTTGGATGTGTTGGAGGTAGTGGGACAAAGGTAATGTGATGGAGGTAGTAGTGACGAAGGTTGTGTGATGGAGGTATGTGAATAGGGTTGTGATGGAGGTAGTGTGAGAGTAGTTGATGGAGGTTGTGTGATGTGTAGTTGAAGAAGGTAATTGGTTGGATGATATGTATGGATTAGTGTGATAGGTATGTGATGGTGTAGTGTGACGAAGTAGGGTTTGAGAGTGATGTGACGAAGGAATTTTGTGTTGTTGATGGAGGTTGGTGATGTGTTTGGGTTGGAGGGTAGTGTGATGGAGGTAGTGGGAAGAAGGTATGTGTTGAGTAGTTGTTGGTTAGGGTGTGGGTTGGAGGTAGAGTGTGTGAAGTAGTGTACGAGAGGAGTTTTGTGTTGGAGTAGTGTATATGAGGTTTGTATGTTTGTGTTGTGTAGTGAATAGTGTTTGTGGTAGTGTGATGAGTAGGTAGTGTGATGATGTAGTGTGTAGAATGTAGTGGGATGGAGGTATGTTGAGGGGTGTTGTGATGGGTGGTAGTGTAGATGGTGTTGTTGATGTGTTGTGTGTTGGTGTTGTGGTTGGTGGTAGTGTAGGTAGGTTTGTGTTAGATTTGTGTGTTTGTAGGTTGGGTGTTAAGTATGTGTAAAGTGTTGTGTGTTGAGGTATTGTGATGAGGTAGCGCTGACGAAGTAGATGTGTGAGGAGGTAGTGTGAGGGTGTAGTGGTGATTGGGAGGTATGTGAACGAAGGTAGTGGATGAAGGTAGTGTTAGAAGGTATGTTTGGGTATGTGATGGAGGTAGTTTGGAGGAGGGTATGTGTGATGGAGGTAGTGTTGTGTTTGGATTGTGGTGAAGATGAAGGTTGTAGATTGGAGGTAGATGTGATGGAGTTAGGTATGGAGGTAGTGTGATGAGGTAGTGGTTGGAGGAGAGTGTGATGGAGGTATGTGATGAAGGTTAAAGTATGATGGGAGGTAGTGTTAAGAAGGTAGTGGTGATGATAGGGTGATGGAGGTAGTGTGACAAGGTAGTGTGTTGTGAGGTAGTGTGATGGAGTATGTGATGGAGGCAGTGGACGATTGGTAGTGTGATGGAGGTATGTTGAAGAAGTAGTGTATGGTGGTTTGTGTTGATAGGTATGTGTTTGGGGTAGTGTGAGGAGGTATGTGATGGAGGTAGTGTAATGTTGGTAGTGTGTGGTGTGTTGTGGTGATGAAGGTAGATGATGGATGGTATGATGGACGTAGTGGTGATGTGGGTTGTTTTGATGGTAGTGTGTTTGGTGTTGTGTGAAGTTGTTGTGTGTGGAGGTAGTTGGAAGAGTTGGGTGATGTGTAGTGTATGGTGGTTGTTTATGAGGTAGTGTGATTTAGGTTTTAGGGATGACTATGTGTGTTGAGTGTTTTGATTGGAGGTAGTGTATGGTGGTGTGTATTGTTGTGTTGGAGGATGTATGAAGGTATAGGATTGGTGTAGGGTGTATAAGGTATGGATGGAGTTGGTTGTGTAGGGTGAAGAAGGTTTGTGATGAGGTATGTGATGTGGGAGTGTTGATGGTATTGGGAGTGTGAAGTTGGTATGTGGAGGGTAGTGGGTAGTTGGTTTGTGAATGAGTAGTGTGTGTGTGGGGTGTTTGGGTGTAGTGTGAAGGTGTTTGTGGTTGGTTTGTGTAGTTGTTGGTAGTTGTAGTGGTGTTTGTGTGTTGATGGTAGTATGTGGGTGGAAGGGTTTGGAGTAGTGTGATGGAGGTTTTAGTGATTTGTGGTTGGTAGTGTGAAGAAGGTATGTGATGGTGGAACATTGTGTTGCATGATTCACCTGTCTAGGCTTGCATCTGATTGTGTGTACAGAGGGAGAGAGAATGGTGCAGGCGCTCCCTCGTAAACCTCACAACCCACCCTAGCCCACATGCAACACCTTCATGCCCACCCGACTCCTCTGAACCTCACCCTAAAAAAAAACCCCACCCATAGACCCACGAGGTAGCCCACTTCTGGGTCAACCCTAACCGTCCATAGACCAAGCCTGGTCCATGCTGGTTCATGCTGGCTTTATCATTGTTGGTCCATGCTGGTCCATGATGGCGTCCATATTGGCACAATGCTGGTCCATGTTGGTCATGCTGTCCCATTGAACGATTCTACGGTCATGAAGCAGTTGTCCCAAGCAACAGAACCAGTTCAACATTACCAGAACAACAGTGCAGTGCAACAAATCTAGCAACAGTGCTAGCAATACCTGCCAGCAACAAGGCAGCAAACCAGTGCTAGCAACATTAACCAGGAACATGCTACAACCGTCACCAGGAACAGTGCAAGCACAGAACCAGTAACAGCGCCCCACAGTGCCGATCAAAAGTGCCAGCAATAAAAACCAGAACAGATCCACAACGTGTACCAGGTAACAGTGGCCAACAACAGTGCCTAGAAAGCAGTGATAATGTAACGTAGAACTCAGCGAGAGATCTTGAGAAAGAGGAAGAAGAGAGAAAGTAAGGTGGAGCTAAGTGCGTTAAGTGCGAAACATAAAGAACATTCAAGTGAGGTTGACAGGGAGAGGAGAAAGTAGGGGAAGTGAGAGAAAGTAAGGGAGATTATGTGAGAAAGTAAGGGAGAGTAAGGAGGTGTAAGGGGGAGTCAGGAAAATGGGCGATGAGAAAATTCAAGAAAGCAGAAAGTAAAGGAGAGTGAGAAGAGAAAAGAGAGTAGATTGGAGAAAGGAAGCCTTAGCGAATATGTAAAAGAAACAAGTGAGATATCTACGGGGAGAGTAAGTGAGAAAGTGAAGGGGAGAGTGAGGACATTCAAGAACAGTGAGAATGAAAGGAGAGTAATGAAGAAAGTGAAGAGAAAATATGGTAGAGTGAAATGAGAAAGAAAGGGAGATAAGTGAGAAAACTAGGAGAGTAATAAAAGTAGGGAAAGTGAAAAGTAAGGGAGAAGTAAGTGAGTAAAGTAAGGGATAGTAGTGAAAGAGGAGAATGCACAACATATTTTTAATTTTCGTAATAGCTCTATGTTATTTTTTGTGAGGGGGAAGAGAAAGGTGAGAGAGACATAGAAAACTAGAGAGGAGAGGAAGAGGAGAGAGATAGAAGAGAGATGAGAGAGAGAGAGAGAGAGAGCGGAGGAGAGAGAGAGAGAGAGAGAAGAGAGAGAGAGAGATAGAGAATAGAAAGAGAGAGAGAGAGAGAGGATGACTCGAGTATGAACAACATTCGTAACAGTCATAATGATATCAACGAGATAAATCAGATGATCAAAGTAAAAGCTGCCCACAGATGGCTCCCAACTTCATCCTGTCCCTTACTTGTATGTCCATAACAATAAAAATGCTTTCAAATGAGCTGATTTAGGTAACAGCTCTTAGCTTGCCTATAAAGTTAGGAATCCATAACCCTGAAATATAGCTGTCAAATAAGCTAGGATCCTTAACCTTGTCAAACCCTGTGTAAAAAAAAAAAAAAAAAAAAACGAGAGAGAGAGAGAAGAGAAGATAGAGAGAGAGAGAGAGAGAGAGAGATAGAGAGAGAGAATAGAGAAGAAGAGAGAGAGAGAACAAGAGAGAATAAAGAGTAGAGAGAGAGAGAGCGAGAGAGAGAGAGAGAGAGCGAGCGAGCGAGAGAAGAGAGAATAGAGAGAGAGATAGAAGAGAGAGTGAGAGAGAGATAGAGAGGAGAGAAGAGAGAAGAGGAGAGAGAGATAGAGAGAGAGAGGATAGGAGAGAGGAAAAGACGAGAGAGGAAAGAGATAGAGAGAGAGAGTAAAGAGAGAGAGAGGAGAGAAGAAGAAGGGAGCCTAGAAGAGATAAGCGAGAGGTAGGAGAGAGAGGAGAGAGAGCTTCCTACGTCTATGTCTCCCTCAGTAATTACTTTCCATGGTAATCTCCAATGGTAGTTCACAATGGAACGAAATCAGCAATACATCCAACTGGGGCAAGTGTTCCAAAGAAAGTGTGCTGGTGATCATTTTGTAAGGATTCTACTTCAACGACCTTCATCATCTCATCCCAGAAAATCCCATTCATATGCAACAACTGTACACGTGACATGATACACAATTTATTCCAAGAAGAAGAAATGCCACTTTTCTAACGAACTTCAGGTCCAACCAGCCTAAGAGCGAATCATGCATGGGGAAACGAGAATGTGAAAGTAACATTTACACCTGAGAAAAACACAAATGATGATTGACTCTAGGCGACCATGATGGAAGGATGAATGAGGCAGTTGGACCTGGGAAAGACGTTGATATCCTTGGAGTGAAATTTGACTTCAAACTGACTAACGAAGAACCCACGGCTGTAAATCTAGGCAATCAAAGCCTGCCAGAAGCATACACACGCGCCGTATTCACACAGCTGCTTGACAGTAGGGTTGCAAGATTCTGTATGAGCACAAGTTGCGCTCACAAACCTTGAGTATACTCCACTTTCTTGGTTTGCCTTCTCCCCACTCTCATCTGCGGACTGCTACAGATTAGAGAACAGAGCAAGAACGTCACATCTCATCGCCTGGACCCATCCTGGAAAGATTCTGTCATTTTCAGCCATATCCTATCAACAGAGAGGGGATGTGGTGGCCATACTTGTTTATGAACCAGGCCAATATATGTCGAAAAGGTACAACACTTGTAAGCCACTCGAGACAGCGTGATGCAAGCTTCTGTACCCCAAGACGTGCAAAAGCAACAACTTCACTCTGCTGTACCCTTCTCGCAGAACATCACTTCATCCGAGATTATTTAATCAATCCCCAGGAATGACACGTATTAGTAACACTTAGTACAGCATTATTATGTCAACGAGATAAAGTCATTATCAATAAGAAAATTGTTGGCCCCCAGATGACTTTTCAATTCTTCATCCTGTTCCCTATTTGAGTACTGAATATATAATAATAAAAATGGCTTTCAAATGAGCTGATGTAGTTAACCAGATCTTAAGCTTTCACGAAAAGTAAGGAATCCTTAACACTGACCTTGTCAAACCCAGTTAAAAAAAAAAGAGAGAGAATGAGAAAAGAGACAGGAGAAAAAGAGAGGAGAGGAGAGAAAGATGGTGAGAGGGGAGGAGAGGAGAGGAGAGGAGAGATGAGAAGAGGAGAGAAGGAGGGGAGGAATAGCAGACAAGAAAGGATAAGAGAGGGGAGGTGAAACTGAGAGAGAAGGAGAAGGGGTGGAGAGGATCAGAGTAGAGGAGAAGGAAAGATGAAAGGAGGAGGAGAAAATGAAAGAGAGGAAAGAGGGGAGACGGGAGGAGAGAAGAGAAGTAGGAAAGGAGAGGAGAAGAGTGGAGAAGAGGAGCGGAGAGGAGGCGAGAAGAGAAGGAGTAAGAAGAGAGGATCACACAAGGTGAGGAGACTGGGTAGGGAGAGAGAGAGCGAGAGAGAGGAGATTGAGGAGGAGAAGCAGGATGGTGAGAGAGAGAGATATGAGAGAAGAGATGAAGTCAAAAGAGAGAGGAGAAGAGAGAGAGAGAGAAGAGTAAATATATCTCACATAATTGCTGCAGAACACTGACTTCAACAACCAATGATAAACTAGACTGAGGATTGTCAACATGTTGTATCACGTGTGTGTGTGTGTTGATTGTTTGTTTGTTTAATGTGTGCTTGTGTGGATGTGTGTCTGGTGTATTGTGTGTGTGTTTGGTGTGTTGTGTGTGTGTTTGTGTGTGAGTGTGTGTGTGTGTTGTGTATGAGTGGTTGTATGATGTGTGTGTGTATGTATGTGTGTGTGTGTGTGGTGTGTGTGGTGGTGTGTGTGTGTGTGTGTGTATGTTTGTGAGAGTATGTGTGTGTGTGTGTATGGTGTGTATGTGTGTGAGTGTGTGTTGTGTGTGTGTTCTATGTTGTGTGTGTGTGTGGGTGTGGTGGTGTGTGTGGTGTGTGTGGGTGTGTGTGTGATGAGTGTGTGTGTGTGATGTAAGTGTTTGTATTTTGTGTTGTGTGTGTTGTGTTGTGTAGTGGTGTGTGTGTGTTGTGAGTATATGTTTATGTGTGTCTGTGTGTGTGTAGTGTGTAGTGTGTATGTTGTGTGTGTGTGTGTGTGTGTGTGTGTGAGTGAGTGTGTTAACTCACCTAGTTGTAGGGTTCGGGGTCGAGAGCCGAAGCTCCTGGCCCCGCCTCTTCACTGATCGCTACATCGGTCACCTCCCTGAGATGCCGTGAGCTTATCATACCTCTGCTTTTATTTTTAGCGAGCTATGTATGCGGATCCTCGGCCAATCCACTACAATCACTTCCCAAACTATTCCACTTACTGACTACAGACTCGTGGCTGAAGAAATAACTTCCAAACATCCCTGCATTCATCTGTGTCTTCAACATTCCAACGTGTCCCCTTGATTACTGCGTGTCCAATCTCATGGAACATCCCTGTCCCTTGTCCACCGTTTCAATATCCTCTCAGTATTTTGTATTGTCCGTTATCATGTCCACCCCTATCTCTCCTGTACTGCCAGTGTCGATCAGGTTGATGTCCCTAAAACCTCTCCTCGTAGGTGACATTACCACTATCTCTAGTGACAGATCTTTTGCAAACCTTTGCACTTTCTCTTTTCTTTTCGTTGCTTGGCTAGGTGTGGGTTCCAACTGGTGCCGCATACTCCAATAATGGCATAACGAACCACAGCGTACAGGGTTCTGAATGATCCTTATTAAGATTCGAATGCAGTCTGAGGTTTGGCTAGGCGCCCATATGCTGCAACAGTTATTTGGTTGATGTGCGCTTCAGGAGATGGTGCCTGGATGTTATACTCCCGCCAAGGACAATTTCTCCATTGAGTGAGGTTTGTATCCTGGCCCCACTAGACTGTACTCCGTCTGCGGATCTTCTTGCCCTTCCCCAATCTCATGACTTATGCACTTGTGGGATAGACTCCAGGGCAATTGCTGGACCAATTCTGCAAGCCTGGTCCAGACCCTATGTAGTTTCTGCCATGTTCTTTCGATCGAGTGATTCTTCTCAACAACTCATCACGTCATCTGCAAACAGGGACACCTCAAGAGTCTATTTCCTTCCGTCAGACGTTCACAAATACCAGAACAGCACTGATCCTAGACTGAGACCCCCTGTGAGACCCCGCTGGATCACATGTGTCCTCACTCCTGACACCTCGCCACGGGTACCATGACTTCTGCTGTCCTTCCCAGTGTGTGTATGTGTGTGTGTGTGTGTGTTGTGTGTGTGTGTGTGTGTGTGTGTTGTTGTGTGTGTGTGTGTATGTGTGTGTGTGTGTGTGATGTGTGTGTGTTTGTGTGGTGAGTGTGTGGTGGTGGTGTTGTGTGTGTGGTGTGTTGTATGTGTGTGTGTGTGTGTATGGTGTGTGTATGTGGTGTGTTGTATGTGTGTGGTGAGTGTGGTGTGTGTTTGGTGTGTGGTGTGTGTGTGTTTATGGTATGTTGTGTTTGTGTGTGTGTGTGTATGTGTGTGTGTGTGTGTGTTATGTGTGGTGTGTTGTGTGTGTGCTTTGTTGTATGTGTGTGTGTGTGTATGTGGGGGTGTATGTGTGTGTGTGTGTGTATTGTGGGTTTGTGTTTGTGTGAGTAGTGTGTTGTGTATGTGGGTGTGTGTGTGTGTATGTTGGTGTGTGTGTGTATGTGTGTGTGTGTGGGTGGTTGTGTGTGTGTTGTGTGTGTGTGGTGTGTGTATGTGTGTGTGGTGGGTGGGGGTGGTGTTTTTGTGGTGTATGGGGTGTGTGGGGGGGGGGGGAGGGAGGGGGTGTGTGTGGTGTGGGGTTTGTTTGGATTGTGTGTGGTGCCCACATCTGACACCTCGCCACGTACGCATGACTCGCTGCTGTCTTCCCCTGTGGTGTGTATGTGTGTGTGTGTGGGGTGATGTGTGTGGTGTGTATGTGTGTGGGTGTGTGTGTGTTGTGTTGAGTGTGTGTTGTGTTGGTGTGGATGGTGGGTTAGGTTGGGTGGTGTGTGTGTGGTAATTGTGAGTGGGTGGTGTGTAAGGGTATGTTGTGTGTGGTGTAGTGTGTGTGTTGGTGTGGTTATTTTGTGTGTGTGTGTGTGTGTGTGTGGGGTTGTGTGTGTGTGTGTGTGTATGTGTGTGTGTGGTTGTGTGTTTGGTGTGGGTGGTGGATGTTGGGGTGTGGGTGTTGGTGTTGGTGTGTTATGATGTGTGGGGGGATGTGATGTTGTGGTATTGTGTTGGTGTGGTGTGTTGTGTGTTGTGTGTGGTGTGTGTGGGGGGGGAGGGGTGTGTGTGTTATGTGTCTGGTGGGGGTGTGTGGTGTGTGTTGGGTTGTGTGTGTGGTTAGTGTGTGTGTGATTTTGTTGTGGTGTGGAGGGTTGGAGGGTTGTGGGTGTGTGGAGGGTGTGGTTGTGTGTTTGTTATTTGTGTTGTTGTTTGTGTGTGTGTGTTTTTGTGTGTGATTTTGTGTTGGGTGTGTGTTGTTGGGGTGTGTGTGGTGTGGTTGTTGTTGGTATGTGTGAGTTGGGGGTGATGGTGTGTGTGTGTGTGGTGTGTGTGTGGGTGGGTGTGGTGTTGTGGGTGGGTGGGGGGGGGGGTTGGTGGGGGGGGTGGGGGGGGTGTGGTCGGTGGTGTGTGGGGTGGTTGGGGTTTTGGTTGTGTGTGTGTTTTATGGAGTTAATTGGTGGTGGTGGTGTGTGTGGTGTGTTGGGTGGTTGTTTGGGGTGTGTGATGTTGTTTGTTTGTGTGTGGTGTTGTGTGGTTGGTTGTGTGTGGGGTGTGTGGGTTTGTGTGTGGTGGTGGAGGGGTTGTGGTTGTGGTTTGTGGGTGGTGGGTGTGTGTGTTGTTTTGTGTGTGGTTGTTTGTGTTGGTGGTGGGTGGTGGGGTGGTATGTGTGTGTATGTATGTTGGGTGGTGTGTTGTGTTTGTTTGGTTTGGGGTTTGGTCGTGTGTGTTTGTGTGTGTGTATTTGTGTGGGGTGGGGTGTATTTGTGTGTGGTGTGAGTGTGTGTTGTGTGTGTGTTGTGGGTGGTGATTGGGGGTAAGTTGTGTTTGTGGGGGGGGGGGGGGGGTGTGTTGGGTGTGGGGAGGGGGTGTGGGGGGGGGTTGTGGGGGGGTGGGGGGGGAGTGTCTGGTGTGTGTGTGAGATGTGGGTCCCTTATACTCCTGCCTTCGGTAGGACATACATCTTACTCCGGACTAGTCTTCTGTCAAACCTTTGCTCTTTCATAATTTTCTTGACTTGCTTACCAGGGGTGGTTTATTTCAAGTACTGGTGCGCATACTCCACATATATGCATGAATACACGGTGTATAGCGTCTTGAACATTCTATACTATTGTGTCAAAAATGCTGTTCTTACGATTGCCAGCGCCCATATGCTGCAGTCAGTAATTTTGTTGATTGCGCCTCAAGGGATGTACTCTGTCTGATGCTCACCCCAAATCCTTCTCCTTGAGTCAGGTTGCAGCCTTTGCCCACCGAACCTTTCTTTCCGTCTGCAGTCTTCTCAGCCTTTCTTAAAACTGAGAAACACACACGGGGCGAGTCGCAGGTGTTGTTCATTTCGTCAACTTGAGACGCATTGAATAAAAATTTAAAAGAAGAGTATACGCGTTACACTGTTGTGACTCAAAAGCGCTGTATCCCTCCACTGACGAGACACCAACAAGAAGTATCCCTTCATATACAGCTATAATCTGGTGTACAACATAGAGTGTATCCCTCGTGACAAGATGTTCTCGAGGGATACTGGGAGATTTGAAGAGACTATGCGTTGAGATGATCCTTGTCGTCATGTTAACGACACAACATCGTCACATCTCTCAGATACGCGTACCATACTGGGTCACATCTCTCATCTATCCGAACAAACTGGTCTCATCTCTCACTAACGTACGAATGGTCCTCATCTCTCAATAACGTACCGAACGGCTTCAACCTTCTCATAAACTTATCTAACTGGTCTCAATCTCACGGTCATAAATTCTGCTCAAAGACCAGGTGAAGGAAATCAGTGAAATGAGTCAACATTTGCTAATCTGGTAGCAATAGATGATCATTAGCGGTTGAAGATCATTAGTGAGTTTGTCAAGGCACGAACTACCCGCAATTATCATTAATGAGAGCTGCGGAACTAGGGAAAGAGCGCAGCCTCGTTACCTAACGCCAGTTACGTTGCTTACACTGCGGGAAGCGTCTAGGAGGGGGTTGTACTGTGGTTGCTGGTTAAGAGAGACACATAGTTTTGTAGTTTCTGGTGAGTTATGAGCATTAGTGTGTTGTGGTTTTGGTGGTTGTTGTGGTTGTTGTGGTTGTTGTGGTGGTTGTGGTTGTTGTGGTTACTGTGGTGATTGTGGTTGTTGTGGTTATTGTTGTTGCTGTGGTGATTGTTGTGGTTGTTGTGGTTGTTGTGGTGGTTGTGGTGGTTGTGGTTGTTGTGGTTGTTGTGGTTGTTGTGGGTGTTGTGGTTATTGTTGTTGTTGTGGTGATTGTTGTGGTTGTTGTGGTTGTTGTGGTGGTTGGGTGGTGGTTGTAGTGGTTGTGGTGGTTGTGGTTGTTGTGGTTGTTGTGTGGGTGTTGTGGTGGTTGTGGTGGTTGTGCCGGTTGTTGTTGTTGTGGTGGTTGTTGTGGTTGCTGTTTCGGTTGTTGGGGTGTTCCAGGTGAAGGGAGTGAACACCTTATCACGTGAGACACCACCTACCACAACCTACTGCAGCTATCATCACCCACCAACCACCTACTCACCACCTACCACCACCTAACCACCACCTAGCCACCACCTGCAGTCGGAGATAATTTCAGCTTTAATAAGATAATTAATAGACCTGTAAACTGTAACTACAATGTACATAAGTATGAACATAATAGCTACTAACTACCAACTACTACCACTACAAGTATATACCATCTACTACACTACTAACCACTACACAACTAGTAACAGCTACCATCTACCATAACTCACTATCCACTACTAGACCTACCACTACTACCACCATCTACCTACACACTACTACCACCACTACTACCACCATCTACTACCACCACTACTACCACTACTACCACTACCACTACTACCACTTACAAACTACTACCACTACCACTACTACCACTACCACTACTACCACCACTTACTACCACCTACTACATATACCACCACTACTACCACACTACTACACCACTACTACCACCACTACTACCACCACTACTACCACACTACTACCACCACTACTACCACCACTACATACCACTACTACTACACCTACCATACTACCACCACTACTACCACCACTACTACCACCACTACTACCACCACTACTACCACCACTACTACCACCACTACTACCACCACTACTACCACTACCACTACTACCACTACCACTACTACCACACACTAACCACCACTACTACCACCACTACTACCACCACTACTACCACCACTACTACCACTACCACTACTACCACTACCACTACCCACTTTACCACCACTACTACCACTACTATCACCACTTACTACCACCACTACTACCACCACTACTATCACACACAACCACCACTACTACCACTACCACTACTACCACTACCACTACTACCACCACTACTACCCACTACCACACCACTACTACCACCACTACTACCCCTACACACCACTACTACCACCCTACTACCACCTACCACCCCACTACTACCACCACTACCACCCCTCTACCACCACTACTACCACCACTACTACCACCACTACTACCACCACTACTACCACCACTACACATACCAACCACACTACACCACTACTACCACACTACCACCCACTACTACCCCACCACTACTACACCACACTCCAAACTACCACCACTAACCCCACTACCACTACTACAACCTACTAACCACACACTACTACCACCACTACTACCACCACTACTACCACACTACTACACTCTACCACCACTACTACCACCACCACTACTACACCACTACTACCACACTACTACCACCACTACTACCACCATACTACCACACTACTACCACCCACTACTACCACTACCACTATACCACAATACTACCACCTACTACCACTACCACTACTACCACCACTACTACCACCACTACACCACTACTACACCACTACTACCACCACTACTACCACTACCATACTACCCACTACTACCACTACCACTACTACCACCACTACTACCACCACTACTACCACCACTACTACCACCCATACTAACCACCCTACTAACACTACACTACCACTACCACTACTACACACTACTACCACCACCACTACTACCACACCACTACTACCACCACTACTACCACCACTACTACCACTACCACTACTACCACCACTACTACCACCACCACTACATACCACTACCACTACTACACACTACTACCACCACTACTACCACCATACACCACTACTACCACCACTACTACCACTACCACTACTACCACCACTACTACCACACCCTACTACCACCACTACTACCACCACTACTACCACCACTACTACACCACCACTACTACCCCACCACTACTACCACCACCACTACTACCACCACCACTACTACCACCACTACTGCCACACCACTACTACCACCACTACTACCACCACCACTCTACCACCACCACACTACTACCACCATTACTACCACCACACTATTACCACCCACTACTCACCACTACTACCACCACCACTACTACCACCACCACTACTACCATCCACTAACTACCTACCTACCACATTACTACCACCACCACTATACACCACCACTACTACCACCACTACTACCACCACCACTACTACCACCACCACTACTACCACCACCACTACTACCACCACACTACCACCACCACTACTACCACACACAATACACCACCACTACTACCACCACCACTACTACCACCACACTACTACCAACCACTACTACCACCACCACTAATAAGAATGGTAGGGAATCATAGAGAGAGTGGGGTCATTCTAAGGACATATAAAATTAGCGCTGCAGTAGATTCATGCCACCAGGTGGCACTCTGGGAGGCGGTCGTACCCACCAGGTGGCAACTTGGTGAGCTGTTCAGTGCCCACCAGGGCTTGGCACTCTGGTAGCTGCTTCATGCCCACCAGCGGTGGTACCTAGGGAGGCTGGTCAGTGCCCACCAGGGTGCACTACTGGTAGGCTGCGTTCTGCCCACCAGGGGTGGCACTCTAGGGAGCTGGTTCATGCCCATACCAGAGTGGTACTCTAGGAGCTGTTCAGTGCCACCAGGGGTGGTACCTGGGAGGCTGGTTCAGTGCCACAGGGTGGCACTTCTGGGGAGGCTGGTTCAGTGCCCACCAGGGGTGGTACTCTAGGGAGGCTGGTTCAGTGCCCACCAGGGGTGGTACTCTGGGGAGGCTGGTTCAGTGCCCACCAGGGGTGGCACTCTGGGTAGGCTGGTTCAGTGCCCACCAGGGGTGTCACTCTGGGGAGGCTGGTTCAGTGCCCACCAGGGGTGGCACTCTGGGGAGGCTGGTTCAGTGCCCACCAGGGGTGGTACTCTAGGGAGGCTGGTTCAGTGCCCACCAGGGGTGGTACTCTGGGGAGGCTGGTTCAGTGCCCACCAGGGGTGGCACTCTGGGGAGGCTGGTTCAGTGCCCACTAGGGGTGGCACTCTGGGGAGGCTGGTTCAGTGCCCACCAGGGGTGGCACTCTGGGGAGGCTGGTTCAGTGCCCACCAGGGGTGTCACTCTGGGGAGGCTGGTTCAGTGCCCACCAGGGGTGGCACTCTGGGGAGGCTGGTTCAGTGCCCACCAGGGGTGGTACTCTGGGGAGGCTGGTTCAGTGCCCACCAGGGGTGGCACTCTGGGGAGGCTGATTCAGTACCCACCAGGGGTGGCACTCTGGGGAGGCTGGTTCAGTACCCACCAGGGGTGGCACTCTGGGGAGGCTGGTCGCTCTCTCTCTGACAGACTCAAAGTACCGTCATGTTAGAGATCACAGTCATCCTAACGACTGGTCCTCTGCTAAAACTGTCTACCCTACTTCTAGCCTTCACAGTCGCCATCTTGTTGAAGCATCCATTATCCACAACTTACCCTGTATGTATCTTAGTCGTGGCTTTGTCTCTGTAGATGCATTCCTTTCTCATTACATTGTCAGATGTTCTGAACTTCAGAACACTCGTGACTTAACCTGATCCTTTCTTCTCCTCCTTTCGTATTTTTTCCTTTGCTTTCCTTTCTTCGGCCTATTGTGTTCTGTTTGTTAGTTTCATCCTTCTGCGGCTTAGTCTTACCCCTTGGTCCTACCTCTTGGTCCTTCCCCTTGGTCCTATCCCTTGGTCCTACCCCCTGTGGGTCCTTAGCTCTCCTGCATTGCTCCTTTTTTTATCCTTAGACCGACCCCACTTCTACATTCCTCTACGAATGCTTCTACGTTTAGTTTTGCCTCCCTTCACACTTCACTCCTCTTTTTTCTCTCTTTTTCCACTAAACTACTCTCCCTACTTTCTACTACCACTATTTCTTCCACTACTACTTCCACTACCTACCTACCACTACTTTCTCTTCTCCCTCTCTTGTTCCCATCCTTTCCCCCTCTCGCTTATATACACTGCCTTCTTCACTCTTTTCTGTAAACGATACATCGCTTGTACCAACTCCGACACTCCTTCGGGAGTCACTGCCGGGTCACTTTGTAAATGGGTGACTTTGTAAATGGTTCAAGTCGGACCGAAACTCGTTTTAAGCGTCTCTCTCCTATGTACGGGTTATTTGTGTATTGCTCCAGTCACGGTATTGTGCCTTTTTGTTATTTATTTATTTATTTATTATTATTATTAATTATTTCCCTATCACTCAAAATCCCACACAGTGAATTCAAACTACCCTGTTGTAGCCTCCCACACTCTGTTTACAGGCAGGTTTCTGCTGACCTCAGGTTTACAGGCGTTAGGTGCCAGCTCCGGCGACTCATCACAATCAGGCAGTGCAGATTCCTTGAGTCTGAGGTGCGGGTTGTGCAATCTAATGTCCCTAACTATACTATCAGTTTCGAGGCAAATTATCTTAAATTTTCAATAGCCTGGGGAAACAGAAATTCCTTCAGACTAACACGTTAACGTAAAAAAGATGGAATCACTCCGGTAAGGAGTATGAACTCTACTGGACACGTGTGTATCTCATGTGACCAATCCTATCAGAGTGCGTCTGATTCTGTGGAGTCAGGAACACGTGTCGAGATAAATGGGCATGTATGGTATGTTTTAATTTAAAATGACTTTATCGAGATGCCATGAATGCAGAAAGGTGATGAAGGTCCCAGGACTGAGACGTTTTTCTGATAAATATGTCCTAGAGTTTGCTTACGTGTTTTCCAAGACCAATTTGTCGGTATCTATTACCAAGGTTCATACCAGAAAGTACGACCTTGCTTCATCTCCGCTAGTGGAAAATAGAATAGTTCACCCTGTTGTATCCACTCCTGTTCTCCAGAGTGGGTACATAGAGGGGACTTAGTTCCCTCGAGAGGGGTCATCATCCTCCTGATACATTTACATGTATGATACAACTTGATTTGTATCATACAATGGTTGTATGATACTAGGGGTATATCATACAAGGGTTGTATGATGCAAGAAGTATATCATACAAGGGTTGTATGATTCAAAAGGTGTATCATACAACTCTCCTGACATCATACAAGGGTTGTATTATACAAGAGGTGTATCATACACCTCTCATTATATCATACAAGGATTGTATGACATCATACAAGGGTTGTATTATACAAGAGGTGTATCATACACGTCTCATTATATCATACAAGGATTGTATGATACCAGAGGTGTATCAAACACCTCTCCTGACATAATACAAGGGTTATATGATATAAGAGGTGTATCAAACACCTCTCCTGACATCATACAAGGGTTATATGATATAAGAGGTGTATCAAACACCTCTCCTGACATCATACAAGGGTTGTATGACATAAGAGGTGTATCAAACACCTCTCCTGACATCATACAAGGGTTGTATGATATAAGAGGTGTATCAAACACCTCTCCTGACATCATACAAGGGTTATATGATATAAGAGGTGTATCAAACACCTCTCCTGACATCATACAAGGGTTGTATGATATAAGAGGTGTATCAAACACCTCTCCTGACATCATACAAGGGTTATATGATATAAGAGGTGTATCAAACACCTCTCCTGACATCATACAAGGGTTATATGATATAAGAGGTGTATCAAACACCTCTCCTGACATCATACAAGGGTTGTATGATATAAGAGGTGTATCAAACACCTCTCCTGACATCATACAAGGGTTATATGATATAAGAGGTGTATCAAACACCTCTCCTGACATCATACAAGGGTTGTATGATATAAGAGGTGTATCATACACCTCTCCTGATATCATACAAAGGTTGTATGTTACAGGAAGTGTATCATACACCTCTCCTGACACTGCTCTTAAAAGAAGAGGAATTATCAGAGTAAATTATTGAGAGACTTGTGTTAATGTCTGTTGTTATGAGGAAACTTTTGATGAGTTCCTCCTGCTGCCTCCTAGTGCCTCCTGCTGCCTCCTGCTGCCTCCTAGTGCCTCCTGCTGCCTCCTAGTGCCTCCTGCTGCCTCCTAGTGCCTCCTGCTGCCTCCTGCTGCCTCCTAGTGCCTCCTGCTGCCTCCTAGTGCCTCCTGCTGCCTCCTGCTGCCTCCTAGTGCCTCCTGCTGCCTGCTTCTGCCTCCTAGTTCCTCCTGCTGCCTCCTAGTGCCTCCTGCTGCCTCCTAGTGCCTCCTGCTGCCTCCTAGTGCCTCCTGCTGCCTCCTGTGCTGCCTCCTAGTGCCTCCTGCTGCCTCCTAGTGCCTCCTGCTGCCTCCTAGTGCCTCCTGCTGCCTCCTAGTGCCTCCTGCTGCCTCCTAGTGCCTCCTGCTGCCTCCTAGTGCCCTCCTGCTGCCTCCTAGTCTGCCTCCTAGTGCCTCCTGCTGCCTCCTAGTTGCCTCCTGCTGCCTCCTAGTGCCTCCTGCTGCCCTCCTAGTGCCTCCTGCTGCCTCCTGCTGCCTCCTAGTGCCTCCTGCTGCCTCCTGCTGCCTCCTAGTGCCTCCTGCTGCCTCCTAGTGCCTCCTGCTGCCTCCTAGTGCCTCCTGCTGCCTCCTGCTGCCTCCTAGTGCCTCCTGCTGCCTCCTAGTGCCTCCTGCTGCCTCCTAGTGCCTCCTGCTGCCTCCTGCTGCCTCCTGCTGCCTCCTAGTGCCTCCTGCTGCCTCCTAGTGCCTCCTGCTGCCTCCTAGTGCCTCCTGCTGCCTCCTGCTGCCTCCTAGTGCCTTCCTCTGTCCTCCTGCTGCCTCCTAGTGCCTCCTGCTGCCTCCTAGTGCCTCCTGCTGCCTCCTGCTGCCTCCTAGTGCCTCCTGCTGCCTCCTGCTGCCTCCTAGTGCCTCCTGCTGCCTCCTAGTGCCTCCTGCTGCCTCCTGTGCCTCCTGCTGCCTCCTGCTGCCTCCTAGTGCCTCCTGCTGCCTCCTAGTGCCTCCTGCTGCCTCCTAGTGCCTCCTGCTGCCTCCTGCTGCCTCCTAGTGCCTACTGCTGCCTCCTAGTGCCTCCTGCTGCCTCCTAGTGCCTCCTGCTGCCTGCTTCTGCCTCCTAGTTCCTCCTGCTGCCTCCTAGTGCCTCATGCTGCCTGCTTCTGCCTCCTAGTTCCTCCTGCTGCCTCCTAGTGCCTCCTGCTGCCTCCTAGTGCCTCCTGCTGCCTCCCACTGCCTCCAAATGCCTTCTAGTGACTCCTGCTGCCTCCTAATGCCCACTGCTGCCTTCTAGCGTTTTATGTTTCCTGCTGCCTTCTAGTGCCTCCTGCTGTCTCCTAATGCCTTCTACTGCCTCCTGCTGCCTCCTTCTGCCTCTTAGCGCTTTCTGCTGCCTCCTGTTACCATCTAGTGCCTCCTGCTGTCTCCTGCTGCCTCCTAGTGTCTGCTGCTGCCTCCTAGTGTCTGCTGCTGCCTCCTAGTGTCTGCTGCTGCCTCCTAGTGTCTGCTGCTGCCTCCTAGTGTCTGCTGCTGCCTCCTGCTGCCTCCTTCTGCCTCCTAGTGCCTCCTTATACCTCCTAGTGCCTACTAGTGACTCCTAATGCCTTCTGCTGCCTTCTAGTGCCTTCTGCTGCCTCTTAGTGTCTCCTGCCTTCTAGTGCCTCTTAATGCCTCCTAGTGCCTACTAGTGCCTCGTAGTGCCTCCTGCTGCCTTCTGCTGCCTCCTGCTGCTTGCTTCTGCCTCCTAGTGCCTCCTAGTGTCTACTAGTGTCTCCTAGTGCCTTCTGCTGCCTCCTGCTGCCTTCTAGTACCTCCTATCCTCCTAGTGAGTCCTGCTGCTTCCTTTTGCCTCCTAGTGCCTTCTGCTGCTTACTGCTGCCTCCTAGTGCCTCTTTCCGCCTCCTAGTGCCTCCTGGTGCCTTCTGCTGCTTACTGCTGCCTCCTAGTGCCTCTTGCTGCCTCCCGCTGCCTCCTACGGCCTCTTGCTGCCTCCCCCTGCCTCTTGCTACCTCCTACTGCCTCCTGGTGTTTCTTGCTGCTTCATGCTGCCTCTTACCGCTTCTTGCTGCCTCCTAGTGCCTTCTGCTGCCCCCTGCTGCCTCCTTCTGCCTCCTAGTGCCTTCTGCTGCTTACTGCTGCCTCGTAGTGCCTCTTTCCGCCTTCTAGTGCCTCCTGGTGCCTTCTGCTGCCTCCTACTGTCTCCTTCTGCCTCCTTCTGCCTCCTGCTGTCTCATCTTGCCTCCTGCTGCCTCCTACTGCCTCCTGCTGCCTTCTGCTTCCTCCTACTGTCTCCTTCTGCGTCCTTCTGCCTCCTGCTGTCTCATCTTGCCTCCTGCTGCCTCCCACTGCCTCCTGCTGCCTCCTGTTGCCTTCTGCTGCCTCTTGCTGCCTCCTACTACCTCCTGCTGCTTTCTACTGCCTCATGCTTTTACTGTCTTCTGCTGCCACCTACTGCCTCCTACTGCTTCTTACTGCCTCCAACTTCCTCCTTCTGCCTTCTACTGCCTCCTGCTGTCTCCTACTGCTTTATATTGTTATATTGCCACATACTGCCTCCTACTGCTTCTTACTGCCTCCAACTACCTCCTTCTGCCTTCTACTGCCTTCTGCTGCCTCCTACTGCCTTCTGTTGCCTCCTACTGCATCGTCTGTCTCCTGTTGCCTCTTGCTGCCTCCTACTGCCTCTTTCTACTTCCTGCTGCCTCCTGCTCCATGGTCTGGAACGATATCGTTCCAGACCATGGCGCTCAAGCCTTCGTCAGGCTGAGGGACTGACCACCTCAGGCTGAGGGACTGACCACCTCAGGCTGAGGGACTGACCACCTCAGGCTGAGGGACTGACCACCTCAGATACTCTTTCTACAAGGTTAACTGACTCATTACAACATCTTCATTTCACTGCTACACCTGCTGCTTCTATGTGACTGAAGAAGTTTACTGTGTAGGTGAAACGTCTTAACAGTGAAGATACCCGACTGTTTCACTTGTGTCTTACTTATCCAACCTGAATATCCCTCCATTTCTTAAAGGGATATTCTTGGAAAGATATACCTGGAGAGATATTCTCCTCTCCTTCTCCTCCTGGTTTACTCTGGCTCTCCTCCTGGTTTACTCTGACTCTCCTCCTGGTTTACTCTGGCTCTCCTCCTGGTTTACTCTGACTCTCCTCCTGGTTTAATCTGACTCTCCTCCTGGTTTACACTGGCTTTCCTCCTGGTTTACTCTGACTCTCCTCCTGGTTTACTCTGGCTCTCCTCCTGGTTTACTCTGACTCTCCTCCTGGTTTACTCTGGCTCTCCTCCTGGTTTACTCTGCTTCTCCTCCTGGTTTACTCTGACTCTCCTTCTGGTTTACTCTGCCTCTCCTCCTGGTTTACTCTGGCTCTCCTCCTGGTTTACTGTAACTCTCCTCCTGGTTTACTGTGACTCTCTTCCTGGTTTACTCTGGCTCTCCTCCCGGTTTACTTCGGGTCTCCTCCTGGTTTACTCTGGCTGTCCTCCAGGTTTACTCTGGCTCTTCTCCTGGTTTACTCTGCCTCTCCTCCTGGTTTACTCTGGCTCTTCTCCTGGTTTACACTGGCACTCCCCCTGGTTTACTCTGCCTCTCCTCCTGGTTTACTCTGGCTCTCCTCCTGGTTTACTCTGGCTCTCCTTCTGGTTTACTGTGGCTGTCCTCCTGGTTTACTCTGGCTGTCCTCCTGGTTTACTCTGGCTCTCCTCCTGGTTTACTCTGGCTGCCTTCCTGGTTTACTCTGGCTCTCCTCCTGGTTTACTCTGGCTCTCCTCCTGGTTTACTCTGGCTCTCCTCCTGGTTTACTATGGCTCTCCTCCTGGTTTACTATGGCTGTCCTCCTGGTTTACTCTGGCTCTCCTCCTGGTTTACTCTGCCTCTCCTCCTGGTTTACTCTGCCTCTCCTCCTGGTTTACTCTGGCTCTCCTCCTGGTTTACTAAGGCTGTCCTCCTGGTTTACACTGGCTCTCCTCCTGGTTTACTCTGGCTCTCCTGCTGGTTTACTCTGGCTGTCCTCATGGTTTACTCTGCCTCTCCTCCTGGTTTACTCTGGCTCTCCTCCTGGTTTACTCAGGCTGTCCTTCTGGTTTACACTAACTCTCCTCCTGGTTTATTCTGGCTCTCCTGCTGGTTTACTCTGGCTGTCCTCATGGTTTACACTGGCTCTCCTCCTGGTTTACTCTGCTTCTCCTCCTGGTTTACTCTGGCTCTCCTCCTGGTTTACTCTGACTCTCCTCCTGGTTTAATCTGACTCTCCTCCTGGTTTACACTGGCTCTCCTCCTGGTTTACTCTGACTCTCCTCCTGGTTTACTCTGGCTCTCCTCCTGGTTTACTCTGACTCTCCTCCTGGTTTACTCTGACTCTCCTCCTGGTTTACTCTGGCTCTCCTCCTGGTTTACTCTGCTTCTCCTCCTGGTTTACTCTGGCTCTCCTCCTGGTTTACTCTGCTTCTCCTCCTGGTTTACTCTGACTCTCCTTCTGGTTTACTCTGCCTCTCCTCCTGGTTTACTCTGGCTCTCCTCCTGGTTTACTGTAACTCTCCTCCTGGTTTACTGTGACTCTCTTCCTGGTTTACTCTGGCTCTCCTCCCGGTTTACTTCGGGTCTCCTCCTGGTTTACTCTGGCTGTCCTCCAGGTTTACTCTGGCTCTTCTCCTGGTTTACTCTGCCTCTCCTCCTGGTTTACTCTGGCTCTTCTCCTGGTTTACACTGGCACTCCCCCTGGTTTACTCTGCCTCTCCTCCTGGTTTACTCTGGCTCTCCTCCTGGTTTACTCTGGCTCTCCTTCTGGTTTACTGTGGCTGTCCTCCTGGTTTACTCTGGCTGTCCTCCTGGTTTACTCTGGCTCTCCTCCTGGTTTACTCTGGCTGCCTTCCTGGTTTACTCTGGCTCTCCTCCTGGTTTACTCTGGCTCTCCTCCTGGTTTACTCTGCCTCTCCTCCTGGTTTACTATGGCTCTCCTCCTGGTTTACTATGGCTGTCCTCCTGGTTTACTCTGGCTCTCCTCCTGGTTTACTCTGCCTCTCCTCCTGGTTTACTCTGCCTCTCCTCCTGGTTTACTCTGGCTCTCCTCCTGGTTTACTAAGGCTGTCCTCCTGGTTTACACTGGCTCTCCTCCTGGTTTACTCTGGCTCTCCTGCTGGTTTACTCTGGCTGTCCTCATGGTTTACTCTGCCTCTCCTCCTGGTTTACTCTGGCTCTCCTCCTGGTTTACTCAGGCTGTCCTTCTGGTTTTCACTAACTCTCCTCCTGGTTTATTCTGGCTTTCCTGCTGGTTTACTCTGGCTGTCCTCATGGTTTACACTGGCTCTCCTCCTGGTTTACTCTGCTTCTCCTCCTGGTTTACTCTGGCTCTCCTCCTGGTTTACTCTGGCTCTCCTCCCGGTTTACTCTGACTCTCCTCCTGGTTTACTCTGACTCTCCTCCTGGTTTACTCTGACTCTCCTCCTGGTTTACTCTGCTTCTCCTCCTGGTTTACTCTGGCTCTCCTCCCGGTTTACTCTGACTCTCCTCCTGGTTTACTCTGCCTCTCCTCCTGGTTTACTCTGCTTCTCCTCCTGGTTTACTCTGGCTCTCCTCCTGGTTTACTCTGGCTCTCCTCCCGGTTTACTCTGACTCTCCTCATGGTTTACTCTGCTTCTCCTCCTGGTTTACTCTGCCTCTCCTCCTGGTTTACTCTGCCTCTCCTCCTGGTTTACTCTGCTTCTCCTCCTGGTTTACTCTGCCTCTCCTCCTGGTTTACTCTGCTTCTCCTCCTGGTTTAATCTGCTTCTCCTCCTGGTTTACTCTGCTTCTCCTACTGGTTTACTTTGCTTCTCCTCCTGGTTTACTCTGCTTCTCCTCCTGGTTTACTCTGCCTCTCCTCCTGGTTTACTCTGCTTCTCCTCCTGGTTTACTCTGCCTCTCCTCCTGGTTTACTCTGCTTCTCCTCCTGGTTTACTCTGCTTCTCCTCCTGGTTTACTCTGCTTCTCCTCCTGGTTTACTCTGCCTCTCCTCCTGGTTTACTCTGCTTCTCCTCCTGGTTTACTCTGCTTCTCCTACTGGTTTACTCTGCTTCTCCTCCTGGTTTACTCTGCTTCTCCTGCTGGTTTACTCTGCCTCTCCTCCTGGTTTACTCTGCCTCTCCTCCTGGTTTACTCTGCTTCTCCTCCTGGTTTACTCTGCTTCATCTCCTGGTTTACTCTGCCTCTCCTCCTGGTTTACTTTGCTTCTCCTCCTGGTTTACTCTGCTTCTCCTCCTGGTTTACTCTGCTTCTCCTCCTGGTTTACTCTGCTTCTCCTCCTGGTTTACTCTGCTTCTCCTCCTGGTTTACTCTGCTTCTCCTCCTGGTTTACTCTGCTTCTCCTCCTGGTTTACTCTGCCTCTCCTCCTGGTTTACTCTGCCTCTCCTCCTGGTTTACTCTGCTTCTCCTCCTGGTTTACTCTGCCTCTCCTCCTGGTTTACTCTGCTTCTCCTGGTTTACTCTGCTTCTCCTCCTGGTTTACTATGCTTCTCCTCCTGGTTTACTCTGCTTCTCCACCTGGTTAACTCTGCTTCTCCTCCTGGTTTACTCTGCTTCTCCTCCTGGTTTACTCTGCTTCTCCTCCTGGTTTACTCTGCTTCTCCACCTGGTTTACTCTGCTTCTCCTCCTGGTTTACTCTGCTTCTCCTCCTGGTTTACTATGCTTCTCCTCCTGGTTTACTCTGCTTCTCCACCTGGTTAACTCTGCTTCTCCTCCTGGTTTACTCTGCTTCTCTTCCTGGTTTACTCTGCTTCTCCTCCTGGTTTACTATGCTTCTCCTCCTGGTTTACTCTGCTTCTCCACCTGGTTTACTCTGCTTCTCCTCCTGGTTTACTCAACCACCTCACAATTGGACCGGAAGTGAGTCATTAAAAAGAGTCGGAGAAATGAGCGAGAAAAACAATTATTTTAACGATGGTAATAAATATAAGTGAACGATAATAATAATAATAATAATAATAATAATAATAATAATAATAATAATAATAATAATAATAATAATAATAATAATAATATAATTACCGCTACAACAATAAGAACACCAGCTACTACTACTACAACTACGTCTACAACTACTACCACTACTGTCTCTACAACCACCGATGCTACTACAACTACGTCTACAACTACTACCGCTACTGCCTCTACAACCACCGATGCTACTACAACTACGTCTACAACTACTACCACTACTGCCTCTACAACCACCGATGCTACTACAACTACGTCTACAACTACTACCGCTAGTGCCTCTACAACCACCGATGCTACTACAACTACGTCTACAACTACTACCACTACTGCCTCTACAACCACCGATGCTACTACAACTACGTCTACAACTACTACCGCTACTGACTCTACAACCACCGATGCTACTACAACTACGTCTACAACTACTACTGCTACTGCCTCTACAACCACCGATGCTACTACAACTACGTCTACAACTACTACCGCTACTGCCTCTACAACCACCGATGCTACTACAACTACGTCTACAACTACTACCACTACTGCCTCTACAACCATCGATGCTACTTCAACTACGTCTACAACTACTACCACTACTGCCTCTACAACCACCGATGCTACTACAACTACGTCTAAAACTACTACCGCTACTGCACCTACAACCACCGATGCTACTACAACTACGTCTACAACTACTACTGCTACTGCCTCTACAACCACCGATGCACCTACAACTACGTCTACAACTACTACCGCTACTGCCTCTACAACCACCGATGCTACTACAACTACGTCTACAACTACTACCGCTACTGCCTCTACAACAACCGATGCTACTACAACTACGTCTACAACTACTACCGCTACTGCCTCTACAACCACCGATGCTACTACAACTACGTCTACAACTACTACCGCTACTGCCTCTACAACCACCTATGCTACTACAACTACGTCTACAACTACTACCACTACTGCCTCTACAACCACCGATGCTAGTACAACTACGTCTACAACTACTACCACTACTGCCTCTACAACCACCGATGCTACTACAACTACGTTTACAACTACTACCACTACTGCCTCTACAACCACCGATGCTACTACAACTACGTCTACAACTACTACCACTACTGCCTCTACAACACCGATGCTACTACAACTACGTCTACAACTACTGCCGCTACTGCCTCTACAACCACCGATGCTACTACAACTACGTCTACAACTACTACCGCTACTGCCTCTACAACCACCGATGCTACTACAACTACGTCTACAACTACTACCACTACTGCCTCTACAACCACCGATGCTACCACAACTACGTCTACAACTACTACCACTACTGCCTCTACAACCACCGATGCTACTACAACTACGTCTACAACTACTACCGCTACTGCCTCTACAACCACCGATGCTACTACGACTACGTCTACAACTACTACCACTACTGTCTCTACAACCACCGATGCTACTACAACTACTTCTACAACTACTACCACTACTGCCTCTACAACCACCGATGCTACTACAACTACGTCTACAACTACTGCCGCTACTGCCTCTACAACCACCGATGCTACTACAACTACGTCTACAACTACTACCGCTTCTTCCTCTACAACCACCGATGCTACTACAACTACGTCTACAACTAGTACCACTACTGCACCTACAACCACCGATGCTACTACAACTACGTCTACAACTACTACCACTACTGCCTCTAGAACCATCGATGCTACTTCAGCTACGTCTACAACTACTACCGCTACTGCCTCTACAACCATCGATGCTACTACAACTACGTCTACAACTACTACCACTTCTGCCTCTACAACCATCGATGATACTACAACTACGTCTACAAGTACTACCGCTACTTCCTCTACAACCACCGATGCTACTACAACTACGTCTACAACTACTACCGCTACTGCCTCTACAACAACCGATGCTACTACAACTACGTCTACAACTACTACCGCTACTGCCTCTACAACCACCGATGCTACTACAACTACGTCTACAACTACTACCACTACTGCCTCTACAACCATCGATGCTACTACAACTACGTCTACAACTACTACCGCTACTGCCTCTACAACCACCGATGCTACTACAACTACGTCTACAACTACTACCGCTACTGCCTCTACAACGACAGATGCTACTACAACTACGTCTACAACTACTACCACTACTGCACCTACAACCACCGATGCTACTACAACTGCGTCTACAACTACTACCACTTCTGCCTCTACAACCACCGATGCTACTACAACTACGTCTACAACTACTACCACTACTGCCTCTACAACCACCGATGCTACTACAACTACGTCTACAACTACTACCGCTACTGCCTCTACAACCACCGATGCTACTACAACTACGTCTACAACTACTACCACTACTGCCTGTACAAACACCGATGCTACTACAACTACGTCTACAACTACTACCGCTACTGCCTCTACAACCACCGATGCTACTACAACTACGTCTACAACTACTACCGCTACTGCCTCTACAACCACCGATGCTACTACAACTTCGTCTACAACTACTACCGCTACTGCCTCTAGAACCACCGATGCTACTACAACTACGTCTACAACTACAACCGCTACTGCCTCTACAATCACCGATGCTACTACAACTAAGTGTACAACTACTACCGCTACTGCCTCTACAACCACCGATGCTACTACAACTACGTCTACAACTACTACCGCTACTGCCTCTAGAACCACCGATGCTACTACAACTACGTCTACAACTACAACCGCTACTGCCTCTACAATCACCGATGCTACTACAACTAAGTGTACAACTACTACCACTACTGCCTCTACAACCACCGATGCTACTACAACTACGTCTACAACTACTACCGCTACTGCCTCTACAACCACCGATGCTACTACAACTACGTCTACAACTACTACCGCTACTGCACCTACAACCACCGATGCTACTACAACTACGTCTACAACTACTACCGCTACTGCCTCTACAACCACCGATGCTACTACAACTACGTCTACAACTACTACCGCTACTGCCTCTACAACCACCGATGCTACTACAACTACGTCTACAACTACTACCGCTACTGCACCTACAACCACCGATGCTACTACAACTACGTCTACAACTACTACCGCTACTGCACCTACAACCACCGATGCTACTACAACTACGTCTACAACTACTACCGCTACTGCCTCTACAACCACCGATGCTACTACAACTACGTCTACAACTACTACCGCTACTGCCTCTACAACCACCGATGCTACTACAACTACGTCTACAACTACTACCGCTACTGCACCTACAAGCACCGATGCTACTACAACTACGTCTGCAACTACTACCGCTACTGCACCTACAACCACCGATGCTACTACAACTACGTCTACAACTACTACCGCTACTGCACCTACAACCACCGATGCTACTACAACTACGTCTACAACTACTACCACTACTGCCTCTACAACCACCGATGCTACTACAACTACGTCTACAATTACTACCGCTACTGCACCTACAACCACCGATGCTACTACAACTACGTCTACAACTACTACCACTACTGCCTCTACAACCACCGATGCTACTACAACTACGTCTACAACTACTACCGCTAGTGCCTCTACAACCACCGATGCTACTACAACTACGTCTACAACTACTACCGCTACTGCACCTACAACCACCGATGCTACTACAACTACGTCTACAACTACTACCACTACTGCCTCTACAACCACCGATGCTACTACAACTACGTCTACAACTACTACCACTACTGCACCTACAACCACCGATGCTACTACAACTACGTCTACAACTACTACCGCTAGTGCCTCTACAACCACCGATGCTACTACAACTACGTCTACAACTACTACCACTACTGCCTCTACAACCACCGATGCTACTACAACTACGTCTACAACTACTACCACTACTGCCTCTACAACCACCGATGCTACTACAACTACGTCTACAACTACTACCACTACTGCCTCTAAAACCACCGATGCTACTACAACTACGTCTACAACTACTACCACTACTGCCTCTACAACCACCGATGCTACTACAACTACGTCTACAACTACTACCGCTACTGCACCTACAACCACCGATGCTACTACAACTACGTCTACAGCTACTACCACTACTGCGTCTACAACCACCGATGCTACTACAACTACGTCTACAACTACTACCACTACTGCCTCTACAACCACCGATGCTACTACAACTACGTCTACAACTACTACCACTACCACTACTGCCTCTACAACCACCGATGCTACTACAACTACGTCTACAACTACTACCACTACTGCCTCTACAACCACCGATGCTACTACAACTACGTCTACAACTACTACCACTACCACTACTGCCTCTACAACCACCGATGCTACTACAACTACGTCTACAACTACTACCACTACTGCCTCTACAACCACCGATGCTACTACAACTACGTCTACAACTACTACCACTACTGCCTCTACAACCACCGATGCTACTACAACTACGTCTACAACTACTACCACTACCACTACTGCCTCTTCAACCACCGATGCTACTACAACTACGTCTACAACTACTACCACTACCACTACTGCCTCTACAACCACCGATGCTACTACAACTACGTCTACAACTACTACCGCTACTGCCTCTACAACCACCGATGCTACTACAACTACGTCTACAACTACTACCGCTACTGCCTCTACAACCAATGATGCTACTACAACTACTTCTACAACTACTACCGCTACTGCCTCTACAACCACCGATGCTACTACAACTACTTCTACAACTACTACCGCTACTGCCTCTACAACCACCGATGCTACTACAACTACGTCTACAACTACTACCGCTACTGCCTCTACAACCACCGATGCTACTACAACTACTTCTACAACTACTACCGCTACTGCCTCTACAACCACCGATGCTACTACAACTACTTCTACAACTACTACCGCTACTGCCTCTACAACCACCGATGCTACTACAACTACGTCTACAACTACTTACCGCTACTGCCTCTACAACCACCGATGCTACTACAACTACGTCTACAACTACTACCGCTACTGCCTCTACAACCACCGATGCTACTACAACTACGTCTACAACTACTACCGCTACTGCCTCTACAACCACCGATGCTACTACAACTACGTCTACAACTACTACCGCTACTGCCTCTACAACCACCGATGCTACTACAACTACGTCTACAACTACTACCGCTACTGCCTCTACAACCACCGATGCTACTACAACTACGTCTACAACTACTACCGCTACTGCCTCTACAACCACCGATGCTACTACAACTACGTCTACAACTACTACCGCTACTGCCTCTACAACCACCGATGCTACTACAACTACGTCTACAACTACTACCGCTACTGCCTCTACAACCACCGATGCTACTACAACTACGTCTACAACTACTACCGCTACTGCCTCTACAACCACCGATGCTACTACAACTACGTCTACAACTACTACCGCTACTGCCTCTACAACCACCGATGCTACTACAACTACGTCTACAACTACTACCGCTACTGCGTCTACAACCACCGATGCTACTACAACTACTTCTACAACTACTACCGCTACTGCGTCTACAACCACCGATGCTACTACAACTACGTCTACAACTACTACCGCTACTGCCTCTACAACCACCGATGCTACTACAACTACGTCTACAACTACTACCGCTACTGCCTGTACAACCACCGATGCTACTACAACTACGTCTACAACTACTACCGCTACTGCCTCTACAACCACCGATGCTACTACAACTACGTCTACAACTACTACCGCTACTGCCTCAACAACCACCGATGCTACTACAACTACGTCTACAACTACTACAGCTACTACCTCTACAACCACCGATGCTACTACAACTACGTCTACAACTACTACCACTACTGCCTCTACAATCACCGATGCTACTACAACTACGTCTACAACTACTACCGCTACTGCCTCTACAACCACTGATGCTACTACAACTACGTCTACAACTACTACCACTACTGCCTCTACAATCACCGATGCTTCTACAACTACGTCTACAACTACTACCGCTACTGCCTCAACAACCACCGATGCTACTACAACTACGTCTACAACTACTACCACTACTGCCTCTACAATCACCGATGCTTCTACAACTACGTCTACAACTACTACCGCTACTGCCTCAACAACCACCGATGCTACTACAACTACGTCTACAACTACTACAGCTACTGCCTCTACAACCACCGATGCTACTACAACTACGTCTACAACTACTACCACTACTGCCTCTACAACCACCGATGCTACTACAACTACGTCTACAACTACTACCGCTACTGCCTCTACAACCACTGATGCTACTACAACTACGTCTACAACTACTACCACTACTGCCTCTACAATCACCGATGCTTCTACAACTACGTCTACAACTACTACCGCTACTGCCTCTACAATCACCGATGCTACTACAACTACGTCTACAACTACTGCCGCTACTGCCTCTACAATCACCGATGCTTCTACAACTACGTCTACAACTACTACCACTACTGCCTCTACAATCACCGATGCTACTACAACTACGTCTACAACTACTGCCGCTACTGCCTCTACAATCACCGATGCTTCTACAACTACGTCTACAACTACTACCGCTACTGCCTCTACAATCACCGATGCTACTACAACTACGTCTACAACTACTGCCGCTACTGCCTCTACAATCACCGATGCTTCTACAACTACGTCTACAACTACTACCACTACTGCCTCTACAATCACCGATGCTTCTACAACTACGTCTACAACTACTACCGCTACTGCACCTACAACAATAGTTTGTAAAACAATCTCTGTCTTCAAAAAACTCTCTTTTTTCAGGAAAGTCATGAATGTGAGAGAGAGAGAGAGAGAGAGAGAGAGAGAGAGAGAGAGAGGAGAGAGAGAGAGAGAGAGAGAGAGAGAGAGAGAGAGAGTTCACCGCGGGGTGTACAAAAAAGAAAGTAGAAGTAACGACAGCAGCAACAGCGGCAACAGCAGCAACGGTAGCAACAGTAGCAACAGAAGCAGCAGTAGCAGCTGTTGTGTGGAACAGCAACAGCTAGAAAAATGAGGAGGAGAGGGATGCTGAGGTGAAGATCACGAGGAACCAACTCGTTAGTCCTCAGTTTAAACGCTGAGAGAATGTTTGCTGAGACGATGGTGTGTGTGTACTCACCTAGTTGTTATCACCTAGTTGTGGATGCAGGGGTCGATTTATAGCTCCTGGACCCGCCTCTTCACTGGCAGCTGCTGGGCCACTCTTCCTGCTCCGTGAGCTTTATCATACCTCTTCTTAAAGCTGTGTATGGGTCCTGCCTCCTCTATATTACTTCCCAGATTATTCCACTTCCTGAAAACTTTGTGGCTGAAGAAATACTTCCTAACATTCCTATGATTCATCTGAGTCTTCATCTTCCAATTGTGTCCCCTTGTTGCTGTGTCCAATCTCTGGAACATCCTGTCTCTGTCCACCTTGTCAATTCCTCTCAGTATTTTATATGTCGTTAACATATCCCCCATATCTTTCTTGTCTTCCAGTGTCGTTAGGTTGATTTCCCTTAACCTCTCCTCGTAGGACATGCCCCGTAGCTCCAGGACTAGTCTTGTGGCAAACCTTTGCACTTTCTTTAATTTCCTTACCTTACGTGTTTGGCTAGGTGTCGGTTCCAAACTGGTGCTGCATAGTCCAATATAGGCCTGACATAAACGGTGTACAGGGTCCTGAACGATTTCTTATTGAGATGTCGGAATGCAATTCTTAGGTTTGCTAGGCGCCCATATGCTGCAGCAGTTATTTGGTTGATGTGCGCATCAGGAGATGTGCCTGGTGTTATACTCACCCCAAGATGCTTTTCCTTAAATGAGGTTTGTAGTCTTTGGCCCCCTAGACTATTTTCCGTCTGCGGTCTTCTTTGCCCTTTCCCAATCTACATGACTTTACACTTGGTGGGGTTGAACTCCAGAAACCAATTGTTGGACCAGGTCTGCAGCCTGTCCAGATCCCTTTGTAGTTCTGCCTGGTCCTCGTCCGATTGAATTCTTCTCATCAATTTCACATCATCTGCAAACAGGGACTCTTCTAAGTCTATTCCTTCCGTCATGTAGTTTACATATACCAGAAACAGTATCGGTCTTAGAACTGACCCGTGTGGAACCCCGCCCGTCACAGCGCCCACTCTGATACCTCGTCACGTACCATGACTCGCTGATGTCTTGCCGACAGGTATTCCCTGATCCTTTGCAGTGCCTTCCCAGTTATACCTGCCTGGTCCTCTAGCTAATGCACTAATGTCTTCTGTGGAACTGTGTCAAAAGCCTTCATACAGCCCAAGAAAACATAATCTACCCACCTCTTTCTCTCTCTTTTGTCTTACTGCTGTCACCCTGTCATAGAACTCCAGTAGGTTTGTAACACTGGATTTACCGTCCCTGAAACCGTGCTGGTTGTCGTTGATAAGCTCATTTATTTCTAGGTGCTCCACCACTCTTCTTCTGATAATCTTCTCCATCACTCTGCATACTATACATGTTAGTAACACTGGTCTGTAGTTTAATGGTTCGTGTTTGTCTCCTTTTTTAAAAATTGGGACTACATTTGCTGTCTTCCATGCCTCAGGTAGTCGCCCTATTTCGATAGATGTGTTGAAGATTGTTGTTAGTGGCACACATAGCGCCTCTGCTTCCTCTCTTAGGACGCAAGGAGTGATATTATCCGGCCCCATCGCCTTTGAGGTATCTAGCTCGCATAGCAGCCTCTTTACTTCCTCCTCCGTGGTGTGTAGTGTGTCTATTACTTGTCGGTGTACCCTTCCATTCCGGATTACTGTAGTCCAGTTTGTCTCTACTAAAAATACTTCGTTAAATCTCGTGTTTTGCTCTTCACATACTTCTTTGTCGTTTCTCGTGATCTCCATTCTTTCCTTCCTCGGTCTTATTACCTGGTTTTTAACTACTGTTTTCCTCCTGATGTGGCTGTATAACAGCTTCAGGTCAGATTTGGCTTTCGCTATGTCATTTTCGTATTGTCGTTGGGTCTCCCTTCTTACCTTGCATATTCATTTCTGGCTCTACGACTGCTCTCCTTATTCTCCTGGGTCCTTTGATTTCTATACTACTTCCATTCTCTAGCACACTTGATTTTGGCCTCTCTACACCCTTGAGTGAACCAAGGGCTGATCCTGGTCTTCTCGTTATTACAAACCTCTCTCCAGCTTCCTTGCATACTGTTGTCACATATTCCATCATCTCATTTACTGATCTCCCTGCCAGTGCTCTGTTCCACTGAACCTCGTGCAGGAAACTCTTCATGCCTGTGTAGTCCCCTTTCTTGTAGTTTGGCTTCATTCATCCTGCCTTTCCTGCTTCCCTGAGTGAAATATTGAAATCCCAGTACGACTCTGTGTTTAGTGAACCACTAATCGGTCTGAGGATCGACGACCCAAATGATTTCTTCATGAATGAGCCTCAAAACTCCATAAATGTATGCCAGATTTCCGACATTACCCTAACTCCGATAGATTTCGAAAAAGCCATTGACAACATGCCTATGCACTCAGCCCCGGGCCCAGACTCGTGGAACTCTGTTTTCATTAAGAACTGCAAGAAACCCCTCTCGCGTGCCCTAAGTACACTATGGAGGAGGAGCTTGGACATGGGTGAAATTCCACAGTCACTTAAAACAACGGATATAGCCCCACTCCATAAAGGTGGCAGCAAAGCATTAGCTAAGAACTATAGACCAATAGCTCTGACATCCCACATCATAAAAATCTTTGAAAGAATGCTAAGAAGCAGGATTGCAAATCACCTGGATTCCCAAAATCTGCACAATCCAGGGCAACATGGGTTCAGGGCAGGTCGCTCCTGCCTCTCACAACTACTGGATCACTATGACATGGCCTTGGATGCACTGGAAGAAAATCAGAATGCAGATGTAATATACACAGACTTTGCAAAAGCATTTGACAAATGCGATCATGGCGTAATAGCCCATAAAATACGTGCTAAAGGAATAACTGGGAAAGTGGGGAGATGGATCTTCAACTTCCTAACAAATCGAACACAAAGAGTAGTGGTCAACAGAGTTAAATCGGAGGCTGCCATAGTGAAGAGCTCTGTTCCACAAGGCACAGTACTCGCCCCCATCTTATTCCTTATCCTCATATCAGACATAAACAGAGATATACACCACAGCACCGTATCATCCTTTGCGGATGATATTAGGATCTGCATGAGGCTGTCATCTGCTGAGGACGCGGTTAACCTCCAAGAAGATATAAACAAAGTTTTCCAGTGGGCAACGGTAAACAATATGATGTTCAATGAGGACAAATTCCAACTACTCCGTTATGGAAAACTGGAGGAGATAATAACTAGAACAGAGTATACTACTGACTCCGGCCATACAATAGAGCGGTAAAATAATGTAAGGGACCTGGGAGTAGTAATGTCTGAGGATCTCACTTTCAAGGATCACAACAGTGCCACGATCGCACGTGCAAAGAAAATGATAGGATGGATAATGAGAACTTTCAAAACGAGAGATGCCAAGCCCATGATGATCCTTTTCAAATCACTTGTTCTCTTTAGGCTGGAATACTGCTGTACATTAATATCTCCATACAAAGCAGGTGAAATCGCAGATCTAGAGAGTGTACAGAGATCCTTTACTGCACGTATAAGTTCTGTCAAGCACCTTAACTACTGGGAACGCTTGGAAGCACTTGACTTGTACTCGTTGGAACGCAGGAGGGAGAGATATATCATAATCTACACTTGGAAAATCTTGGAAGGAATGGTCCCAAATCTGCACACAGAAATCACTCCCTACGAAAGTAAAAGACTGGGCAGGCGATGCAAAATGCCGCCAATAAAAAGTAGGGGCGCCATTGGTACACTAAGAGAAAACACCATAAGTGTCCGGGGCCCAAAACTGTTCAACAGCCTCCCATCAAGCATTAGGGGAATTGCCAATAAACCCCTGGCTGCCTTCAAGAGAGAGCTGGACAGATACCTAAAGTCGGTGCCGGATCAGCCGGGCTGTGGCTCTTACGTCGGACTGCGTGCGGCCAGCAGTAACAGCCTAGTTGATCAGGCCCTGATCCATCGGGAGGCCTGGTCGTGGACCGGGCCGCGGGGGCGTTGATCCCCGGAATAACCTCCAGGTAACCTCCAGGTAACCAGGTAACCTGTAACTCTACTATGTATTCGAAGTTCAGAACCACGTGATCACTGGCCCCGAGGGGTCTTTCATATGTGATGTCCTCACTATCTGCACTACTTAAGGAGAATACTAGGTCCAGTCTTGCTGGTTCATCCTCTCCTCTCTCTCTGGTAGTGTCCCTTACGTGTTGGTACATGAGGGTTTCCAGTACCAGTGTGTGTGTGTGTGTGTGTGTGTAGTAGGGGAAGCTTCATATACTCTTATCCTCGTGAGCTCTGTCATACCACTTCTAAAAGCTGTGTATTGAATCTGCCTCCGATACATCCTAACAACCCTGAGGGTTGAACAAGCTTAAACTCCTGTCAAGCAATCTCTGAGTATCTTCAACGTCGTTGTCATGTCTTCCCTGCCTCATTCATTATCCCGTGTGTGTATAATACACGGCAGTAAACCTTGCTATCCACTGGGGAGTAAAGCTGAGGTATCCCTGAGGTTATGCATCACCTTGGAATAACGCCGGGGTATCCCCGAGGTATAACGCCACACAAGGCTGCCATAACCACACATTAAGGGAAGTAAGATGGGGAATGGCAGCCAGGCTTAGCTGGGTATTGGGGTACGACCCCTTGAGTCACTCCGCTCCCCAGGGTGATGCTGGAGAAAGGAGAGGAGGGAGAAGATGGTCGGGAGGGAAGAAGAGAGGAATGGAAGTAGAGAGGTAGAAATATAGAAGGAGAAGGATATATAGAGTGAGAGATAGATAAACTGAGAGAGAGAGAGAGAGAAAGAGAGAGAGAGAGAGAGAGAGAGAGAGAGAGAAGAGAGAGAGAGAGAGAGAGAGAGAGAGAGAGAGAGAGAGAGAGAGAGAGAGAGAGAGAGAGAGAGAGAGAGAGAGAGAGAGAGAGAGAGAGAGACAGGAGCGAGAGGGAGAAAAGGAGGGAGAGAGAAGGAATATAAATAATGCGACCAAAGAGAAATATGAAGTGATCTGTATAATATATATTTTATATATATATATAATATATATATATAATATATATATATATATAATATATATATATATATTAATTTCATATTAAAATATGCAAATGTATTCAAATCGGCTTACATAAGCACTCAGGCAACAGTGTTGCCGGACAATAGCAGGTAAAAGCTTGCCTCTCTCTGCTCCACACATCAAACAGCTCACACATCAACAATGAACAAAACGTCCTTTGAAATACAGAATTTTAAAAAATATGTCCAGGAGATTTGGCCAGTCCGATGCAATTGAAAATAGACGATAATGCTTGAAGGAACAAGCGAGAGCACACGTGGGTGTGGCTCCTGTGTTGGGCGAAACGTTGTCTCAGTAACTTTTGTTTTTTTAGGTATTCCTAAAGCGGGGACCTTTACATAGTGTCCCATTTTTTTCTTCCTTCAACGTTTCGTTTTTATTTCGCTTATATCTCGAGAACGCCTCATGTGATAGGCTTGAAATTTTCCAGGCTGGTGTAGGATAACTGTGGCAGGAGTCTAATGAACGGTTTTTATGTACAGTGGCCGCCGCGTCCTGCGACCAGCAGAGTACCAGCTGTAACCCTGGTAAACTCCTTCCCTCGGCCCAGGAGCTTTAGCAGTAGATCTATTCTTACCCCCTCCCCTCCCCCCTCCCCTCCCCCTCCCCTTCCCCCTCCCCTCCCCTCTAACTAACAGTTGTTTTAATATAGATTAATGCGAGTTGAAGTACCGAGTTTTTTAATGGAGGTTTAAATCACTGGAATTTTTGTGTGATAACTGGAGAATGTCTCTCCCGATCGGTTTCAAATTTTTTTTTTTTTTTCCGATGGTGTGCTTTCCAGAGATCGAAGTTCCCTTACTGTTTTTTTTTTTTAGGTTACTCAAGCCCCAATTTGCCTATTTTGTTCAATAGTGAAATTGTTTCCCATTCAATAACTCAATAATGTTTCGTCTTATCGGCTTCAAACTATCAACGCTGTTTAATTTTTTTTTTTGCAATTGCTTGAAGGAGAGAAATTACTGGAGAATGACTTTTCAGATAGGTTTCAAACTTTCGCCATTGATTGTCTCCATTAAATAAGTTGCTTTCCAAGTAAGAACTAGAGAATGCCTCTGCAGGTAGGCTTCAAACCCTTAAATATTCGTGTATGTCAATTCAAAGATTTTTTTATTAAATCTGGAATTTGTTCATGCCAATTTCTTGGTATTAAATTTAGAATTTGTTCATTCAAATTTCTTGGTATTAAATTTAGAATTTGTTCATTCAAATTTCTTGGAATTAAATTTAGAATTTGTTCATGCAAATTTCTTGGTATTAAATTTAGAATTTGTTCATGCAAATTTCTTGGTATTAAATTTAGAATTTGTTCATGCAAATTTCTTGGTATTAAATTTAGAATTTGTTCATTCAAATTTTCCAAATTTTATAGAATTAGTTTTCATAAAATTGTGAATTTATTAAAAAAGAAATCAAATGATTTTTTTGAGAGAGAGATTGTTAAGAATTTTTTAAAAGAATAAAACTGTGTCCAAAAAACATTAGTAAAGGGTTTAAAAGCGGGGAATTTTTTTGTTCCATTGTCCTACAGTGTTCCCCGTGCAGCTACAGTGTTTCCCGTGTCAGCTAAAAAGTGGGTTTCCCTTGTCGCTACAGTGGGTTCCCCGTTTCAGCTAAGTGTTTTCCCGTGTCAGCTACAGGTTTTCCCTTGTCAGCTACAGTGTTCCCAAAAGGGAGCTACATGTTCCAGTGTTTAGCAAAAGTGTTCCCCGGTCAGCTACAGTGTTTTCCCCGTTTTCAGCTACAGTGTTCCAGGGGTCAGCTTTCAGTTTCCATTGCAGCTCCCGTGGTTTTCCCTGCAGCTACAGGGGTTTTTTATTTTTTCCAGTGTTCCCGCTACAGGGGTTTCCCTGTCACTACAATGTTTTTCCCGTGGGCAGCTACAGTGTTCTAATTTTCAGCTAAAATGTTTCCAGTGTCAGCCAAAAGTGTTTCCCGTGTCAGCTAAAGTGTTTCCAGTGCACTAAGTGTTCCAGGGCCCGCTTTCAGTGTTCCCCGTTGTTCCAGTGTCATCTCCCGTCTTCCCGTTGGGTTTCCCGGTCAGCTACAGTGTTCCATTGTTCCAGTGTCCCCTCTACAGGTTCCCAGTTTTTCTCCAGTGTCACTACATGTTCCCGTTGTTCCAGTGTCATCTACAGTGTTCCGTTTTTCCAGTGTCCCGCCCACAGTTGGGGGCCAGTTGTTCCCGTTCAGCTACAGTGGGTTTGAGTTGTTCCAGTGCCGCTACAGGTTTTCCCGTGTCCCGCTACCGTGTTCCATTTTCCAGGGGCCATCTACAGTGTTTCCCGTTTTTTCCATTTTCCCCGCTACAGTGTTCCCCGTGTTTAGCTACATGTTCCAGTTGTTCCAGTGTCATCTACCGTGTTCCCTTTTTTCCCGTGTCAGCTTAAAAGTGTTTCCAGTTGTTTTTCCCGTGTCATCTACAAGGGTTTCCCTTTTTTCAAAGTTTTCACTACAGGTTTAAATGTTTAGCTAAAAGTTTTTTTTTTTTTCCCGTTGTTCCAGTTCCCTCTACCCGGGCTTTCCCGTTGTTCCGTGTCAGCTACAGTGTTTCCCGTTGTTCCCGTGTCCCTCTAAAAGTGTTCCAGTTCTCCAGTGTCAAAACTTTCAGTTGGGGGGTTTCCCGTTGGTTTCCCGGATCCTCTACAGTGTTCCAGTTTTTTCCCGTGTCAGCTACAGGTTCCATTGTTTCCCGTGTCATCTACCGTGTTCCAGTTTTTTCCAGTGTCGCTACAGTGTTTTTCCCTTTTTCCATGCAGCTACAGTGTTAGAGTTTTTCCAGTGTCAGCTACAAATGTTTTCCCGTTGTTCCAGTGTCAGCTACAGTGGGGTTCCAGTTGTTCCAGTGTCATCTAAAAGTGTTTTCCCGTTGTTTTCCCGTGTCAGCCCACAGGTTCCAATGTCCCGCTACAAGGGCCAATGTCACTCCCTGTTCCTTGTTCCCCGTTCAGCTAACAAATGTTTTTCCCGTGTCAGCTACAGTGTTTTCCCGTGTCAAACTACAGTGTTTTTCCCGTTGTCCGTGTCAGGGGGACAGTGTTCCAGTTGTTTTCCCCCGGGCATCTCATTTTTTAGAAAATTGTTCCAGGTCAGCTCCCGTGTTCCCAGTCAGCTACAGTGTTCCCCGTTGTTTCCCGTGTCACTACAGTGTTCCCCGTTTTCCCGTGTCGCTACAGTGGGTTTCCCTTTTCACTACAGTTCCAGTTGTTTTCAGTGTCATCTACAGTTTCCCGTTGTTTCCCTTTTCAGCAAAAGTGTTCCCCCGTTGTTCCAGTGTCAGCTACAGTGGTTTCCCGTTTTCCAAATTCCCTCTACAGTTCCAATTTTCCATGGGCCAGCCCGCAATGTTCCCGTCCCCCAATTTTTCAGCCCACAAATTTTTCCCCTCCACACTTTTCACTACAGTGCTCCCGTCGCACTGTCAGTTAGGTGTTCCAAAGCCAACCCACAGTGTTCCAATTGTTCCAGTGTCACTCAGTGTTCCAGTTGTTTCCCGTGTCAGCTAAAAGTGTTTTTCCCGTTTTTTCCCCTTGTCAAACACATTTTTCCCCCTTTTTTTCCATTCAGCTACAACGTTCCAGTTTTCCCAAAGGGCCAAACTACAGTGTCCCCGTTTTTCCCAAAGGCATTACAAATTTTCCCCTCCCCACGTCAACACATGTTCCCCCTCACCCCTGTCGCTACAGTGTTCCCGTCACAATGCCAGCCCACAGTGCCCCGCCAAACTTTCCTACAGTTACCCGTGTCCCGCTAAAAGTGTTTTCCCGTTCACTCAGTGTTTTTCCAAATGTCAGCAAAAAGTGTTTCCCGTGTCAGCTACAGTTTTTCCATTTTCACTACAGGGGTTCCAGGTCAGCCCACAGGTTCCCCGTGTCAGCTACAGTGTTTTCCCGGGCCCCTCTTAAAAGTTTTTCCAGTTGTTCCAGTGTCATCACAGGGTTCCAGTTGTTCCCCGTGTCAGCTACAGTTTTTCCCCGTTTTCCAAAATGTCCCTCTACAGTTTTCCCGTTGTTCCAGTGTCAAACTAAAAGTGGGTTTCCCGTTGTTCCAGTGTCATTTACAGTGTTCCCGTTTTTTTCCCGTGTTTAGCTACAGTGTTAAAAGGGTTTTTTTCCCCTGTCCGCTACAAGTTCCCAAAGTTTCAAATGTCCCCTACATTTTTCCAGTTTTTTCCCGTGTCATCTACAGGTTCCCGTTTTTTTCCATGGCCCCTAATTTCCGTGCACACCCGGTTTTTCCCGTTTTTTTCCAGTGTCATCTACAGTTTTCCAGTTGGTTCCCCCGTGTCAGCTACCCTGTTCCCGTGTCACTTTCAGTGTTTTCCCTTTTCCAGTGTCATCTACAGTTTTCCCGTTGTTTTTCCCTGTCAGCTAAAAGTGTTCCAGTTGTTCCAGTGTCATCTACAGTTTTCCCAAATTTTTCCAGTGTTTAGCTACCCGTGTTCCCCGTTGTTCCAAAAGGGGCAAACTACAGGGGTTTCCCCCTTGTTTCCCTGTCAGCTACGTGTTTTTCCCGTTGGTTTTCCAGTGTCAGCCACAGTGTTCCCGTTGTTCCAGTGCATCACAGGTTCCATTGTTCCAGTGGGCAGCTGGGAATGTTCCCCCTCACAAATTTTCAGCACATGGTTTTTTTCCTCACACTGCAGCTACAGTGCCCCCCGTCGCCTGTCATTTTGATGTTTTATTGTCCCAAAACAGTGTTCCAAAGTTCCAGTGTCAGCTACAGTGTTCCAGTTTTTTTCCAGTGTCAGCCCACAGGGTTTAAGTTTTTCCAATTTTCAAACTACATTTTTCCCCCCTGTTCCCAGGGTCAGCTACAACGTTCCAGTTGTTTTCCCTGTCACTACAGTGTACCCGTTGTTTTTAATGTCAGTTTTCCGTTTTCCCGTCACACTGTCAGCTACAGGTTTTTCCCTCACAACTGTCAGCCCACAGTGTTCCCTTTCCCAAAGCCCCGCTACAGGTCCCCGCCAAAACTGTCAGCAAAAGTGTTCCAGGTCAGCTACAGGGTTTTCCCGGGCAGCTACGTTTTTCCATTTTCAGTACAGGGGTTTTCCCTGTCACTACAGTGTTCCAATTTTCAGCTACAATGTTCCAGTGTCCCCTACATGTTCCAGTGTCAGCTACAGTTTTCCCGGTTTAGCTACAGTGTTCCAGTGTCCGCTACGTGTTCCAGTTTTTTCCAGTGGCACTACCGTGTTTTCCCGTGTCAGCTACAGGGGTTCCATGGGCCCGCACGTGTTTCCATTGTCACTTTCAGTGTTCCAGTGTCAGCTTTCAAAGGGTTTCCCCCGTCAGCTAAGTGTTTCCCGTGGGCAGCTTTCAGTGTTTCCCCTGTCCCCTACATGTTTCCCCGTTTTTTCCAAATGCATCTACAGTCCTTCCAGTTGTTCCCTGTCAGCTACAGTGTTTCCCGTTGTTCCAGTGTCATCAAAAGTGTTCCAGTTCTCCAGGTCAGCTACAGTGTTCCAGTTTTTCCAGTGTCATCTACAGTGGGTTTTTATTGTTCCAGTGTCAGCTACAGTGTTCCGGGTTTTTCCAGTGTTTAGCTACAGGTTTTAGAGTTTTTCCCCGTGTCAGCTACAGTGTTCCAGTGCGCTTTCAGTGTTTTCCCTTGTTCCCCCGGGCATCTACAGGGTTTCCCGTTGTTCCAGTGTCACACGGTTTTTGTGTCCTACAGTGTTTTCCCGTTGTTTCCCGGTCCCCCCTACATGGGTTTCCCGTTTGGGTTTCCCGGTCGCTACATGTTCCAGTTGTTCCCTGTCAGCTACTTTTTTTCCAGTTGTTCCATGTCATCTACAGGTTTTCCCGTTTTTTCCAGTGTCAGCTGCAATGTTTTCCCCTTTACATTGTCAGCAAAAGTGTTTTTTGTCACCCTGGGCAGCTACAGTGGCCCCCCTCGCACTGTCCGTTAGAGTGGGTTTCCCTTTTCAACCCACAGTGTTTTCCCAATTTTTTTCCAGTGTCAGCAAGTGTTCCAGTTTTTCCAAATTCAGCAAAAAAGTGTTCCCTTGTTCCATTGTCAGCTACAGTTTTCCATTGTTCCAGTGCCCGCTAAAAACGTTCCCCGTTGTTTCCCTTTTTCCCCTACAGTGTACCGTTGTTTTTCCCAAAGTTTAGTTACAAATTTTTCCCGTCACACTGCAGCTAAGTGTTCCCGTCACACTGTCAGCTACAGTGACCCTTCCCCAATGCCATCAAAATGTTCCCCCCTCCCCACTGTCAGCTACAAATGTTCCAGTTTCATCTTTCGTGTTCCCCGTGTCAGCTACATTTTTCCCGTGCACTACAGTGTTCCAGTGTCAGCTACAGTGTTTCCCTTGTCACTTTCCGTGTTTCCCGTGTCCCTACAAATGTTCCAGTGGGCAGCTACATGTTCCAGGTCATCAACAGTGGGTTTCCCGTTGTTCCAGTGTCCTCTACAGTGTTTTCCCTTTTTTCCAGTGTCAAACTACATGGGTTTCCCGTTTTTTTCCCCGTGTCATCTACAGGTTTTCCCTTGTTTCCCGGCAGCAAAAGTGTTCCAGTTGTTCCAGTGGGCATTTACGTGTTCCCTTTGTTCCAGGTCCCGCTACAGTGTTAGATTTTTTTCCAGTGTCCCGCCCACAGTTTTTCCCGTTTTTCTGGGTCACAAAAGTGTTTCCCCGGGTTTTTCCAGTGTCATCCCACAGTGTTCCCCGTTTGGGTTTCCCGTGTCACTACAGTGTTCCAGTGTCAGCTACCCGTTCCAGTTGTTCCAGTGTAATTCCCAAAATGTTCCAGTTGTTCCAGTGTCAGCTACGGTCCCGTGGGCAGCTACAGTGGTTTTTTAAATTTTTTTCCAGTGGGCATCTACATGTTTCCCGTTGTTCCAATTTTTCCCGCTACAGTGTTCCAGTTGTTCCAGGTTTATTTTACGGGGTTTTCCCAAATTTTTTCCCGTGTCAGCTACAGTGTTTCCCCGTTGTTCCAGGTCATCCCACAGTGTTTCCCGTTGTTCCAGTGTAATAAAAGGGGTTTTCCCGTTTTTTCCCGTGCAGCTACAGGGTTTTCCCGTTGTTCCAGTGTCATCTACAGTTGGGCCCCTTTTTTTCCAGTGTCACCCGCCAATGTTCCCGTCACAAATTTTTCACTTTCAGTTTTTTCCCCCACAAATGTCCAAACTACGTGGCCCCCCGTCGCACCCGTCAGTTTAAGTGTTCCATTGTCAACTCCCGTGTTCCAATTGTTCCAGGGGTCAAACTACAAGGTTTCCCCGTTGTTCCAGTTCAAACTACAGGGTTCCCCGTTTTTTCCCCTTGCCCCTACAGGGTTTCCCCTTTTTCCAAATGTCAGCTACAAAGGTTTTCCCGTTGTTTCCCTTTTTCAGCTCAGTGTACCAGTTTTTTCCAATGTCAATTAAAATGGGTCCCCTCACACGGGCACTACATTGTTCCCCCTCACACTGTCAGCTACAGTTTCCCCCCTCACAATGCCACTTAAAAGGTCCCCGTCACACTTTTCAGCTACAAATTCCAGTGTCAGCTACAGTGTTTCCCCCGTCAGCTAAAAGTGTTCCAGGCAGCTACAGTGTTTTCCCTGTCATCTACAGTGTTTTCCCTTTTTTCCCCCCGTCATCTACATGTTCCAGTTGTTCCAGGTCAGCACAGTGTTTTCCCGTTGTTCCAGTGGGCATCTTCATGTTCCCGTTGTTTTTCCCGGGCCAGCTACGTGGTTTTCCCTTTTTTCCCCGTGTCATTTACAGTGTTCCATTGTTTCCCGTGTCACTACAGGTTAAAAGTTGTTCCCTGTCAGCTACAGTGGTTTTCCAAATTTTTTCTAAATGTCAAACCCACATTTTTTCCCGTTGTTCCAGTGTCACTAAAAGTGTTTCCGTTGTTCCCAGTGCACTTTCAGTGTTTTCCGTGTCCCGCTACAGTGTTCCATTGTTCCAGTGTCATTTTACATTTTTCCAGTTTTTTCGGGGTCAGCTACATGTTCCAGTTCAGCTACAGTGTTTCCAGTTTTTCCATGTCAACTACGTGTTCCGTTGTTCCGTTTTCAGCACAGTTTTTCCCTTTGTTTCCCGTGTTCCCTCTACAGGTTTCCAAATTTTTCCAGTGTCACTTTCAGGTTTCCCGTTTTTCCAGTTCCCTCTACAGTGTTTCCCGTTGTTTTCCGTGTCAGCTACAGTGTTCCCCGTTGTTCCAGTGTCACTACAGGTTTTCCCTTGGGTTTCCCGTGTCCTACAGTGTTCCAGTTTTTCCCCGTGTCAGCTGCAATTTTTTTCCCGCACAAATTTTCAGCTACATTTCCGCCACCCGCACACAGTGCTCCCCCCGCACTGTCAGTTAGAGTGTTTCCCTTGTCATAAAATGTTCCAATTGTTCCCGTGTCAGCTACAGTGTTCCAGTTTTCCCCGTGTCAGCTACAGGGTTTTCCCGTTTTTTTTTTGTCACTACAGTGTTTTTCCCCTTGTTCCAGTGTCACTTAAAAACCGTTCCCGTTTTTTCCATTGTCAGCAAAAGTGTACCAATTGGGTTCCCAAAGTCATTACAGTTTTCCGCACACTTTCAGCTACAGTGTTCCCGTACAAATGTCAGCTACAGGTGTTCCCGTCACAATGCCCCGCCCACAGTGTCCCCGTCAACACTGTCAGCTAAAAGTGTTCCAGGTTTAGCTACCCTTTTGGGGCCAGGTCCCGCTAAAAAAGTGTTCCAGTGTCAGCTACAGTGGGTTTCCCGGGGTAAACTAAAAGGTTCCTTGTCCCGCTAAAAGGGTTTCCCTTTCAGCAAAAGTGTTCCAGTTTTCACTACATTTCCGTGTCAGCTAAAAGTGTTTCCAAATGTCAGCCCCAGTGTTCCAGTTTTTTCCAGTGGTCAGCTACAGTGTTCCAGTTCAGCTACATTTTTCCAGTGTCCCCTACAGTGTTTCCCTTGTCACTACAGTGTTCCATGTCAGCTACAGTGTTTTCCCGTGGGCAGCTACGTGGGTTCCCGTGTCACTACAGTGTTTTCCCGGCACTACAGTGTTCCGTTTTTTCCAGTTCCCCCTACAGTCTTTTCCAATTTTTCCAGTGTCACTAAAAGTTCCCCGTTGTTTCCCGTGTCATCTAAAAGTGTTCCAGTTGCTCCAGTGGGCAGCTACAGTGTTCCAGTTGTTCCATTTTCCTCACATGTTCCAGTTGTTTTTCCCTGTCACTACAGTGTTCCAGTTTTTTTCCCGGTCAGCTACAGTGTTAAGTTTTTTTCCATTTTCAGCTACATTTTTCCAGTGCAGCTAATTTTTCCAGTTGTTCCAGTTCAAACTAAAAGTTTTCCATTGTTCCGTGTCAGCTACAAATGTTCCAGTGTCAGCTACAGTGTTCCATTGTTTCCCAGGTCATCTACAGTGTTCCAGTTGTTTTCCCGTGTCAAACAAAAGTGTTTTTTAGTTGTTTTCCCTTCAGCTACAATGTTCCGTTGTTTTCCCGTTCATCTACAGTGTTTTCCCGTTTTTCCAGTGTCAGCTGCAAAGTTCCCGCACAAGTCACTACAGTGTTCCCGCAAACTGTCAGCCAAAAATGCTCCCCCCGCACGACAGGGTTTGAAATTTTTTCCAAATTTTCAACTACAGTGTTTTCCCAAATTTTTTCCAGTGTCCCGCTACAGGGGTTTCCCGTTGTTTTCCTGTCAAACTACAGTGTTCCCAGTTTTTTTCCATTGTCCCGCTACATGGTTCCACTTTTTTCCATGGCAGCTACAACGTTCCCGTTTTCCATTTTCCCCCTACAGTGTACCATTTTTTTCCCAAAGGGCCCGTTACAGTGTTTTCCCCCCACCTGTCACTACAGTGTTCCCGTCCCCAAATGTCACTACAGTGTTCCCGTTTACAATGCTAGCTACAGTTTCCCCCTTTACACTGTCAGCTCAGTTTTTCCGTGTCACTCAGTGTTTTTCCCGTGGGCCCGCTACCCGTGTTCCAGTGTAGCTTTCGTGTTCCATGTCAGCTAAAAGTGTTCCCCTTGTCCCGCTACATTTTTCCCCGTGCAGCTACAGTGTTTTTTTGTGTCAGCTACAAATTTCCAGTGTCATCTACAGTGGGGGCCCTTGTTCCAGTTCCCCTACGTGTTTCCCTTGTTCCCGTTCAGCTAAAAGTGTTCCAGTTTTTTCCAGTGGGCATCTACATGTTTTTCCCGTTTTTCCAGTGTCACTACAGTGTTCCAGGGTTTTTCCAGGTCATTTACAGTGGGCCCCGGTTTTTTCCATGTCCAAACTACAGTGTTTAAGGTTTTTTTTCCAGTGTCACAAAAGTGTTCCAGTTTTTCTAGTGTCAGCTACAGTTTTTCCAGTTGTTCCCAAATTCAAACCCCAAAAGTGTTCCATTGGGTTCCCGGTCAGCTACAGTTTTCCAGTGGGCAGCTACAGTGGGTTTCCCGTTGTTCCAGGGGTCATCTACAGTGTTCCAGTTGTTCCCCGGTCAGCTACGTGTTTTCCCTGTCCCGCTTTCAGGGGTTTCCGTTGGGTTTCCCGTGTCATCTAAGGTTTCCCGTTGTTTCCCCGTGTCAGCTACAGTGGGTTCCCCGTTGTTCCAGTTTCCCTCTACATTTTTTCCAATTTTTTCCAGTGTCAGCACAGTGTTCCATTGTTCCCTGTCATCTACAGGTTCCAGAGTTCCAAAGGGGCAGCACAGTGTTCCAGTTTTTTTTCCTTCAGCTACAGGTTTTTTCCAGTTTTTTCCAGTGTTCCCTCTACATGTTCCAGTTGTTCCATTTTCACTGCAATGTTTTCCCCTCACATTTTCGCTAAGTGTTCCCGTCACACGTCAGCTACAGTGCTCCCCCCTCGCACTGTCAGTTTTGAGTGTTCCAATTTTCCAAATACAGTGTTCCAATTTTCCAGTGTCAGCTACAGGTTTTTCCCGTTGTTCCGTGTCAGCAAAAGTGTTCCAGTTGTTCCCTTGTCAGCTTTCAGTGTTCCACTTGTTTTCCCGTGTCCCGCTACAAACGTTCCATTGTTTTCCCTTGTCAGCTACGGTACCAGTTTTTCCAATGTCAGTTACAGTGTTTTCCCCTCACACTGTCAGCTACATGTTCCCGTCACCCCTGTCATACAGTTTCCCGTCACAATGCCAGCTACAGTGTCCCCGTCAAAACCCTTTTTGCTACAGTTTTCCCAGTGTCCCCTACATGTTCCCCGTGTCAGCTACAAAGGGTTTCCCGGTCACTACCCGTGTTCCAGTTTTCACTACAGTGTTCCAATTTCAGCTACAGTTTTTCCCGTGTCCCCGCTACGTGTTCCAGGTCACAAAAGTGTTCCAGTGTCAGCACAAATTTCCCCTTTTCAGCAAAATGGGTTTCCCGTTGTTCCATTTTCAGCACAGTTTCCAGTGTCAGCTACAGTGGGTTTCCCGGTAGCTACAAATGTTTCCCTTTCAGCTAAAATGTTTTCCCGTGTCAGCTACATGTTCCAGGTTCCCTACAGTGTTCCAGTGGGCACAAAATTTTTCCAGTGTCACTACCTGTTCCAGTTGTTCCAGTTCATCTACAGCCCCTTCCCCGGTTTTTCCCCGTTGGGCCTACAAGTTTCCATTTGTTCCATGTCATCACATGTTCCGTTGCTCCCCTGTCCCGGGTACATGTTCCAGTTGTTCCCGTGTCATCTACAGTTTCCAGTTGTTCCGTGTCCCGCTACGTTTCCCCCGTTGTTCCCCGGGCAGCTACAGTGTTTGATTTTTCCAGTGGGCGCTACAGTGTTCCGGTCCCGCTTTTCATGTTCCCCGTTGTTCCAGTGTCCCTCTACAGGGGTTCCCAGTTGTTCCAGTTTTTGCAAAAGTGTTCCATGTCAACTACAGTGTTTTCCCTTGTTCCAGTTTCATCTAAAAGTGTTCCCCGTTTTTTTCCAGTGTCAGCTACAGTGTTTTAAATTGTTCCATTTTCCAAAAAACAGTTTTCCATTTTTTTCCATTTTCAGCTACAGTGTTTTTCCCGTGCAGCTACAGTTTTCCATTGTTCACCCGTGTCCCTCTACAGTCTTTCCCGTTTGTTCCAGTGTCAGCTACAGTGTTCCGTTGTTCCCCTGTCAACTACAGTGGTTTCCCTTGTTCCCGTGTCACTACAAAATGTTTTCCCTTGTTCCAGTGTCATCTTTCATTTTTCCCCTTGTTCCAGTGTCGCAACAGTGTTTTCCCTTTTTTTCCCCCGCAGCTACAGTGTTTGAGGTTTTTTTCCCGGTCAGCTTTTTGTGTTTTCCCGTTGTTTTCCAAATTCAGCTACAGTGTTTCCCTTTTTTCCAGTGTCATCTTTCATGTTCCAGTTTTTCCAGTGCAGCTACAGTGTTCCCCGGGCAGCTACAAATGTTCCAGTGGGCACTACAGTGTTTCCCGGGTTTTTCCGTGCATCTACAGGTTTTCCGTTGTTCCCGTTCACAAAAGTGTTCCATTTGCTCCATGTCCAACCCACAGTGTTCCGTTGTTCAAAATGTCATCTCATGTTTTCCCGTTTTTTCCAGTGCAGCTACAGTGTTTCCCGTTGTTTTCCCGTGTCAGCTACAGTGGGTTTGAGTTGTTCCAGTTTCACTTCAGTGTTTTTAATTGTTCCAGTGTCACTACAGTGTTCCATTTTTTCCGTTTTCATCTACAGTGTTCCAGTTGTTCCATGTCACTACAGTGTTCCAGGGTCAGCTACAGTTGTTTCCCCGTTTTTTTCCAAATGTCCCTCTAAAATTTTTCCCCGTTGTTCCAGTGGGGCAGCTAAAAGTTTTCCCCTTTTGTTCCCCTGTCAGCCCACATTTTTCCAGTCGTCCCGTGCATTTTACAGGTTCCAGTTTTCCCCGTGTCAGCCCACCGTGTTTTTTCCCGTTTTTCCATTTTCATCACATGTTCCCGTTGTTCCAATTTTCATCACATGTTCCAGTTGTTCCCGTGTCAAACTTTCAGTGTTTCCCGTTGTTCCAGTGTCATCTACAGTGTTCCCCGTTTTTCCCCTGTCACTACAGTGTTTCCAGTTTTTTCCAGTGTCATTTTTAAAAGTGTTTCCGTTGTTTTCCCGTGTCAGCTACAGTGTTAGAGTTGTTCCAGTGTCGCTACAGTGTTCCCGTTTTTTCTAGTGTTCCCGCACAGTGGGTTTCCGTTTTTCATGACATTACAGTGTTTCCCGTTGTTTTCCCGTGTCCTACAGTGTTCCAGTGTTTAGCCCACAGTGTTTCCAGTTTTTTTTCCCGTGTCATCTACAGTGTTCCCCGTTGGTTTCCCGTGGGCAGCACAGTGTTTTCCCGTTTGGGGGCCCCGTGTCAACTAAAAGGGGTTTCCCGTTGGGTTTCCCTGTCCCCTTTCAGTGGGGGCCAAATTTTTTCCAGTGTCCCCTACGGTTTTCCCGTTTTTCCATTTTCAGCCAGTCTTCCAGTTGTTTTCCCTGGGCAGCTACAGCGTTCCAGTTGTTTCCCGTGTCATCAAAAGTGTTCCAGTTTTTTCCAGTGTCAACTCAGTGTTTCCCAGTTGTTACAGGTCAGCTACAGTGTTTCCCCTTGTTTTCAGTGTCCTCACAGTGCTCCAGTTGTTTTCCCGTGCCAGCTACAGGTTTCCATTTTTTTTCCATTGTCCCGCAAAAGGTTTCCCGTTGTTCCTTGCAGCTACAGTGTTCCAGTTTTTTCCCGTGTCCCGCTACAGTGTTCCAGTTTTTCCCTTTTTCAGTTGCCCGTGTTCCAGTTTTTTCCAGTGTCCCGCTAAAAGTGTTCCAGTTGTTCCCCGTTCCCGCTACAAATGTTCCAGGGTTTTTTCAATGTCAGCTAAAAAGTGTTTCCAGTTTGGTTCCCGTGTCAACCCGCAGGTTTTCCCTTTTTCCTGTCCCGCTACAGTGGGTTTCCGTTTCCAAAAACATTCTCCCGTTGTTCCATGTCAGCTACAAATGTTCCAGTTGTTCCAATTCAACCCCAGGTTCCAAATTTTTCCAGTGTCCCGCTACAGTGTTTCCCGTTGTTCCAGTGTCAGCCACAAATGTTTCCCGTTGTTTCAGTGTCAGCCCACGTGTTTCCAGTTTTTTCCATTGTCACTGCAATGTTTTCCCCTCCAATTGTCACTACAATTGTTCCCGTCCACAGTCAGCTACAGTGGGTTTCCCCCGCACGGTTTAGAGTGTTCCATTGTCAACTACAGTGTTTTCCCAAATTTTTCCAGTGTCAGCTACAGTGTTTTTCCCGTTTGGGGGCCGTGTCAGGGTACAAGGGGTTTCCCGTTTTTTCCCCTTTTCACTACCCGTGTTTCCCCCTTTTTTCCAGTGTCAGCTACAAAACGTTTCCCGTTGTTCCATTGTCCCGCTACAAATGTACCAGTTGTTCCTGTCAGTTACAGTTTCCAAATTTTTCCATTCTCCCCTACAGTGTTTTCCCGTTGTTTCCATTGTAACTACAAATTTCCCGTCAAAAACTGTCAAACTACCGTTTTCCCGGCACACGTCAGCACAGTGTTCCCGTCACAATGCCAGCTACATGCCCCCCCTCACAAATTTTCAGCTACAGTGTTCCCCCTCACAATGCCCGCTACACTTTTCCCCTCACAAATGTCGCTACAGTGTTCCCCTCACAATGTCCCCCTACAAATGTCCCCGTCACAATGTCAGATAAAGCCCTTTTTCCCCTTTACAACCGTCAGCTCCCAATGTTTTTCCCTACATTTTCAGCGGGAGTAAAATTTCCCGTCACACTGTCAGCTAGGTGTTCCCCCTCACGCTGTCCCCGCTACAGTTTCTCGCCCACTGTCACTGCAGGGTTTTCCCGTCACATTGTCACAAAATGTCCCCTTCACCCTGTCAGCTATGTTCCTTCATACTGTCCACTGCAGTGGTTTTTCCCCTCACACGTCAGTTGCAGTGTTCCTGTCACACTGTCCCGCTACAGTAAATTTCCCCTCCAAAACTGTCCCAAATGCAGTGTTCCCGCCAAACTGTCAGCTGCATGGGTTTCCCGTTAAACCCCTCACTACATTTTTTTTTTTTCCCTCACAATGTCAGCTACAGTGGTTTTCCCCTGACACTTTTCACTGCAGTGTTCCTGCCCCACGTCCCCTACAGTAATTTCCCCCACACGTCAACTTTCATGTTCCCCACACGTACTGCCTTTTTTTCCTTTTTACAAAAAGTCCCCTCAGTGTTTTTGGGCACACTGTCAGCTACAGTGTTCCCGTGAAAACGGCAGTACAGTGTTCCCCGTCCCCACTGTCGCTACAAAGTTTCCCGTCCCCCAAGGGCAGGGTACAGTTTCCCGTCAAAACTGTCCTACAGTGTTTTCCCCCCAAAACTGCAGTTGGGATTTTTCCCCCCCCTGTTAAACTACATTGGGTTTCCCGCACACGTTTACTATATGTTTCCCCTCCAAAAAACTGTCAGCTGAAGTGTTTTTTATCACAAATGTCAGCTACCGGGGTTTCCCGTCCAAAACTGTCAGCTGAAGTGTTTTTCCCGTCACACTGTCCCCTACAGCGTTTTTCCCGTCACAAAAGCCGCTGAATGTTCCTGTCACACTGTCAGCTACAGCCCTTCCTGTCCCCAAATGTTTGCTGAATGTTCCAGTCCAAAACTGTCACTACAAACGTTCCCGTCACCTGTCACTACAGCGTTTTTTGGTCACAAATGTCAGCTTTTCAGCGTTCCTGTCAAAACTGTCAGCTACACGTTCCTGTCCAACTTTGTCATACAGCGTTTCCGTCACACGTCAGCTACAGCTTTTTCCCGTCCAAAAACTGACAGCTACAGTGTTCCCCGTTTACCGGTTCCCGCTACAGCGTTCCTGTCACCAAATGTAAACTACAGCGTTCCTGTTTACACTGTCAACTGAAAATGTTTTCCCGTCACACTGCCCCGCTACAGCGTTCCTGTCACCCCTGGGCAGCTACAGCGTTTTCCCGTCCACCGGCAGCTACGCGTTTTTTCCCGCCAAACTGTTTAG
>NC_069424.1:25160589-25170589 GCF_026875155.1 Cherax quadricarinatus
CCTCTTTAAGGACCCATGGAGAGATGTTGTCTGGTTCCCACCGCCTTTGAGGTGTCAAGTTCGCATAGCAGCTTCTTCACCTCCTCCTTGGTTATATGTACCTCATCCAGCACTTGCTGGTGTGCCCCCCTGTTCTGATTTCCTGGAGTCCTACTGGTTTCCACTGTAAATACTTCTTTAAATCTGTGTTGAGCTCCTGACATACCTCTTGGTCGTTTCTTGTGAATTCCCATCGCCCTTCCTCAGTCTGATTACCTGGTCCTTGACTGTTGTTTTCCTCCTGATGTGGCTGTACAACAGCTTCGGGTCAGTCTTTACTTTTGATGCTATGTCATTTTCATATTGTCCTGAGCCTCCCTTCTTTATCTGTGCATATTCGTTTCTGGCTCTTCAGCTGATTTCTTTATTTTTCTGAGTTCTCTGTCTTCTGTACCTTTTCCATTCTCTAGTACACCTAGTTTTTGCCTCCCTACACCTTTGGGTGAACCAAGGACTCGTTCTGTTCTTCCCATTATTTCTGTTTCCCTTGGGAAACAACCTCTCCTCTGCCTCCTTGCATTTTGTTGCTACATAGTCCATCATTTCTTGTACTGGTTTTCCTGTCAGTTCCCTCTCCCACTGAATGTCTTGAAGAAGTTCCTCATGCTGAGTAGTTCCCCCTTTTGTAGTTTGTTTTTTCCCAGCCTATTCCTGCTACTTTCTCCACTTGGAGCTCAACTATGTAGTCGAAGCACAGAACCACATGATCACTAGCTCCCAGGGGCCTTTCATACATGATACCCTCGATGTCCGAACTACTCATGGTGAATACAAGGTCCAGCCTTGCTGGTTCATCCTCTCCTCTCTCTCTGGTAGTGTCTCTAACATGTTGATGCTTGAGGTTTTCCAGTACCACATCCATCATCTTGGCTCTCCATGTTTCGGGACCCCGATGGGGCTCCCATAACTAGTAACTTTGCTCCCCCCATGTGTGCTTTCCTGGCCACCTCGGCTAGTGTGTCGATCATTGCTCTGTTGCTCTCATCGTATTCTTCTCTTGGCCTCCTGCAGTTCTGTGGTGGGTTGTACATTACTGCAATTATCACCTTATGTCCCTCAGACTGGATTGTTCCTACTAAATAGTCCCTTTCGCCCGTGCCATCCATTCCTTCCATTTTCTCAAAACCCCACTGGTTTTTAATGAGCAGTGCAACTCCTCCTGCCCCTCTCCTGCCTCTGTCTTTCCTGAGGATTTGGTATCCGGATGGAAAGATTGAATCTGTTATTATTCTGGTGAGTTTTGTTTCTGTGAGTGCTATTATGTCTGGGGATGTCTCTTTGATTCTTTCGTGCCACTCCTCATACTTGTTTGTTATTCCATCTGCATTTGTATACCACACCTTCAACTTCTTTTCTAAGACTGTGGTCTGGGAGGTACATTGGGGTTGGGGAAGTGGGAGACCTGGTAAGGAACTATGGGTTGTTGCTGTGGGTGTGGAGTTTGTAATGTAGTGGGTGGGGCATTGGATGTGGCATGGGTGTTTTTAATTTAGAGTGTTTGGTTGCACTGGGGTTGACCTGGTTGGGAGCTTCTATAGGAAGTTGTGAGGAGGCTGTATTTGATCTTTTCTGAGTCTGCCCGATCTCCTGCTGTCTTCTCCATCCCTCTCTTTCCTCCTTTGCCCTTTTGTACCATCTCTCTTCAGTTTCTGCCTTTCTTCTTGTGTTCTGATTCGCGGTTCGAGATTACACCTTCCTGTATGCCGGCAGTCCCTTAATCGTGCTTTCTCCTGTGTGTGTGTATGGTGTGGTGTGTGTGTGTATTTGTGGTGTGTGTGTGTCGGTGTGTGTGTGTGTAATTGTGTGTGTGTGTGTGTGTGTGTGTGATGGGTGTGTGTGTGTGTGTGTGTGTTTGTGTGTGTACTCAACTAGTTGTACTCACCTAGTTGAAGGTTGCGGGGGTCGAGTCCGAGCTCCTGGCCCCGCCTTTCAATGATCGCCACTAGGGTCACTCTTCCCTGAGCCGTGAGGCTTTATCATAACCTCTGCTTAAAGCTATGTATGGATTCCTGCCTCCACTACATCGCTCTTCCCAAACTATTCCACTTACTGATACTCTGTGGCTGAAGAAATACTTCCTAACATCCTGTGTTCATCTGTGTTTTTAAGCTTCCAACTGTGTACCTTGTTACTGTGTCCAATCTCTGGAACATCCTGTCTTGTCCACTTGTCAATTCCTCTCAGTATTTTGTATGTTGTTATCTCCTCGCTCCCCTATCTACTCACTGTCCTCCAGTGTCGTCAGGTTGATTTTCCCTTAACCTCTCCTCGTAGGACCTATACCTCTTAGCTCTGTGACTAGTCTTGTTGCAAACCTTGCACTTTCTCTAGTTTCTTTACGGTGCTTGGTAGGTGTGGGTTTCCAAACTGATGCCGCATACTCCAAATATGGGCCTAACGCTATACGGTGTTACAGGGTCCTCGAACGATTCCGTATTAAGATGTCGGAATGCTTGTTCTGAGGTTTGCTAGGCGCCCATATGCTGCAGAGTATTTGGTGATGTGCGCTTCAGGAGATGTGCCTGGTGTTATAACTCACCCAAGATCTTTTTCTTGAGTGAGTTTGTAGTCTCTGACCCCCTAGACTGTACTCCGTCGTGCGGCCTTCTTTGCCTTCCCCAATTTCATGGACTTTGCACTTGGTGGGATTTGAACCCAGAGCCAATTGCTGGACCAGTTCTGCAGCCTGTCAGATCCCCTTTGTAGTTCTGCCTGACCGGTCTTCGATGAGTGTATTCTTCTCATCATCTTCACGTCATCTGCAAACAGGGACACCTCAGAGTCTATCCTTCCGTCATGTCGTTCACAAATACAGGAAACAGCATGGTGCTGGACTGACCCTGCGGGAACCCCTGCTGGTCACAGGATGCCACTCTGACACCTCGACGTACCATGATCGCTGCTGTCTTCCTGACAAGTATTCCCTGATCCAATTGTTTGGTAGTGCCTTCTGTTATCCCTGCTTGTCCTCAGTTTTTGCACCAATCTTTGTGTGGAACTGTGTCAAAGCCTTCTTGCAGTCCAAGAAAATGCAATCCACCCACCCCCTCTCTCTCTTGTCTTACTGCTGTCACCATGTTCATAAGAACTCCAGTAGGTATTGTGACACAGGATTTCCCGTCCCTGAAACCATGCTGGCTGCTTTGTTGATGAGATCATCCTTTCTAGCGTGTTCACCACTCTATCCTGATAATCTTCTCCATGATTTTGCATACCTATACATGTCCCTGTGACACTGGTCTGTAGTTTAATGCTTCATGTCAGTCTCCTTTTTTAAAGATTGGGACTACATTTGCTGTCTTCCATGCCTCAGCAATCTCCCTGTTTCGATAAGATGTATTGAATATTGTTGTTAGGGGGTACACATAAGCGCCTCTGCCTCCCTCACTCAATACCATGGGGAGATGTTATCTGGCCACATTGACCTTTGAGGTATTAGCTCACTCAGAAGCCTCTGCACTTCTTCCCTCGGATTGTGTGCACTGTGTCCAGCACTGGTGGTGTGCCCCAACCTCTCTGTCTTCTGGAAGTCCCTTCTGTCTCCTCTGTGAAACACTTCTTTGAATCTCTTGTTGAGTTCTTCACATATTTCCCGGTCATTCATGTTTGTCTCTCCTCCTTCCTTCCTTAGCCTGATTACCTGCGTTCCTTGACTGTTGTTTTCCTCCTGATGTGGGCTGTACAAGTCAGTTTCGGTCAGATTTGGCTTTCGCTCTGCTATGTCATTTTCAATTGTCTTTGGGCCCTCCCTTCTTATCTGTGCATATTCATTTCTGGCTCTACGTACTGTTCTCCTTATTCTCCTGGGTCCTTTGCCTTCTATATTTCTTCCATTCCCTAGCCCACACTTGGTTTTTGCCTCCCTGACCTTTGGGCCCACTTGGTAAACCATGGCTCATCCTGCTTTTCATTACTTCCTGTTTACCCTTGGGTACAAAAACCTCTCCTCAGCCCCTTGCATTTTTTGATACATTATTCCATCATGACTCTAACTGGCTTCCCTGCCAGTTCTCTGTCCACTAACCCGTTCAGGTAGTTCCTCATTCTGTGAGTCCCTTTCTTGTAGTTTGGCTTCATTCGTTCCTGGCCTTCCTGCTTATCCCTCCACTTGTAGTCTTACTGTGAATTCGATGACTTACAACCACTGAGTCACTGGCCCCAAGGGGTCTTTCTATGTGATGTCCTCGATTCTGCACTATGAAGGTGAATACTAAGTCCAGCCTTGCTTGGTTCATTCCTCTCCTCTCGCTCTCTTGTAGTGTCCCTTACGTGTGCGTTACATGAATGTTCTCCAGTACCCACCTCCATCATTCTTAGCCCTCCAAGTATCTTGGCCCCCTGTGGGTCAAGTTTCCCAATCTATCTCCTTGTGGTTAAGTCACCCATGATCAGGAGCTTTGCCCTGCTTGCTGAGCTTTTGGCCACTCTAGCCAGTGTGTCAACCAATCGCTCTATTGCTTCGTCGTACTCTTGCCTTTTGGCCTCCTGCTTGTTCTGTGGTGGGTTATACTCACTGCTATTACCACCTGGGGACCTGCAGAGTGAAGAGTTCCCACTATGTAATCACTTTCTTGTCTCCGCTATCTCCTCTCTCCAGCTCATCAAATTCCGGCGATTTTTGGATCAGCAACGCCCATCCTCCACCCCCCCTGTTCCCTCTGTCTTTCCTCAGGATTTGGTATCCCGTTTAGGAATGATGGCATCTGTTTATCATACCTGTAAAGCTTGGGTTTTCTGTGAGAGCTATGATGTCCGGTGATGCTTCTTATGACTCTTTCTTTGCCACTCCTCCCACTTATTTGTTATTCCATCAGCGTTTGTGCTACCATACCTTCAGTTTCCTTTCCAACACTGTGGTTTGGGGGGCCTGTTGCGCGGTGGGAGACCTGGTGGCACATGTGGGATTCTGTAGCTTGGTGTTGGGTGGAGGCTGTGGTATGTATTGTAGGGTGTGTTGGATGGTGTGATAGGTTGTTTGGTTTGAGAGTAGTTGTGTGTGTGCTATTGCCCTTGCTGTTCTGTCCTTCTCTGACTGACCTCTGCTGGTCCCTCCTTGTCTCTTTCCTAGCTCCTTTCGCTTTTTTGTCCTCTACGCTCACTGCTGTCGTTCTGATTTGTCTGTATCTCTGTTTAGGAACACCCTCTCGGCGTACTCTTCCGAGTGAGTATTTCAATCGTGGTTTCTCTTGGGAGGATCCTGTTCCGCACTGGTTCCGTCCTTGAGAATCAGCTTGATTGGTCGGTTTCTTCCTTCGGAGTACCCCCTATTCTCTGAAAATTTACAATCTCGTCCCTCTCTTCACCTTTTCTGTGATGATTTTCTCAATCTCCTTCCTTTCTTCTGCTTCCTTTCAGTGTGTGTCCTTTCCTACTCTCTCTTGAAGCCCATGGATAAACACTTGGATTTTGCCTTTTTCCTGGCATTGCTCAGCCCTCTGTGACTCTGGAATCCTGCCTGTATGTGGCAGTTTCTCCCTTGATTTTTTCCAGTGGGCTTTTGATAGCCTTGTTGTGCCTCAGCATTCGAACCAATCACCCTCTCATCTGCAACCAGTTGATCTTCCCTTTCACTCCTTGGTCCTCCTTGGCAGATTGATGTGACCTTAGCATAATTCATAATTCCTTCCTTCCTGTTCAGCCTCGCAGCTTGTGTGTGTATGTGTGTGAGTGTGTACTCACCTAGTTGTACTCACCTAGTTGAGGTTGCAGGGGTCGAGTCCAAGCTCCTGGTCCCGCCTCTTCACTGGTAGATACTAGGTCATCTCCGTAACCTATGAGCTTTAATCGTACCTCTGCTTAAAGCTATGTATGGATCCTGCTCCACTATTCACTTCCCAAACTATTCTCACTTCCTGACGTACTCTGTGGCTGAAGAAATAACGTCCTAACATCCCTTTGATTCATCTGTGTCTTCAGCTTCCAACTGTTTCCCTTGTTGCTGTTGTCCAGTCTCAGGAACATCCTGTCTTTGTCCCTTAGTCAATTCCTCTCAGTATTTTGTAAGTCGTTATCATGTCCCCCCATATCTCTCCTGTCCCCATGTCGTCAGGTTGATTTCCCGTTAACCATCTCATAGGACATCTCTTAACTCTGGGCTAGTTCTTGTTGGCAAACCTTGCCACTTTCTCTAGTTTCTTTACATGCTTGGCATAGGTTGGGTTCCAACTGGTGCCTCATACTCCAATATTGGCGTTAATTGTACACGGTGTACAGGTGTCCTGAACGTTCCATATTAAGATGTCGGAATGCTGTTCTGAGTTTGCAGGCGCCATATGCTGCGCATTTATTTGGTTGACGTGCGCTTCAGGAGATGTGCCTGGTGTTTATACTTCACCCAAGATACTTTTTCTTGGAGTGATGTTTGTAGTCTCTGGCCCGTAGACTGTATCTCAGTCTGCGGTCTTCTTTGCCCTTCCCCAATCCTCATGACTTTGCACTGGTGGGATTGAACTCAGGGCCAGTTGCTGGACCAGGGTCTGCAGCCTGTCCAGATCCCTTTGTATTTCTGCCTGGGTCTTCGATCGAATGAACTCTTCTCATCAACTTCACGTCATCTGCAAAACAGGGACACCTCGGAGTTTATTCCTTCCGTTATGTCGTTCACAATACAAGAATCTGCACTGTCCTAGGACTGACCCCTGTGGGACCCCGCTGGTCACAGGTGCCCACTCTGACACCTCGCCAACGTTTAACCATTACTCGCTGCTGTTTCCTGACAAGTATTCCATGATCCATTGCAGGTTCTTCCTGTTATCTTTTTTGGGCTTTTTGGGGTCCTCCAGTTTTTGCACTAATCTCTTGTGTGGTACTGTGTCAAACGCTCTTCTTGCAGTTGAAGGAGAAAATGCAATCCACCCACCCCTCTCTCTCTTGTCTTACTGCTGTCAACCATGTCATAGAACTCCAAGTAGTTTTGGTCACAGGATTTCCCGTCTCTTGAAACCATGTGGCTGCTGGGATGAGATCATTCCTTCTAGATGTTCCACCATTCTTCTCCTCACAATCTTTTCCATGATTTTGCATGTATACATGTCAGTGTGACACTGGTCTGTAGTTTAGTGCTTCATGTCTGTCTCCTTTTTTTTTAAAGATTGGTAACACATTTGCTGTCTTCCATGCCTCAGGCAAATCTCCCTGTTTCGATAGATGTATTGAATATTGTTTTAGGGGTACACATAGGCGCCTTGCTTCCGCTCTCAGGAACCCATGTGAGAGAGGTTATCTGGCCCCATTTTGCTCTTTGAGGTATCTAGGCTCATCAGAACCCTCTTCACTTCTTCCTCTCGGTTGTGTGTTACTGTGTCCAGCACATGGTGGATCCCCCATCTACCCCACCTTCTCCGTCTTTCTGGAGCCCTTCTGTCTCCTTATGTGAAACACTTCTTATGAATCTCTTGTTGAGTTCCTCAATACTTCACGGGTCATTCTTGTTGTCTTCTACTTCCTTCCTTAGACTGATTACCTGGTCTTGAAGGTTGTTATCTTCCTGATGAGGCATGTACAACAGCTTCCGGTCAGATTTGGCTTTTGCTGCTATGTCGTTTTCATATTGTCTTTGGGCCTCCCTTCTTATCTGTGCATATTCGTTTCTGGCTCTACGACTGCTCTCCTTATTCTCCTGGGTCCTTTGCCTTCTATATTTCTTCCATTCCCTAGTACACTTGGTTTTTGCCTCCTTGCATCTTTGGGTGAACCATGGGCTCATCCTGGCTTTTTCATTATTCCTGTTACCCTTGGGTACAAACCTTGGGTACAAAGGGATCTGGACAGGCTGCAGACCTGGTCCAGCAACTGGCTCCTGGAGTTCAACCCCACCAAGTGCAAAGTCATGAGGATTGGGGAAGGGCAAAGAAGACCGCAGACGGAGTACAGTCTAGGGGGCCAGAGACTACAAACATCACTCAAGGAAAAAGATCTTGGGGTGAGTATAACACCAGGCACATCTCCTGAAGCGCACATCAACCAAATAACTGCTGCAGCATATGGGCGCCTGGCAAACCTCAGAACAGCATTCCGACATCTTAATAAGGAATCGTTCAGGACCCTGTACATCGTGTACGTTAGTCCCATATTGGAGTATGCGGCACCAGTTTGGAACCCACACCTAGCCAAGCATGTAAAGAAACTAGAGAAAGTGCCAAGGTTTGCAACAAGACTAGTCCCAGAGTTAAGAGGTATGTCCTATGAGGGAGGTTAAGGGAAACCAACCTGACGACACTGGAGGACAGGAGAGATAGGGGGGACATGGTAACGACTTACAAAATACTGAGAGGAATTGACAAGGTGGACAAAGACAGGATGTTCCATAGACTGGACACAGCAACAAGGGGACACAGTTGGAAGCTGAATACACAGATGAATCAAAGGGACGTTAGGAAGTATTTCTTCAGCCACAGAGTAGTCAGGAAGTGGAATAGTTTGGGAAGCGATGTAGTGGAGGCAGGATCCATACATAGCTTTAGGCAGAGGTACGATAAAGCTCATGGTTCAGGGAGAGTGACCTAGTAGCGACCAGTGAAGAGGCGGGGCCAGGAGCTTGGACTCGACCCCTGCAACCTCAACTAGGTGAGTACAACTAGGTGAGTACACACACGCACACACACACACACACATACACACACACACATACACACATACACACACACATACACACATACACACACACATACACACACAAACACACACACACACACCACATACACACACACACACACTCGTTCACCCTCCCCCTCCCCACCCCTCCCCACTCCTCTCCCACATAGCCACAGTTCCTCCACTACCCCCCCCACACTCTGACATACACACTACTAACCTAACATACAGAACTAATAGGTTTCCCACTCTGAGGCAATCAGGATAAAACAAAAATGGGTTGCCAGAGAGCAACAAGAAAAACCAAGGGACAGGAGGAGGAAGCTGCAAAGGAAGATTGGGCAGCAGAGCTCATAAAAAGGGATCATGAATTGGAAAAGAAACTAGAAGAACTTAGCATGAGAATGGAAGAGAGGATAGATATGGAAAGCAGGAAGTGGGAGGTGCATGTCAAGGCTGCAGAGGCTAGGATACAGAGTTTAGAAGAGGAACTGAAAAATCTGAAACAGCCTAAAGAACTAAAGAACATTTTGGGATTGACAGCAGAGACTGCTACCTCAGCCACAAATAAGGGGACAGTAGGGAAAGAAGGAGCACAACTGCATGGAGAAGCTCTATCAGAAAAGACTGTAGTAAATGAAAGAGCTAAGCTTTATGTGGAGGCCCTAACAGACAACAACAGAGCCCAAAGAAAGCCGAGAAGGGAAAATGACAGGCCACTGAGCCCAAGTACATTAGCTAGTGAAACTGAAGAAAGGAAAGCTGCAGTGGAAGAAACCAAATTAAATGAGGGGATACACAGGGATATGAAGTGGGAGAATGAAAGGGTGAGGTCAGTCTTTGTGTATGGTCTCCAGGAAGTTGAAGGGGAAACATATGAAGCAAGAAAACAAGGGGAAAAAACAATTGAAAGTATCATGAAAGCAATAGGAGAAGACGACATGACCCAGCTGGAAAATTTTCGGAGAATAGGGGGGTTTGTAAAAAAAAGAACCCGGCCAGTGAAAGTGACCTTCAAGGCAGAAGCGACTTGGAACAGATCCGCAGGAGAAAGCACGATTAAAGGACTGCCGGCATACAGAACGTAGTAATCTCGACCGCGAAAACACAAGAAGAAAGGCAGAAACTGTGAGGAGATGGTACAAAGGCGAAGGAGGAAAGAGAGGGGATGGAGAAACAGACAGGAATCTGAACCCCATGGAAGAAGATCAAAATAGATCCTCCCTCAACAACTTCCTATAGAAGCCCCCAACCAGTCAACCCCAGTGCAACCAAACACTCTAAATTAAAACACCCATGCCACATAAAATGCCCCCATCCCCTACATTACAAACTCCACCCCCACAGCATCAACCCATGTTCCTTACCA
>NC_069424.1:25178089-25213089 GCF_026875155.1 Cherax quadricarinatus
TTTACCCAAGGGTAACAGGGGTAATGAAAAAGCCAGGATGAGCCCATGGTTTACCAAAGGTGCAGGGAGGCAAAAACCAAGTGTGCTAGGGAATGGGAAAAAATATAGAAGGCAAAGGACCCAGGGGAATAAAGGGGAAAAAGTCGTAGAGCCAGAAATGAATATGCACAGATAAGAAGGGAGGCCCAAAGACAATATAAAATGACATAGCAGCGAAAGCCAAATCTGACCCGAAACTGTTGTACACCACATCAGGAAAGGAAAACAACAGTCAAGGACCAGGTAATCAGGCTAAGGAAGGAAGGAGGAGAGACAACAAAATGACCGGGAAGTATTTAAGAAAATCAACAAGAATTCAAAGAAGTGTTCACAAGGAGACAGAAGGACTCCAGAAAGACGGAGAGGTGGGGCCAAAACCACCAAGTGCTGGACACAGTGCACACAACCGAGGAAGAAGTGAAGAGGCTTCTGATGAGCTAGATACCTCAAAGGCAATGGGGCCAGATAACTCTCCCCATGGGTATTGAGAGAGGGAGCAGAGGCGCTATGTGTACCCCTAACAACAATATTCAATACATCTATCGAAACAGGGGGATTGCCTGAGGCATGGAAGACAGCAAATGTATCCCAATCTTTAAAAAGGAGACAGACATGAAGCATTAAACTACAGACCATGTCACGACATGTTAGTATGCAAAATCATGGAGAAGATTAAACAGGAAGAGTGGTGGAACACCTAGAAAGGATGATCTCATCAACAGCAGCCAGCATGGTTTCAGGGGCGGGAAATCCTGTGTCACAAACCTACTGGATTCTATGACATGGTGACAGCAGTAAGACAAGAGAGAGAGGGGTGGGTGGGTTGCATTTCTTGGACTGCAAGAAGGCGTTTGACACAGTTCCACAAAAAGAGATTGGTGCAAAAACTGGGGGACCAAGCAGGGGTAACAGGGAAGGCACTACAATGGATCAGGGAATACTTGTCAGGAAGACAGCAGCGAGTCATGGTACTGGCGAGGTGTCAGAGTGGGCACCTGTGACCAGCGGGGTCCCGCAGGGGGTCAGTCCTAGGACCAGTGCTGTTTCGGTATTTGTGAACGACATGACGGAAGGAATAGACTCTGAGGTGTCCCTGTTTGCAGATGACGTGAAGTTGATGAGAAGAATACACCGATCGAAGACCAGGCAGAACACAAAGGGATCTGGGCAGGCTGCAGAACTGGTCCAGCAATTGGCTCCTGGAGTTCAATCCCACCAAGTGCAAAGTCATGAAGATTGGGGAAGGGCAAAGAAGGCCGCAAACGGAGTACAGTCTAGGGGGTCAGAGACTACAAACCTCACTCAAGGAAAAAGATCTTGGGGTGAGTATAACACCAGGCACATCTCCTGAAGCGCACATCAACCAAATAACTGCTGCAGCATATGGGCGCCTAGCAAACCTCAGAACAGCATTCCGACATCTTAATAAGGAATCGTTCAGGACCCTGTACACCGTATACGTTAGGCCCATATTGGAGTATGCGGCACCAGTTTGGAACCCACACCTAGCCAAGCACGTAAAGAAACTAAGAAAGGTGCAAAGGTTTGCAAACAAGACTAGTCCCAGAGCTAAGAGTATGTCCTACGAGGAGAGGTTAAGGGAAATCAACCTGACGACACTGGAGGACAGGAGAGATAGGGGGACATGATAACGACATACAAAATACTGAGAGGAATTGACAGGTGGACAAAAACAGGATGTTCCAGAGATTGGACACAGTAACAAGGGGACACAGTTGGAAGCTAAAGACACAGATGAATCACAGGGATGTTAGGAAGTATTTCTTCAGCCACAGAGTAGTCAGTAAGTGAATAGTTTGGGAAGCGATGTAGTGGAGGCAGGATCCATACATAGCTTTAAGCAGAGGTACGATAAAGCTCACGGCTCAGGGAGAGTGACCTAGTAGCGATCAGTGAAGAGGCGGGGCCAGGAGCTCGGACTCGACCCCCGCAACCTCAACTAGGTGAGTACAACTAGGTGAGTACATACACACACACACACACACACACACACACACACACACACACACACACACACACACACATACACACACACACACACACACACAACACACACACACACACACACACACACACACACACACACACACACACACACACACACACACACACACACACACACACACACACACACACACACACACACACACACACACACACCACACACACTAAAAACAGAAAATATGTTTTTTAAACTTTTATCTCTGCTCAGAAATTGATCAATTACGCTAACTGTGGAGACAACCACCACTACCACCACTACCACCACTACCACCACTACCACCATCACTACCACCATCACTACTACCACACTACCACCATCACTACCACCACTACCACATACCACCACCATCACCACCACTACCACCATCACTACACCACCACACACCACTACCACCATACACCCTACACCACTCACCATCACTACCACCATCATACCACTCACTACCACCACTACACATCACTACCACTCACTACCACCATCTACCACATACACCACTACCACCACTACCACCATACTACCACCACTACCACACTACCACCACTCCATAATCCTACCCACTACCACACTACCACACTACCATACACCCCACACTACACACATACACCTACCACCACTACACCATCACTACCACCACTACACCATCATAATCACTACACCACTACCACATCACTACCCTCCACCACTACCACTACTACCACCACTACCACCACTCCCCACTCCATCACTACCACACTACCACTACTACCACCACTACCACACTATCCCACTACCACTTACACCACTACCACCACATACCATCATATCACTACGACCACTACCCACATCACTACACCACTACACCATCCCACTACCACCACTACCACCATACCAATCATACCCCCACTACCACATCACTACCACCACTACCACCATACACTATCACTACCACCACTACCATCACTACCACCACTACACTACTACCACCACTACCCATCACTACACCACTACCACTACCTACCACCACTACCACCACATCACTACCACCACTACCACTAATCACACTCACCATCACTACCACACACTACTACCACTACCACCACTAACCACCATCACTACCACCACTACCACCATACAATACGTCACTACCACCACTACCACACATCACTACCACCACTACCACCATCACTACCACCATACCACACTACCACCACTACCACATCACTACCACCACTACCACCATCACTACCACCACTACCACCATCACTACCACCACTACCACAATTACTACCACCACCACTACCGCGACTACTACCGCCGCCACCACCACCACCACCACCACCACTCCTACTACCACTACCACCACCACCACTACTACCACCACTACAACCACCACTGCCACCACTACCAGCACTACCACGACTACTGCCACTACTACCACTTCCACCACTACCACCTCAACTACCCTCATTAACACCACTACCACTTCCACCACTACCACCACAACTTCCCTCATTAACACTACTAGTACTACTACCACTATCACCTCCATCACCACCAGTACTACCACCAGTACTACCACCACTATCACCACCAATACCACTACAATCACCTCAACTACCACCACTACTACCACCACTATCACCATTACTACCAGCACTACCAGCACCACGACTTCTACCACTACTACCACCTCTTCTATCACAACTACCAGCACTTCCAGCACTATCACTACTACCACCATCATTTCTGCCTTCTCCACCATTACCACCACTACCACCAGAAATACCACAACTACCACCAGCACTACCAGCACTACCACCACCACTGCCGACACCATCACTACCACGACTACTACCACCACCACCGCTTCCAACAATACCGCCACAACTACCATCACTACCTCCACTACTACTACCACTATCACCACCACTACTACTACCAGCACTACTACCAACCATCCCCATCACCACCCCCCACCACCACTCACAACCACCAATACCAGCACTAACACCACACTTCCCCCACCATAACTGCCACCGTGTACCACCACTACAAGCCACCACCATAATAAGCACCACCACTCACTATAACAAGCTACTACCACCACTAACCAGCATCACCACTACTGCCACCACCACTACTACCTCCACTAAACTACCACCACCAATACCACAACTAACCACCACTAGCATCACCTTAACCACCAAATCAAACACCATATCTGCCACCTGACTTCCACCACCACCACAACTGTCTTAACTACCACCACATGTATCCCCACTACCACTAACAACTTCAAGCACTACCACCAAAAATACCCTCACTACCACCACAACTACCACAACTATCACCCATAATGACCCATTATAACCCTTTATTACCATTGCTATGCCATCATAACCGGCCGTAAAATCCATAATAACTCTTTAAAACCCATGATAACCCATTAAAACTCATAATGACCCATTATTGCCCATTATAACCAGGGTAGTCATGATAACCCATTAAAACCCATAATAACCTTTCAAAACCCATGATAACCCATTAAGACTTATAATGGTCCTTTATAAACCATTAATAATGATAGCCCATTAAAACCTATGATAACCCATTATAACCTATAATAACCCCTTAAAACCAATAATAGTCCATTAAAACCGATATCCCATTAAAACCCATGATAACCTACAAAATTCCGTGATAACCCATTAAACCCATGATAACCCATTAAACCCATAATAACCCATTAAACCCATGATAACCCATTAAACCCATAATAACCCATTAAACCCATAATAACCCATTAAACCCATAATAACCCATTAAACCCATGATAACCCATTTAAATCCATGATAACCCATTTAAACCATTTAAACCTGTTAAGAAAACTTCCTAAAAACCTTGAAGTGGAACGACAAATTTCCCTCTTTTTTTATTTTAGATTTCGGAATTTTTTTTAATGGTAAAAAAACGTTTTCTGTCTCGTTGTCTGTCTGTCTGTCTGTCTGTCTGTCTCACTATGTCTGTCTCTGTCTGTCTGTCTCACTATGTCTGTCTCACTATGTCTGTCTCACTATGTCTGTCTCTGTCTGTCTGTCTCACTATGTCTGTCTCTGTCTGTCTGTCTGTCTCTGTCTGTATGTCTGTCTCTGTCTGTCTCCTCCCATCAATCAAGGGAAAGCATCAAGTATCATCTGTACTGCACTGAGTGGGATCACCACTCACAGTCACTGTGGTACACTGAGTGGGATCACCACTCACAGTCACTGTGGTACACTGAGTGGGATCACCACTCACAGTCACTGTGGTACACTAGTGGGGATCACCACTACACAGTGTCACTGTTGGTACACTGAGTGGAATCACCACTCACATCACAGTGGTAACCTGAGTGGGATTCACCACTCACAGTCACTGTGGTACACTGAGTGGGATCACCACTCACAGTCACTTGTGTACACTTGAGTGGGATCACCACTCCACTAGTCACTGTGGTACACTGAGTGGGTGGGATCACCACTCATCAGTCACTGTGGTACACTGAGTGGGAATCACCACTCACAGTCACGTGGTAAAACACTGATTGGGATCCACACTCACAGTCACTGTGGTACACTGAGTGGATCACCACTCATCAAGCCAACTGTGGTCCACTGAGTGGGATCACCGACTCACAGTCAACTGTGGTAAACTGAGAGGGATCACACTCATCAGTCAGGTGTACACTGAGTTGGATCACCACTGTCACAGGGGGATCACTGTGGTACACTGAGTGGGATCACCACTCACAGTCAACTGTGGTACACTGAGTGGGATCACCACTCACAGTCACTGTGGTACACTGAGTGGGATCACCACTCACAGTCACTGTGGTACACTGGTGGGATCACCACCACAGTCACTGTGGTACAACTGAGTGGATCACCACTCACAGGTCACCTGTGTACACACTAGTGGGAATCACCACACACAGTCACAGTGGTACACTTGAGTGGGATCACCACCACAGTCACTGTGGTACACTGAGTGGGCTCACACTCACGTCCACTGTGGTACACTGAGAGGGTCACCACTCAAGTCACTGTGGTACACTGAGTGGGTATCACCACTCACAGTCACTTGTGGTACACTGAGTGGGAATCACCACTCACAGTCCACTGTTACACTGAGTGGGATCACCACTCACATTCATCTGTGGTACACTGAGTGGGATCACACACCTCCACAGTCACTGTGGTACCACTGAGTTGGGATCACCACCCAACAGTCACTGTGGGTACACTGAGTGGGATCACCACATCACAGTCACTGAGGTACACTGAGTGGGACACCACTCCATCACTGTGGTATACCTGAGTGGGATCACCACTCACAGTCATACTGTGTTACACAGAGTGGGATCACCACTCCACAGTCCACTGTGTACACTGAGTGGGATCACCACTCAACATTGTCAACTGGTGGTACACTGAGTGGGATCACCACTCACAGTCACTGTGGTACACTGAGTGGGATCACCACTCACAGTCACTGTGGTACATTGAGTGGGATCACCACTCACAGTCACTGTGGTACATTGAGTGGGATCACCACTCACAGTCACTGTGGTACACTGAGTGGAATCACCACTCAAGACCCTCTGTGGTACACTGAAGGGATCACCCACTCAACAGTACTGTGGTTAATCACTGAGTGGGATCACCACTCCACCAGTCACTGTTGTTCACTGAGTGGGGATCACCACTCACGTCACTGTGAACACTGATGGAATCACCACTCACAGTACTGAGGTACCTGAGTGGGATCACCACTCACAGTCAACTGTTGGTGTACACTGAGTGGGAATCACCACTCAACAGATCTCTGTGTACACTGAGTGGGATCACCACTCCAGTCACTGTGGTAACACTGAGTGGGATCACCACTCACGTCAAACTGTGTAACACTGAGAGGGATCACCACTCACAGTCACTGTGGTACACTGAGTGGGATCACCACTCACAGTCACTGTGGTACACTTAGTGGGATCACCACTCACAAGTCACCCCTGTGGTACACTGAGTGGGATCACCACTTCACAGTCATCTGTGGTACACTGAGTGGGATCACCACTCTACAAGTCACTGTGGTAAAAAAACACTGAGTGGTATCACCACTCACAGCCACTGTGGTACACTGAGTGGGATCACACCACATCACATCCACTGTGGTACACTGAGTGGGATCCACCACACACAGTCACTGTGGTAAACACTGAGTGGGATCACCACTCACAGTCACTGTGGTACACTGAGTGGGATCACACTTCACATCACTGTGGTACACAGAGTGGGATCACCACTCACAGTCACTGTGGTACACTGAATGGGATCACCACTCACAGTCCTGTTGGTACACGATGGGATCACCACTCACCAGTCTCTGTGGACACTGAGAGGGGATCACCAATCACAGTCACTGTGGACAACACTGAGTGGATCACCACTCACAGTCACTGTGGTACACCGAGTGGGATCACCACCATCAGTCACTGGGTACACTGAGTGGATCACCACTCACATCCACTGTGGTACACTGAGTGGGATCACCACCACAGTCAATGTGGTAACACCTGGAGTGGGATCACCACTACCAACATCACTGTGGTACAACTGAGTGGGATCACCACTCACAGTCCACTGTGGTAACTGATGGATCACCACTCACAGTCACTGTCACTGGTACACTGAGTGGGATCACCACTCACAGTCACTGTGGTACACTGAGTGGGATCACCACTCACAGTCACTGTGGTACACTGAGTGGGATCACCACTCACAGTCACTGTGGTACACTGAGTGGGATTCACCACTCACAGTCAACTGTTGTACAACTGAGGGGATCACCACTCACAGTCACTGTGGTACAACTGAGTGGGATCACCCTCACAGTCACTGTGGTAACACTGAGGGGACACCACTCACCAGTCACTGTGGTACACTGAGTGGGATCACCACTCACAGTCACTGTGGTACACTGAGTGGGATCACCACTCACAGTCCACTGTGGTACATATGAGTGATCACCATCACATCAACTGTGGACATTGAGTGGGATCACCACTCACAGTCACTGTGGTACACTGAGTGGGATCACCACTCACAGTCACTGTGGTACACTGAGTGGGATCACCACTCACAGTCACTGTGGTACACTGAGTGGGATCACCACTCACCGTCACATGTGTACAACTGATGGGATCACCACTCACAGTCACTGTGGTACACTGAGTGGGATCACCACTCACAGTCACTGTGGTACACTGAGTGGGATCACCACTCACAGTCACTGTGGTACACTGAGTGGGATCACCACTCCAGTCACGTGTACACTGAGTGGATCACCACTCACAGTCACTGTGTTACACTGATGGGATCACCACTCCACTATCACTGTGGGTAAACTGAGTGGATCACCACTCACAGTCACTGTGGTACACTGAGTGGGATCACCACTCACAGTCACTGTGGTACACTGAGTGGGATCACCACTCACAGTCACTGTGGTACATTGAGTGGGATCACCACTCACAGTCACTGTGGTACACTGAATGGGACGGGGGGGGGGGGCTCCCCCCCCCCTTCCACCGGCACCACTCACAGTCACTGTGGTACACTGAGTGGGATCACCACTCACAAGGTCCTGTGGTAACACTGAGTGGGATCACCACCACTCACAGTCACCTGTGGTACACTGAGTGGGGATCACCACTCACAGTCCACTGTGGTACACTGGTGGGATACCACTCACAGTCCACTGTGGTACATTGAGTGGGGATCACCACTCACAGTCTTGTGGTAAAACTGAGTTGGGATCAACTCACAGTCACTGTGTCATTGAGTGGGATCACCACTCACATCACTGTGGTACGATTGAATGGGATCACCACCAAAGTCACTGTGTACACTGGTGGGATCACCACTCACAGTCCACTTGTGGTACACTGAGTGGGAATTCACCACTCACAGTCACTGTGGTACACTGAGTGGATCACCACTCCACAGTCACTGTGGTACATTGAGTGGGATCACCACCACAGTCACTGTGTACATGAGTAGAAGATCACCACTCACAGTCACTGTGGTACCTGAGTGGGATCACCAACTCACAGTCACTGTGGTACACTGAGAGGGATCACCCACCACAGTCACTGTGGTACAATGATGGGATCAACCACTCACAGTCACTGTGGTACAACTGAGAGGGATCACCACTCACATGTCACTGTGGTACACTGAGAGGGATCACCACTCACAGTCACTGTGGTACACTGATGGGATCACCACTCACAGTCACAGTGGTAACACTGAGTGGGATCACACCACTCACAGTCACTGTGGTACACTGGAGTGGGATCACCACCCCAGTCACTGTGGTAACACTGAGTGGGATCTCCACTTCACAGTCATGGTGTTACACTGATGGATCACCACTCCACAGTCACTGTGGTACACTGAGTGGGATCACCACTCACAAAGTCACTGTGGGACACTGAATTGGGATCACCACTCACAGTCACTGCGGTACAACTGAGTGGGATCACCACTCACAGTCACTGTGGTAACTGAGTGGGATCACCACTCACAGTCACTTGTGTACACGAGTGGGATCACCAATCACAGTCACTGTGGTACACTGAATGGGATCACCACTCAGTCACTGTGGTACACTGATGGGATCACCACTCCCAGTCACTGTGGTACACTGAGGGGATCACCACTCACAGTCACTGTGGTACCACTGAGTGGGATACCACTCACAGGTCACTGTGGTACACTGAGTGGGTCAACCACTCACAGTCACTGTGGTACAACTGAAGTGGATCACCACTCACAGTCACTGTGGTACACTGATGGGATCATCCACTCAACAGTCACACTGTGGTACACCTGAAGTGGATCACCACGTCACAGGTCACTGTGGTAACACTGAGTTGGGTTGATCACCACTCACAGTCACTGTGGTACACTGAGTGGGATCACCACTCACAGTCACTGTGGTACACTGTGTGGGATCACCACTCACAGTCACTGTGGTAACGACTGAGTGGATCACCACTCACAGTCACTGTGCTGTACACTGAGTGGGATCACCACTCACAGTCACTGTGGTACACTGAGTGGGATCACCACTCACAGTCACTGTGGTACACTGAGTGGGATCACCACTCACAGTCACTGTGGTACACTGAGTGGATCACCACTCACCGTCCCTGTGGTACAACACTGAGTGGGATCACCACTCTCACAGTCACTGTGGTACACTGAGGGGGATCACCACCACAGTCCACTGTGGACACTGAGTGGATCACCACTCACAGTCACTGTGGTAAATTGAGTGGGATCCACCACTCACAAGTCAAGCTGTGGAACATTGATTGTGATCACCAATCACAGTCACTGTGGTACACTGAGTGTGATCACACTCACACAGTCACAGTGGTACACTGAGAGGATCACCACTCACAGTCACTGGTGGTACACTGATTGGATCAGCACTCACAGTCACTGTGGGTACACTGAGTGGGATCACCACTCACAGTCCACTGTGGTACACTGGAGTGGGATCACCACTTCACAGCTCACTGTGGTACACTGAGTGGGATCAACCACTCACAGTCATGTGGTACCTGAGTGGGATCACCACTCACAGTCCACTGTGGTACACTGTGTGGGATCACCAACTCACAGTCACGTGGTAACACTGAGTGGGATCACCACCACAGTCCACTGTGGTATCACTAGTGGGATCACCACTCACAGTCACTGTGGTACACTGAGTGGGATCACCACTCACAGTCACTGTGGTACACTGAGTGGGATCACCACTCACAGTCACTGTGGTACACTGAGTGGGTTCACCACTCCATCACGTGGTACACTGATGGGGATCACCACTCACTGTCACTGTGGTACACTGAGTGGGATCACCACTCACAGTCACTGTGGAACACTGAGTGGGATCACCACTTCGCGCAGTCACTGTGGTGGGTTACACTGAGTGGGATCACCACTCACATCACTGTGGTACACTTTGAGTGGGATCACCACTCACAGTCACTGTGGTACAGTGAGTGGGATCCCAATCACAGTCATTGTGGGTCACTGAGTGGGATCACCACTCACAGTCACTGTGGTACATTGAGTGGGATCACCACTCACAGTCACTGTGGTACATTGAATGGGATCACCACTCACAGTCACTGTGGTACACTGAGTGGGATCACCACTCACAGTCACTGTGGTACACTGAGTGGGATCACCACTCACAGTCACTGTGGTACACTGAGTGGGGATCACCACACGTCACTGTGTTACATTGAGTGGGATCACCACTCACAGTCACTGTGGTACACTGAGTGAGATCACCACTCACAGTCACTGTGGTACACTGAGTGGGATCACCACTCACAGTCACTGTGGTACACTGAGAGGGATCACCACTCACAGTCACTGTGGTACACTGAGTGGGATCACCACTCACAGTCACTGTGGTACACTGAGTGGGATCACCACTCACAGTCACTGTGGTACACTGAGAGGGATCACCACTCACAGTCACTGTGGTACACTGAGTGGGATCACCACTCACAGTCACTGTGGTACACTGAGTGGGATCACCACTCACAGTCACTGTGGTACACTGAGGGGGATCACCACTCACAGTCACTGTGGTACACTGAGTGGGATCACCACTCACAGTCACTGTGGTACACTGAGTGGGATCACCACTCACAGTCACTGTGGTACACTGAGTGGGATCACCACTCACAGTCACTGTGGTACACTGAGTGGGATCACCACTCCACAGTGCGACTGTGGTACACTGATGGGATCACCACTCACCGTCACATGTGGTACACTGAGTGGGATCACCACTCACATCCACTGTGGTACACTGAGTGGGTATCACCACTCACAGTCACCTGTTGGTGTACACTGAGTGGGATCACCACTCACATTCACGGTGGTACACTTAGTGGGATCACCACTCACAGTCACTCCTGGTCTCACGAGTGGGATCACCACACCACTCACTCTCTGGTAGCACTGAATGGGATGACCCCTCACATCACTGTGGTGCATTCTGGAGGGAGGATCACACCACTTTCACGTCACTGTGGTACACTGAGTGGATCACCACTCACAGTCACTGTGGTACACTGAATGGGAATCACCACTCACGTCACTGTGCTGCAGCTGAGTGGGATCAACCACTCACAAGTCACTGTGGTACAACTGAGTGGATCACCAACTCAACAGTCACTGTGGTACACTGATGGGATCACCACTCTCACAACTGTGGTACACTGAGTGGGTTCACCACTCACAGTCACTGTGGTACACTGAGTGGGATCACCACTGACAGTCCAGCTGTGGTACATTGGAGTGGGATCAGCCCCCACCACTCACAGTCCTGTGGTACAACTGAGTGGGACACCACTCACAGTCACTGTGGTACACTGAGTGGGATCACCACTCACAGTCACTGTGGTACACTGAGTGGGATCACCACTCACAGTCACTGTGGTACACTTAGGGGGTTCACCACTCACAGTCATGGGTAAACACTGAGTGGGATCACCACTCACAAGTCACTGGGTACACTGATTGGGGATCAACACTCACATCACGTGGTACACTTAGTGGGTTCACCACACATCATCACTGTGGTACACTGAGTGGGATCACCACTCAGTCACTGTGGTACACTGAGTGGGATCACCACTCACAGTCACTGTGGTACACTGAGTGGGGTTCACCACTCACACACAGCGTCACTGTGGTACACTGAGTGGGGTTCACCACTCACACACAGCGTCACTGTGGTACACTGAGTGGGGTTCACCACTCACACACAGCGTCACTGTGGTACACTGAGTGGGGTCCACCACTCACACACAGCGTCACTGTGGTACACTGAGGTGGGGTTCACCACTCACCACACCGCGTCAACTGTGGTAACACACTGAGTGGGATCACCACTCACACAGTGTTCCGCGGCCCACTCCTTATTACTTGATGGAAGTCATATTTTATTCCAAGCTTCTATTTGCAAATCTCGTGCCACACCCATTATCTGAGGTGGGGGGGAGTGGGAGGTGGGGAGGTGCATCTAGGAGGTGGGGGTGGTGGGGGAGGTGGGGATGTGGGGGATGTGGGATGTGGGGGATGTGGGGGAGGGTGGGGGAGGTGGGGGAGGTGGGGGTTGGTGGGGAGGTGGGGGAGGTGGGGGAGGTGGGGGAGTGGGGGTATTGTGGGGGAGGGTGGGGAGGGTGTGGGAGGTTGGGGGTGGTGGGGGAGGTGGGAGGTGGGGGAGGGTGGGGGGAGGGTGGGGGATGTGGGGGAGGTGGGGGGATTGTGGGGGAGGTGGGGGAGGTGGGGGAGGTGTGGGGAGGGTGGGGGAGGGGTGGGGGGATGTGGAGGGGAGGTGGGGGAGGGTGGGGGAGGTGGGTGAGGTGGGGATGGTGGGGGAATAGTTGGATGTGGTGGATGATTGGATTGTGGGGGCATGTGGTTTCTTTATTGGGTATGGTTTGGTCTGTAGGTGGCTTGGTTTTTATGATGTGTGATTAGTTGTTCGTAGTTGTTCTGTATTTTTCTTAGTTTTCGTAGTTTGCGTATTTTTCTTATTGTGTTTCTTTTTTCTTTATTTTTTCGTATGTGTCTTATTTATTCTTTTTCTGTTTTCTGCATTTGTCCGATTACGTGCCATTTGTCTAGTAGCCTCCCCTTAAGGGGGGGGCGGAGGAATTCTCGTAGACATTGTTTGAGGGAGAGAAATTGAGAGCTTAAAGTCATCTCTTTGTCTGTCTGTCTGTCTGTCTGCCTCTGTATTTTTCTCTCTCTCTGTCTCTCTCTCATGTGTACAAGGTTTGGTTAAGGATTCCTAACTTTATTTAGAAGCTAAGAGCTGCTACCTGCCTCACCTTTTAAGTCAGTTTATTGTTATAAGACAAATAGGGAACAGGATGAAGTTGGAGCTATCTCTTTTCCAGCTATGGTCCAGCTGTGGTCCAGCTGTGGGCCAGCTGTGGGCCACAGAGTTCATTTGGTTAACTTACTTTATTTCACCGATGTTGTTATGATGAAGGAACATGTTCGAGACTCGAGTCATTCTGGGAATGCGTGATCTCAGACGATGTGAAGTTCCTGGGAACTGAACACCATAGTGTAGTGGTTGCTTACTGCCCGTCTTCTGGTATAGAAGCTGTTTTCTTTTTCGCTTGTCTTATTGTCTAGAATTTGTCTTTTCGCTGTCCTCGGAGTGAAGACAAGTCTGGTACCTTGACAACATTGACATGGTACATAACACTAAGGCCACCCACATCCCTCTTGTGTTTAAGGTTCTGCTGGAATGACAGATCTATCCAGGCTGGGTCGAGGCAAGAGATGAGTCGTATTGCTTTGTTCTGCTAAGAAGTCGCAGATGAGAAGGAGGGCAGGCAATCCAAGACAGTGGAGCATACTCAAGGTGTGAGCATACCTGTGCCTCGTACAGAATCTTGCAACCTCTACTGCCAAGGAGATGCGAGATACGTCTAAGTGCTGGAAGCTTTCTGGTAGCTTTGTTTGCAAGATTTACAACGCGGTTCTTCATAGTCAGTTTGGAGTCAAATTTCACCCCAAGGATATCAACTTTGTCCCAAAGTACCAACACTCTCTTATTCATTGTTACCACTGCTTTAACATTACCATAATGGTGCCTAGACTTTCACTGATACCACTACTCCAGCATTACCATAATAGTGCCCAGACTATCATTGTTACCACTGCTGCAGCATTACCATAATGGTGCCCAAACTATCATTGTTACCACTGCACAAGCATTACCATAATGGTGCCCAAACTATCATTGTTACCACTGCACAAGCATTACCATAATGGTGTCCAGACTATCATTGTTACCACTGCTCCAGCATTATCATAAAGGTGCCCAGACTATCATTGTTACCATTGCACCAGCATTACCATAATGGTGCCAGACTATCATTGTTACCACTGCTCCAGCATTACCATAATGGTGCCCAGACTATCATTGTTTCCACTGCTGCAGCATTACCATAATGGTGCCCAAACTATCATTGTTACCACTGCACCAGCATTACCATAATGGTGCCCAGACTATCATTGTTTCCACTGCTGCAGCATTACCATAATGGTGCCCAAACTATCATTGTTACCACTGCACAAGCATTACCATAATGGTGCCCAGACTATCATTATTACCACTGCTCCAGCATTACCACAATGGTGCCCAGACTATCATTGTTACCATTGCACCAGCATTACCATAATGGTGCCCAGGCTATCATTGTTACCACTGCACCAGCATTACCATAATGTGCCCAGACATCATTGTTACCACTTGCTGCAGCATTCACCATAATGGTACCCAGACTATCATTGTTACCACTGCACCAGCATTACTATAATGGTGCCCAGACTATCATTATTTCCACTGCTGCAGCATTACCATAATGGTGCCCAGGCTATCATTGTTACCACTGCACCAGCATTACCATAATGGTGCCCAGACTATCATTGTTACCACTGCTGCAGCATTACCATAATGGTACCCAGACTATCATTGTTACCACTGCACCAGCATTACTATAATGGTGCCCAGACTATCATTATTTCCACTGCTGCAGCATTACCATAATGGTGCCCAGACTATCATTGTTACCACTGCACCAGCATTACCATAATGGTGCCCAGACTATCATTGTTACCACTGCTGCAGCATTACCATAATGGTACCCAGACTATCATTGTTACCACTGCACCAGCATTACTATAATGGTGCCCAGAACTATCATTATTTCCGCACTGGCTGCACATTACATAATGGTGCCCCAGGACTATCATGTTACCCACTGCACCAGCATTACCATAATGGTGGCCCAGACTATCTAGTGTTTTTACGACTGCTGCCGCATTACCCTAATGTACCCGCAGACTATCATTGTTACCACTGGCACCACATTACTATAATGTGTGCCCATACTATCATTATTTCCACTGCTGCAGCATTAACCATAATGGTGCCCAGATATCATTGTTACCACCTGCAAACCAGCATTAACCATCATGGTACCTAGAAGTATCATCAATTTGTGTTTTCTCAGGAGCGCAAATGTAAACTGGCGATCGGTTTTCAATGAAAGCACTGACTTCTTCTCTCTCTCTCTCTCTGTCTCTGTCTCGTCTCTCTCTGTCTTCTCTCTCATCTCCTCCCTACGTCCGATCCTCCTCTCTCTCTCTCATCCTCCTCTCCTCTCTCTCTCTCTCTCGTCCTCTCTCTTCATCTCTCCTCTCTCTCTCTCCGTCTTCCCTCCCTTCCTAACTTTCTCAACCCTCAGTTTCATTAGTAACCAAGCCAATTTTTAAATGGGGTTACAGAGACCTGCCCTGTCCGGCCAGCTAAACACACTCTCTTTTTACTCGTCTTGCTCTCTCGTCCTGGGGAGACACCTCATGGTCACACACACACTCATTCGACATGACCTCTCTCACATTCATACATATTCTCATTCTCATTCATACACTCTATCACGAAGATATTCATTTTAACTCATTTTAGCTCATTTTCCCTCGGTTTCTGCCTGCCTGTGTGTAAGACAGGCAAACAGGGAGGCAGACAGGAGACAGGGAGGTAGACAAGCAGACAGAGAGGCGGAGAAGCAGGCATACAGAGAGGCAGACAGGGAGGTAGACAAGCAGACAGAGAGGCGGAGAAGCAGGCATACAGAGAGGCAGACAGGGAGGTAGACAGGCAGACAGAGAGGCGGGAGAGGCAGCATACAGAAGGCAGACAGGAGGTGACAAGCAGACAGAGAGGCGGAGAAGCAGGCATACAGAGAGGCAGACAGGGAGGTAGACAGGCAGACAGAGAGGCGGAGAAGCAGGCATACAGAGAGCAGAACAAGGGAGTAGACAGGCAGACAGAGAGGCGGAGAAGCAGGCCTACAGAGAGCAGACCGGAGGTAGAACAAGCAGACAGAGAGCGGAGAAGCAGGCATACAGAAGGCAGACAGGGAGTAGAACAGGCAGACAGAGAGGCGGAGAAGCAGGCATACAGAGAGGCAGAACAGTTGAGGTAACAATGCAGACAGAGAGGCGGAGAAGCAGCAGAAGAGAGGCAGATCAAGGAGGGTAAACCAGGCAGCAGGAGAGGCAGACAGGGAGGTATAACGGCAGAAAGAGAGGCTGGGAGGCAGACAATGAAAAAAAATATAACAAGAAACTCCAGTACAGGAAATAAACACGGCAAAAAAAAAACAAATGCCACTAGAATCACCACAAACACTTATACACACACACACATGTGTTAGTAGCAAACACACAGACACTAAGAGACAAACACACATACCCTAAGACAAACACACAGACACTAAGACAAACACACAGACACTAAGACAAACACACAGACACTAAGACAAACACACAGACACTAACACAAACACACAGACACTAAGACAAACACACAGACACTAAGACAAACAACAGACACTAAGACAAAACACACAGACACTAAGACAAACACCCAGACACTAAGACCAAACACACAGACACTAAGACAAACACACAGACACTAGACAAACACACAGACACTAACACAAACACCACAGAACACTAAGACAAACACTACAGCACTAAGACAACACACAGACACTAAGAACAAACACACAGACACTAAGACAAACCACAGACACTAAACAAACACACAGACACTAAGACAAACACACAGACACTAACACAAACACACACAGACACTAAGACAACCACACAGACTCTAAGACCAACACAACGGACACTAAGACAAACACACAACAGCTACACAACACACAGATCACTAAACAAACACACAGACACTAAGACAAACAACGGACACTAAGACAAACACACAGACACTAAGACAAACACACCATCACCTAAGACAAACATCACAGACACTAGACAAACACACAGACACTAAGACAAACACACAGACACTAAGACAAACACACTAGACACTAAGACAAAACACACAGACACTAAGACCAAACACACCGACACTAACACAAACACACAGACACTAAGATCAAACAACAGACACTAAGACAAACTCACACAGACACTAAGACAAACACACAACACTAACACAAACACACAGACACTGAAACACAAACACACAGACACTAAGACAAACACACAACAACTAAGACAAAGACACAGACAGGACACTAAGACAAACAGACACAGACATAACACAAACACACTGACACTAAGACAAACACACAGACACTAAGACAACACACGACACTAAGACAAACACACAGACCACTAAGACATACACACAGACACTAGAGACAAACACAAAAAAAACATAGAAACACTAAGACAAACACACAGACACTAAGACAAACACCAACACTAAGACAAACACACAGACACAAGACAAACACACAGACACTAAGACACACACCAGACACTAACACAAACACAACAGAACTAAGTACAAACACACAGACACTAAGACAAACACAGAACAGACACAAAACAAACACACAGACACTAACACAAACACACAGACACTAACACAAACACACAGACACGAAGACAAACAACACAGACACCTAACACAAACACACAGACACTAACACAAACACACAAAGAAAAAAAAACCCACTAAGACAAACACACAGAAACACTAAGACAAACACACATACACTAAACAAACACACAGACACTGAGACAAACACACAGACACTAAGACAAACACACAGACACTAAGACAAACACACAGACACTAAGACAAACACACAGACACTAAGACAAATCACACAGACACTAACACTAACACACAGACACTAAGACAAACACACAGACACTACACAAACACACGACACAAGACAAACACACGGACACTAAGACAAACACACAGAAGACACTAAGACAAACACACAGACACTAAGAAAAACACACAGACACTAAGACGGAACACAACAGACACTAAGGCAAACACACAGACACTAACACAAACACCAGACACTAAGACAAACACAGGACAGACACTAAGACAAACACACAGACACTAACACAAACACACAGACACTAAGACAAACACACAGACCTAACACAAACACACAGATAACATAACACAAACACAACCAGACACTAAGACAAACACACAGACACAAGACAAACACACAGACACTAAGACAAACACACAGACACTAAGACAAACACACCAGACACTAAGACAAACACACAGACACTAAGACAAACACACAGACACAACACAAACACACAGACACTAAGACAAACACACAGAAGACACTAAGACAAACACACAGACACTAAGACAAACACACAGACCTTAAGACAACACACAACACTAAGACAAACACACAGACAACTAACACAAACACACAGACACAAAGACAAAAACACACAGACCAAAGACAAACACACAGACCACAAAGCAAACACACAGAGTCCAGACACAGACACTAAGACAAACACACAACAACAAAGACAAACACACAGACCATCAAAGACAAACCACACAGAGTCAGACACGAGACACTAAGACAAACACACAGACACTAAGACAAACACACAGACACTAAGACAAACACACATAGTCAGACACAGACACTAGACAAACACACAGACACTAAGACAAACACACAGACACTAAGACAAACACACAGAGTCAGACACAGACACTAAGAGTCAAACAAAACACACAGACACTAAGACAAAACACACAGACACTAAGACAAACACACAGAGTCCAGACACATACACATACAAAAACTCCAAGCATAAATGCTAATCCTGGACTTCACTCAAAAGAATTCTCCTTCACACCAATTCCGTCCCAAGAGTTTTTTTTAAGTGTTTCCGTGTTTTTTTTTTTTTCCCACGACATCTTACCAACTACTACCACCTCTTTTATCACAACTACCAGCACTTACCAGAACATCACTACTACCACCAACATTTCTCTCTGCCTTCTCCACCATTACTCACCACTACCACCAAAATACCACAACTACCACCACACTTACCAGCACTACCACCACCACTCCCACCTGGCCGACAACACCATCACTACCACGACTACTACCACCACCACCGCTTCCAACAATACCGCCAACAAACTACCATCACTACCTCCACTACTACTACCACAATCACCACCACAACTACTACCAGCACTACTCCCAACCATCCCCATCACCACCCCCCACCACCACTCACAACCACCAATACCAGCACTAACACCACACTTCCCCCACCATAACTGCCACCGTGTACCACCACTACAAGCCACCACCATAATAAGCACCACCACTCACTATAACAAGCTACTACCACCACTAACCAGCATCACCACTACTGCCACCACCACTACTACCTCCACTAAACTACCACCACCAATACCACAACTAACCACCACTAGCATCACCTTAACCACCAAATCAAACACCATATCTGCCACCTGACTTCCACCACCACCACAACTGTCTTAACTACCACCACATGTATCCCCACTACCACTACAACTTCAAGCACTACCACCAAAAATACCCTCACTACCACCACAACTACCACAACTATCACCCATAATGACCCATTATAACCCTTTATTACCATTGCTGCCATCATAACCCGTTAAAATCCATAATAACTCTTTAAAACCCATGATAACCCATTAAAACTCATAATGACCCATTATTGCCCATTATAACCAGGGTAGTCATGATAACCCATTAAAACCCATAATAACCTTTCAAAACCCATGATAACCCATTAAGACTTATAATGGTCCTTTATAAACCATTAATAATGATAGCCCATTAAAACCTATGATAACCCATTATAACCTATAATAACCCCTTAAAACCAATAATAGTCCATTAAAACCGATATCCCATTAAAACCCATGATAACCTACAAAATTCCGTGATAACCCATTAAACCCATGAAAACCCCTTAAAACCCATAATAACCCATTAAACCCATGATAACCCATTAAACCCATAATAACCCATTAAACCCATAATAACCCATTAAACCCATAATAACCCATTAAACCCATGATAACCCATTTAAATCCATGATAACCCATTTAAACCATTTAAACCTGTTAAAACTCTAAAAACCTGGAAGTGGACGACAAATTTCCCTCTTTTTTTATTTAAGATTTCGGAATTTTTTTTAATGGTAAAAAAACGTTTTCTGTCTCGTTGTCTGTCTGTCTGTCTGTCTGTCTGTCTCACTATGTCTGTCTCTGTCTGTCTGTCTCACTATGTCTGTCTCACTATGTCTGTCTCACTATGTCTGTCTCTGTCTGTCTGTCTCACTATGTCTGTCTCTGTCTGTCTGTCTGTCTCTGTCTGTATGTCTGTCTCTGTCTGTCTCCTCCCATCAATCAAGGGAAAGCATCAAGTATCATCTGTACTGCACTGAGTGGGATCACCACTCACAGTCCACTGTGGTAACACTGTGTGGGGATCACCACTCACTAGTCACTGTGGTACACTGAGTGGATCACCACTCCAGTCACTGTGGTACACTAGTGGGGATCACCACTACACAGTGTCACTGTTGGTACACTGAGTGGGATCACCACTCACAGTCACTGTGGTACACTGAGTGGGATCACCACTCACAGTCACTGTGGTACACTGAGTGGGATCACCACTCACAGTCACTTGTGTACACTTGAGTGGGATCACCACTCCACTAGTCACTGTGGTACACTGAGTGGGTGGGATCACCACTCATCAGTCACTGTGGTACACTGAGTGGGAATCACCACTCACAGTCACGTGGTAAAACACTGATTGGGATCCACACTCACAGTCACTGTGGTACACTGAGTGGATCACCACTCATCAAGCCAACTGTGGTCCACTGAGTGGGATCACCGACTCACAGTCAACTGTGGTAAACTGAGAGGGATCACACTCATCAGTCAGGTGTACACTGAGTTGGATCACCACTGTCACAGGGGGATCACTGTGGTACACTGAGTGGGATCACCACTCACAGTCACTGTGGTACACTGAGTGGGATCACCACTCACAGTCACTGTGGTACACTGAGTGGGATCACCACTCACAGTCACTGTGGTACACTGGTGGGATCACCACCACAGTCACTGTGGTACAACTGAGTGGATCACCACTCACAGGTCACCTGTGTACACACTAGTGGGAATCACCACACACAGTCACAGTGGTACACTTGAGTGGGATCACCACCACAGTCACTGTGGTACACTGAGTGGGCTCACACTCACGTCCACTGTGGTACACTGAGAGGGTCACCACTCAAGTCACTGTGGTACACTGAGTGGGTATCACCACTCACAGTCACTTGTGGTACACTGAGTGGGAATCACCACTCACAGTCCACTGTTACACTGAGTGGGATCACCACTCACATTCATCTGTGGTACACTGAGTGGGATCACACACCTCCACAGTCACTGTGGTACCACTGAGTTGGGATCACCACCCAACAGTCACTGTGGGTACACTGAGTGGGATCACCACATCACAGTCACTGAGGTACACTGAGTGGGACACCACTCCATCACTGTGGTATACCTGAGTGGGATCACCACTCACAGTCATACTGTGTTACACAGAGTGGGATCACCACTCCACAGTCCACTGTGTACACTGAGTGGGATCACCACTCAACATTGTCAACTGGTGGTACACTGAGTGGGATCACCACTCACAGTCACTGTGGTACACTGAGTGGGATCACCACTCACAGTCACTGTGGTACATTGAGTGGGATCACCACTCACAGTCACTGTGGTACATTGAGTGGGATCACCACTCACAGTCACTGTGGTACACTGAGTGGAATCACCACTCAAGACCCTCTGTGGTACACTGAAGGGATCACCCACTCAACAGTACTGTGGTTAATCACTGAGTGGGATCACCACTCCACCAGTCACTGTTGTTCACTGAGTGGGGATCACCACTCACGTCACTGTGAACACTGATGGAATCACCACTCACAGTACTGAGGTACCTGAGTGGGATCACCACTCACAGTCAACTGTTGGTGTACACTGAGTGGGAATCACCACTCAACAGATCTCTGTGTACACTGAGTGGGATCACCACTCCAGTCACTGTGGTAACACTGAGTGGGATCACCACTCACGTCAAACTGTGTAACACTGAGAGGGATCACCACTCACAGTCACTGTGGTACACTGAAGTGGGATCACCACTCACAGTCACTGTGGTACACTTAGTGGGATCACCACTCACAAGTCACCCCTGTGGTACACTGAGTGGGATCACCACTTCACAGTCATCTGTGGTACACTGAGTGGGATCACCACTCTACAAGTCACTGTGGTAAAAAAACACTGAGTGGTATCACCACTCACAGCCACTGTGGTACACTGAGTGGGATCACACCACATCACATCCACTGTGGTACACTGAGTGGGATCCACCACACACAGTCACTGTGGTAAACACTGAGTGGGATCACCACTCACAGTCACTGTGGTACACTGAGTGGGATCACCACTCACAGTCACTGTGGTACACTGAGTGGGATCACCACTCACAGTCACTGTGGTACACTGAATGGGATCACCACTCACAGTCCTGTTGGTACACGATGGGATCACCACTCACCAGTCTCTGTGGACACTGAGAGGGGATCACCAATCACAGTCACTGTGGACAACACTGAGTGGATCACCACTCACAGTCACTGTGGTACACCGAGTGGGATCACCACCATCAGTCACTGGGTACACTGAGTGGATCACCACTCACATCCACTGTGGTACACTGAGTGGGATCACCACCACAGTCAATGTGGTAACACCTGGAGTGGGATCACCACTACCAACATCACTGTGGTACAACTGAGTGGGATCACCACTCACAGTCCACTGTGGTAACTGATGGATCACCACTCACAGTCACTGTCACTGGTACACTGAGTGGGATCAACCACCACAGTCACTGTGGTACACTGAGTTGGATCACCACTCACAGTCCACTGTGGTACACTGAGTGGGATCACCACTCACAGTCACTGTGGAACACTTGGTGGGATTCACCACTCACAGTCAACTGTTGTACAACTGAGGGGATCACCACTCACAGTCACTGTGGTACAACTGAGTGGGATCACCCTCACAGTCACTGTGGTAACACTGAGGGGACACCACTCACCAGTCACTGTGGTATTTTGGGGAAAGGGCCCCCCCAAAAAAAAAATTTTAAAGTCCAAATTTTATAGGAAATCTTTAGACAAATTTTGTATGTGATTTAAATTTTTGATAAAGTTTAGGGGATTTAAGTTTTGGGGTGAAACCCCCCCCCAAAATTAGTTTTTTCCCCCCCGGAAAGTGAACCCCAAACTTTTTTGGGTAGTTCTTTTTAATATTTGAAACCCAATTTAAATTGCCAATTGAACCCCCCTTTGTTGAGTGTTAAAAATTTTTTAAGTTTAGGAATTGTGGCCTCATTTTAGATTGGGGGGTTTTTTTTATCATTAAATTTGGCCTAGCAAAATTTAGTCACCTTTTTTTTTAAATTTTTTTGTTTAAAACTTTAAGGGGTCCCCGCTGTTGTGCCCCCCGTTTTCACGTTCTTTGCTTTTTTTAAAAAGGGCTGGAGTTTTGGGGGAAAATTTGGGGGGGGGAAAAAAAAATTAAAGGTGTCAAAAGAGAATTAGGGATACAAAAGTTTAGGTGGGGAAAAAAAATTGTTATAGATTGGGGGGAGGGAGATGGAGGAGGTGAATGTATTCAGATATTTGGGGGATGTCGGGGTGGGTCTATGAAAGTGGGGGAATTTTTAAAATTTGTGAGGAAAAAGGTGAGTGGTGCCTTAGGAGTCTGTGGAGACAAAGAACTTTTGTCCTTGGAGGAAAAAGAGGGGAATGTATGAGAGTATAGTTTTACCAACGCTCTTATATGGGTGTGAGCGTGGGTGATGAATGTTGCAGCGAGGAGAAGGCTGGAGGCAGTGGAAAATGTCATGTCTGAGGGCAATTTTGTGGTGTGAATATAATGCAGAGAATTCGTAGTTTGGAAGTTAGGAGGAGGTGCGGGATTACCAAAACTGTTGTCCAGAGGGTGAGGAAGGGTTGTTGAGGTGGTTCGGACATGTAGAGAGAATGGAGCGAAACAGAATGACTTCAAGAGTGTATCAGTCTGTAGTGGAAGGAAGGCGGGGTAGGGGTCGGCCTAGGAAGGGTTGGAGGGAGGGGGTAAAGGAGGTTTTGTGTGCGAGGGGCTTGGACTTCCAGCAGGCATGCGTGAGCGTGTTTGATAGGAGTGAATGGAGACAAAGGGTTTTTTTAATACTTGACGTGCTGTTGGAGTGTGAGCAAAGGTAACATTTATGAAGGGATTCGGGGAAAACCCGGCGGGCCCGGACTTGAGTCCTGGAGATGGGAAGTACAGTGCCTGCACTCTGAAGGAGGGGTGTTATTGTTGCAGTTTAAAAACTGTAGTGTAAAGCAACCCTTCTGGAAAGACAGTGATGGAGTGAATGATGGTGAAAGTTTTTTCTTTTTCGGGCCACCTCCCTTGGTGGGAATCGGCCTGTGTATAATAAAAATAAATAAATAAATATATATATATATATATATATATATATATTATATATATATATATATATTATTATTTTTATTATATTATATATATATATATAAAATATATATATATATTTTGCAATAAGATCACAGTAAACAGGTGATTTAGAATATGCAAAACAACACCTCTGAAAGAATAGAGAAATTCCAAGCGCTTTCGTGACTTTCTCACACTGATAATGTGAGTAGTCACGAAAGCGCTTGGAATTTCTCTATTCTTTCAGAGTGGTTGTTTTGCATTAAAAATATTAAAATTAATTTTATATTATATTTTATATATATATATATTATATATTATATATATATATAAATATATATTATATATATAAATATAAGAACATAAGAAAGAAGAAACACTGCAGCAAGTGGCCTGGTGGTTAACGCTCTCGCTTCACACGGTGAGGGCCTGGGTTCGATTCCCAGCCAGAGTAGAAACATTGGACGTGTTTCTTTCCACCTGTTGTCTATGTTCCCCATCAGTAAAATGGGTACCTGGGTGTTAGTCGACTGGTGTGGGTCGCATCCTGGGACACTGACCTAAGGAGGCCTGGTCACAGACCGGGCCGCGGGGGCGTTGACCCCCGGAACTAACTCCAGGTAACTCCAGGTAGGTCTACTGGCCCATGCGAGGCAGGTCCAAGTCTCTACCGGCTTAAGCCGCTGCCCCAACGTAGTCATGTCAGGTCACATTCACTTAAGGAAGGAACACGGCAACTGACCTGGTAGCACAAGCTAATCAGGTCCAACTCACACCCACCCACACCCACTCATGTATTTATCTAACCTATTTTTTAAACTACACAACATTTTAGCCTCTATAACTGTACTCCGGAGTTTGTTCCACTCATCCACAACTCTACTACCAAACCAGTACTTTCCTATATCCTTCCTGAATCTGAATTTTTCCAACTTGAAACCAATGCTGCGAGTCCTGTCTAGGCTAGATATTTTCAGCACGCTATTTATTCCTGTCTTCCATTTATACGCCTCAATCATATCCCCCCTAATTCTATGCCTTTCAAGAGAGTGCGGTTTCAGGGCCCTCAGTCTATCCTCACAGGAAAGATTTCTGATACATGAGATCGACTTTGTCATCCTCCTTTGAACGTTTCTCAGTGCATTTATATCCATTCTGTAATACGGTGACCAAAACTGTGCATCGTAATCTAAATGAGGCCTAACCAAGGATGTATAGAGTTGAAGAACAACCTGAGGACTTCTATTATTTATGCTCTTGATATGAAGCCAAGGATTCTGTTAGCTTTATTGCGAACACTTATGCACTGTTGTCTTGGTTTCAGATTACTGCTAACCAGAACTCCTAAATCTTTTTCGCAATCCGTAATATTAAGATCTACATTATTTAGTTTATATGTGGCATGGTTATTTTCCTGTCCAACATTTAGAACTTTGCATTTGTCTATATTAAACTGCATCTGCCACTTCTCCGACCACTGCATCAGTCTATTTAAATCTTCCTGGAGTGCTCTAATGTCCTCGTCAGAATGAATTCGACGGCCTATTTTGGTGTCATCGGTAAACTTGCTTATGTCGCTCTTTATGCCCTCATCTATGTCATTTATGTAGATTGTGAACAGCAGGGGCCCAACACTGACCCCTGTGGAACACCGCTCGTGACGCTACCCCACTTTGATTTCTCCCTATATATGGCAACTCTCTGCTGCCTATTTGTCAGCCAGGCCTCTAACCAGGAAAAAATTTCTCCTTCTATTCCCTGTGCCTTAATTTTCCTCAATAGTCTCTGATGTGGGACCCTGTCAAAAGCCAAAATAGAATGAGTTCGACTCCTTGACTAGTGCAGTGTTGTTATCGATCAATATCACTTGTTCCGTATAACAATAATATAATATACTGCTTGTTGAACTAGTACACAAACAGGGAGTAGAATGAAATTAGCTCAGAGGCGTCCACACCACCGTATGTCCTTCGATGGTGGGTACAACATCTAGCTTGGCTGGATGCACCGTTGTTAAGGATTGTGTAGTCTAGTGGTTTAAGGCGTCATGCGTTTTCTCTCACCATGAGGCGGGCCAAAACAGCATGGGTTCAACTCCTTGGTTAGTGCAGTGTTGTTATTGATATACATATATATATATATATATATATATATATATATATATATATATATAATATATATATATATATATATATATATATATACATATATATATATATATATATATATATATATATATATATATATATATATATATATATATGTGTGTGTGTGGTGTGTGTGTGTGTGTGTGTGTGTGTGTGTGTGTGTGTGTGTGTGTGTGTGTGTGTGTTTTGTGTGTGTGTGTGTGTGTGTACTCACCTCACCTAGTTGTATTCACCTAGTTGAGGTTGCAGGGGTCGAGTCCAAGCTCCTGGCCCGCCTCTTCACTGGTCGCTACTAGGTCACTCGCCCTGAACCGTGAGCTTCATCATACCTCTGCTTAAAGCTATGTATGGATCCTGCATCCACTACATCACTTCCCAAACTATTCCACTTCCTGACAACTCCGTGGCTGAAGAAATACTTCCTAACATCCCTGTGATTCATCTGTGTCTTCAACTTCCAACTGTGTCCCCTTGTTGCTGTGTCCCATCTCTGGAACATCCTGTCTTTGTCCACCTTGTCAATTCCTCTTAGTATTTTGTATGTCGTTATCATGTCCCCAATATCTCTCCTGTCCTCCAGTGTCGCCAGGTTGATTTCCCTTAACCTCTCCTCGTAGGACATACCTCATAGCTCTGGGACTAGTCTTGTTGCAAACCTTTGCACTTTCTCTAGTTTCTTTACGTGCTTGGCTAGGTGTGGGTTCCAAACCGGTGCCGCATACTCCAATATGGGCCTAACGTACACGGTGTACAGGGTCCTGAACGATTCCTTATTAAGATGTCGGAATGCTGTTCTGAGGTTTGCTAGGCGCCCATATGCTGCAGCAGTTATTTGGTTGATGTGCGCTTCAGGAGATGTGCCTGGTGTTATACTCACCCCAAGATCTTTTTCCTTGAGTGAGGTTTGTAGTCTCTGGCCCCCTAGACTGTACTCCGTCTGCGGTCTTCTTTGCCCTTCCCCAATCTTCATGACTTTGCACTTGGTGGGATTGAACTCCAGGAGCCAATTGCTGAACCAGGTCTGCGTGTACTCACCTATTTGTGGTTGCAGGGGTCGAGTCATAGCTCCTGGCCCCGCCTCTTCACTGATTGCTACTAGGTCCTCTCTCTCCCTGCTCCATGAGCTCTGTCATACCTCGCCTTAAAACTATGTATAGTTCCCGCCTCCACTACTTCACTTTCTAGGCTATTCCACGGCTTGACTACTCTGTGACTGAAGAAATACTTCCTAACATCCCTTTGATTCATCTTAGTCTTCAACTTCCAATTGTGACCTCTTGTGTCTGTGTCCCATCGCTGGAACATCCCGTCTTTGTCCACCTCGTCTATTCCGCGCAGTATTTTATGTGTCGTTATCATGTCTCCCCTGACCCTCCTGGCCTCCAGTGTCGTCAGGCCGATTTCCCTCAACCTTTCTTCGTAGGACAATCCCCGTAGCTCTGGGACTAGTCTTGTTGCAAACCTTTGCACTTTCTCTAATTTCTTGACGTGCTTGACTAGGTGTGGATTCCAAACTGGTGCTGCATACTCCAGTATGGGCCTGACGTAAATGGTATACAGAGTCTTGAACGAATCCTTACTGAGGTATCGGAACGCTATCCGTAGGTTTGCCAGGCGCCCGTATGCTGCAGCAGTTATCTGATTGATGTGCGCCTCGGGAGATATGCTCGGTGTTATACTCACCCCCAGATCTTTTTCCTTGAGTGAAGTTTGCAGACTTTGGCCATCTAAACTATATTGTGTCCGCGGTCTTCTTTGCCCTTCCCCAATCATCATGACTTTGCATTTGACAGGGTTAAACTCAAGGAGCCAGTTGCTGGACCAGGCTTGTAGCCTGTCCAGGTCACTTTGTAGTCCTGCCTGATCCTCATCCGATTTGATTCTTCTCGGTAACTTCACATCATCTGCAAACAAGGACACTTCTGAGTCTATCCCTTCCGTTATGTCGTTCACATATACCAAGAACAGCACAGGTCCTAGGACTGACCCCTGTGGAACCCCGCTTGTCACAGGCGCCCACTTTGACACCTCGTCACGTACCATGACTCGTTGTTGCCTCCCTGTCAGGTATTCTCTGATCCATTGCAGTGCCTTTCCTGTTATTTGTGCCTGATTTTCTAGCTTTTGCAGTAACCTCTTGTGAGGAACTGTGTCGAAGGCCTTCTTGCAGTTCAAAAAAATGCAGTCGATCCACCCATCTCTCTCTTGTCTTACTTCTGTCACCTTGTCATAAAACTCTAGTAGGTTTGTGACACGGGATTTTCCCTCCCTGAAACCATGCTGGTTGTCAATTATACACTTGTTTCTTTCCAGGTGCTCCACCACTCTCCTCCTGATGATCTTCTCCATGACCTTGCATACTATACACGTTAGTGATACAGGTCTGTAGTTTAGTGCCTCATGTCTGTCTCCCTTTTTAAAAATTGGGACTACATTTGCCATCTTCCATACCTCGGGGAGTTGCCCAGTTTCAAATGATGTGTTGAAGATCTTTGTTAACGGTACACACAATATCTCTGGTCCCTCTTTAAGGACCCACGGAGAGATGTTGTCTGGTCCCACCGCCTTTGAGGTGTCAAGTTAGCATAGCAGCTTCTTCACCTCCTCCTTGGTTATATGTACCTCATCCAGCACTTGCTGGTGCACCCCCCTGTTCTGATTTCCTGGAGTCCTACTGGTTTCTACTGTAAAAACTTCTTTAAATCTTGTGTTGAGCTCATGACATACCTCCCGGTCGTTTCCTGTGAATTCCCCATCACTCTTCCTCAGTCTGATTACCTGGTCCTTGACTGTTGTTTTCCTCCTGATGTGGCTGTACAACAGCTTCGGGTCAGTCTTGACTTTCGATGCTATGTCATTTTCGTATTGCCGCTGAGCCTCCCTTCTTATCTGTGCATATTCGTTTCTGGCTCTTCGGCTAATCACTCTATTTTCCTGAGTTCTCTGTCTTCTGTACCTTTTCCATTCTCTAGTACACCTAGTTTTTGCCTCCCTACACCTTTGGGTGAACCAAGGAGTCGTTCTGTTCTTCCCATTATTTCTGTTTCCCTTGGGAACAAACCTCTCCTCTGCCTCCTTGCATTTTGTTGCCACATAGTCCATCATTTCTTGTACTGGTTTTCCTGTCAGTTACCTCTCCCACTGAATGTCTTGAAAGAAGTTAATCAAGCCTGAGTAGTTCCCCCTTTTATAGTTTGGTTTTTCCCAGCCTATTCCTGCTGCTCTCTCCACTTGGAGCTCAACTATGTAGTCGAAGCACAGAACCACATGATCACTAGCTCCCAGGGGCCTTTCATACATGATATCCTCGATGTCAGAACTGCTCAAGGTGAATACAAGGTCCAGTCTTGCTGGTTCATCCTCTCCTCTCTCTCTGGTAGTGTCTCTAACATGTTGATGCATGAGGTTTTCCAGTACCACATCCATCATCTTGGCTCTCCATGTTTCGGGACCCCCATGGGGCTCCATGTTTTCCCAGTCAATCTCCTTGTGATTGAAATCACCCATAACTAGTAATTTTGCTCCCCCATGTGTGCTCTCCTGGCCACCTCGGCTAGTGTGTCAACCATTGCTCTGTTGCTCTCATCGTATTCTTCTCTTGGCCTTCTGCAGTTCTGTGGTGGGTTGTACATTACTGCAATTATCACCTTATGTCCCTCAGACTGGATTGTTCCTACTAAGTAGTCCCTTTCACCCGTGCCATCCATTCCTTCCATTTTCTCAAAACCCCACTGGTTTTTAATGAGCAGTGCAACTCCTCCTCCCCCTCTCCTCCCTCTGTCTTTCCTGAGGATTTGATATCCGGATGGAAAGACTGAATCTGTTATTATTCTGGTGAGTTTTGTTTCTGTGAGTGCTATTATGTCTGGGGATGTCTCCTTGATTCTTTCGTGCCACCCCTCATACTTATTTGTTATTCCATCTGCATTTGTATACCACACCTTCAACTTCTTCTCTAAGATTGTGGTCTGGGAGGTGTATTGGGGTTGGGGAAGTGGGAGACCTGATAAGGAACTATGGGTGGTTGCTGCAGGGGTGGAGTTTGTAATGTAGTGAGTGGGGGCACTGGATGTGGCATGGGTGTTTTGGTTTAGAGTGTTTGGTTGCACTGGGGTTGGCCTGGTTGGGAGGCTTCTATAGGAAGTTGTGAGGGAGGCTGTATTTGATGTTCTTCCTCGGTCTGGGATCTCCTGTCTGTCTTCTCCATCCCCTCTCTTTCCTCCTTTCGCCTTTGTCCCATCTCTCTCTGTTTCTGCCTTTCTGCTTGTGTTCTGTTGCGGTCGAGATACACGTTCCTGTATGCCGGCATGTCCCTTAATCGTGCTTTCTCCTGCAGGATCCTGTTCCGAGTCGAATCTGCCTTGAAAGTCACTTTCACTGGCCGGGTTCTTTTTTTTACAAACCCCCCTATTCTCCGAAAATTTTCCAGCTGGGTCATGTCGTCTTCTCTTATTGCTTTCATGATGCTTTCAATTGCTTTTTTTTCCCCTTGTTTTCTTGCTTCATATGTTTCCCCTTCAACTTCCTGTAGCCCATACACAAAGACTGACCTCACCCTTTCATTCTCCCACTGCATATCCCTGTGTATCCCCTCATTCAATTTGATTTCCTCCATTGCAGCTTTCCTTTCTTCAGTTTCACTAGCTAATGTACTTGGGCTCTGTGGCCTGTCATTTTCCTTTCTCGGCTTTCCCTGGGATCTGCTGTGGTCTGTTAGGACCTCCACATGCAGCTTAGCTCTTTCATTTACTACAGTCTCCACTGATTGAGCTTCTACATGCAGTTTTGCTCCTTCTTTCCCTACAGTCCCCTTATTTGTGGCTGAGGTAGCAGTCTCTGTTGTCAGTCCCAAAATGTTTAGTTCTTTAGGCTGTTTCAGATTTTTCAGTTCCTCTTCTAAACTCTGTATCCTGGCCTCTGCTGCTTTGACTTGCACCTCCCACTTCCTGCTTTCCATGTCTATCCTCTCTTCCATTCTCATGCTAAGTTCTTCTAGTTTCTTTTCCCATTCATGTTCCCTTTTTGTGAGCTCTGCTGCCCAATCTTCCTTTGCAGTTTCCTCCTCCTGTCCCTTGGTTTTTCTTGTTGCTCTCTGGCAACCCATTTTTGTTTTATCCTGATTGACTCAGAGTGGGAAACCTATGTAATTCTGTATGTTAGGTTAGTATTGTGTATGTCAGAGTGTGGGAGGGGGAGGTAGTGGAGGAACTGTGGCCATGTGGGAGAGTAGTGGGGAGGGGGAGTGGGAAGGAGGGAGAAGTAAGTGGGTGAGTGGGAGAGGGAGATGGGGAAGGAGGGAGAGGTGGGGAGGGGGAGGGTGAAAGAGGGAGGGGAGGAATCAGTTGAAGGAGTGAGATGTCGGCGGGGGAGGGGGAGTGTATGTGTGAGTCTGGCAATGTGTATGTGTGTGTGTGTGTGTGTTGTGTGTGTGTGTGTGTGTGTGTGTGTGTGTGTGTGTGTGTGTGTGTGTGTGTGTGTGTATGTGTGTGTGTATGTGTGTGTGTGTGTATGTGTGTGTATGTGTGTGTGTGTGTGTGTGTGTGTGTGTGTGGGGTGCATGTATGTGTGTGTTTTATGTGTGTGTGTATGTGTGTGTGTATGTATGTGTGTGTATGTGTGTGTGTGTGTATGTGTGTATGTGTGTGTGTGTATGTGTGTGTATGGGGGAGGTATGCGGGGAGATACTGTTAATACATACCAGTAATTCTGGGTTATAAAAAGCGATAATTGCTACTAGGGTCTAAAACTTCAATAAGTGTCTGCCCTTGTGTGTGTGTGTTAGGGAGGGATGGTTAGGGGGGGGGTAGATCCGTTATACCTCTCTGTTTTGTCTTTCCTAGAAATGCTACACTCTTCGCTTATTGTCCTTTCTGGATTTAAGTATCAATTATTGCTGTTATTATCCTATTCCTTGTTCACTTTTAGAGAGGACTTCCTAGCTTCCTAAGTATTCTTACTACTAATAACTACTGTAATAGCTTGCAAGAGTGAGTGACCAGTATCTAACAGTGATGCAAGGCCAAGCCAAGCCAAGCCTGCGACATGCAAACCACAATATAGGTGATACTTGCGCTGGCAACGGTCGTGCCAAGCTGCCAGATGCTGATGACGCAGTCGTCGTACGTAGCCTAAATCCCTATTTTGGAGATCCTTCATCCGTGATGATTATAACCACATGTGCTCATACATCCCTCGTTCCTCAAGCGATTTCACTTTTCGCTTATGATAGTATACACTTCACATTATATACACTTCACTTTATATGCATAATGGCACACAACTTGTCGTGACGTCACTGCTTCAGGCCTACCGCTGCCTAGTAGACCAAAACGTTTGGATAATTTTGGATAATGGATAATTTCAGGCTTTCTCACGACTTTTTCTAACTAATAACTTTAGTTATCACTCGTATTATTGCTCACTGACGATGTCACTACCACTGATTACTGTTAGCAGTCACTGCACGCTTAAAAACACTAGGATTCTCGGAGCCTTGTGTGCCCACGTCTGCACCCATGGACCCACGCGATCTGTGTGTCCCCGTGTGTGTGTGTGTGTGTGTGTGTGTGTGTGTGTGTGTGTGTGTGTGTGTGTGTGTGTGTGTGTGTGTGTGTGTGTGTGTGTGTGTGTGTGTGTGTGTGTGTGTGTGTGTGTGTGTGTGTGTGTGTACTCACCTATTTGTGGTTGCAGGGGTCGAGTCTTAGCTCCTGGTCTTCACCAGTTGCTACTGGGTCCTCTCTCTCCCCGCTCCATGAGCTTTATCAAACCTCGTCTTAAAACTATGTATGGTTCCTGCCTCCACTACGTCACTTTCTAGGCTATTCCACTGCCTGACAACTCTATGACTGAAGAAATACTTCCTAATATCTCTCAGACTCATCTGTGTCTTCAACTTCCAATTGTGACCTCTTGTTTCTGTGTCCCCTCCCTGGAACATCCTGTCTTTGTCCACCTTGTCTATTCCGTGCAGTATTTTATATGTCTTTATCATGTCTCCCCTGACCCTCCTGTCCTCTAGTGTCGTCAGGCCGATTTCCCTTAACCTTTCTTCATAAGACATTCCCCTTAGCTCTGGAACTAACCTTGTCGCAAACCTTTGCACTTTGTCTAGTTTCTTGACGTGCTTTATCAAGTGCGG
>NC_069424.1:25218089-25223089 GCF_026875155.1 Cherax quadricarinatus
GACTGACTGAGATGATTTCACATTTGGATGGATTCAGGATGAGACCCATTTCCTGTCCCCGTGTCATCACTTGTGTAAGATCACCTAAGAGGGACTCCTTCTTCTTCTTATGACCAGAGCTTAGGTAAGATGGGTAAGGAAGAAGGATGGGTAAGCATAGAAATCTTGGAAAAGGGTTTAAGGGGGGAGAGAGGTAGGATATAAAAGGTAAGTGGCCCAACCACTTTTGTGTAATTTAAAAAGTGTATGTGGAATAATATAATATTCTTGAAGGGGTATAATACTAACCCATCAGAGTCACATAGATATATCAGATATATAAGTACATGACTCTGAATTGGTAGTAAATACACAAGTTGCAATTGCTTTTTTTTTTTTTTTTTTTTTTTTTTTTTTTTTTTTTTGCGATTGCACAACGGATATTTAAACGACAATGAAGGCAATAATTTTCTGGTCAGTTTATAAAGAATTACTTGACACATTAAGTTCTTACAAGGTGGTGTCCCGCCATAGTAAATGTAGCATAATTTTAACAGTAGAATATTATACATCCAGGAACCAGATGTTTAGCTCACTGGTCAGTCTGACTCTGATTTCCGGAACTGCTATACAGAAGAGAAATGGTGCGAGAGGATCCCCTTGCTGGACACCCTCTGATGATGTGATTTCATGCTCTCCAAACGGGAGCATTGATTCCTTGCTATATCCAGCTGAAACAAAACGGAAGAGACCAGGGAAATGTTCTTGTACCGCTGCTAATACCACGTCTCTTTTCAGATTAAATGCATTCTTAAAATCTAATTTTACCACTGCATTGTCCTCTGGCAGGGTGTTGATATACGCCCTTGTTGCATGAACTGCCTCTTCACTATTATTATTATTATTATTATTATTATTATTATTATTATTATTATTATTATGATTATTAATGTTAATATTATTATTAAAAATTTATTAATAATGTGATCAATATTAATATTATTAATTGTAGGGAGCGCTAAACCCGTGTGGGGTCATTCAGCGCCTGCAGTAGAGTGGATTCTCCGTCAGGAAAACAGACACACTGTGTGTACTCACCCAGCAGCCGCTCGGGGGGTCAAGGCCACTTGCGAACGTCACATTTGAGCGCAAATTGAGGGGACATTTTTGAAGCCATTACTGGAGAGTGCATGTGGGGGAGTACATGTGGGGGAGTACATGTCGGGGAGTACATGTGGGGAGTACATGTGGGGGAGTACATGTGGGGGAGTACATGTGGGGGAGTACATGTGGGGGAGTACATGTGGGGAGTACATGTGGGGGAGTACATCTGTGGAGTGCATGTGGGGGAGTACATGTGGGGGAGTACATGTGGTGGAGTATATGTAGGGGAGTTCATCTGGGGGAGTACATGTGGGGAGTACATATTGCGAGGTACATGTTGGAGAGTACATGTGGTGGAGTACATGTAGGGGAATTCATCTGAGGGAGTACATGTGGGGAGTACATATTAGGGGTGCATGTGGGGGCTACATATTAGGGAGTACATGTTAGAGAGTACATGTGGGGGAGGAGTACATGTGGGGGGTACATGTGGAGAAGTACATGTGGGGAGTACATGTGGGGGAGTATATTTGAGGAGTACATGTGGGAAGTAACACTTGTGGTAACACTTGTGGTAACACTTGTGGTAACGCTTGTGGTAACACTTGTGGTAACATTTGTAACTCTTGTGGTAACACTTGTGAGGAACACTTATTGTAACACTTGTAGTAACACTTGTGGTAACACTTGTGGTAACACTTGTTACACTTGTGGTAGCACTTTTGGTAACACTTGTGGTAACACATGTGAGCAACACTTGTAACACTTGTGATAACACTTGTGGTAACACTTCTTGAAGCAGTGGTGGTGGTGCTGGACGTCAGGGAAGGAGCTTTGTCAGGATCCTGGTGTCAGGGAGAGATACAACATGTTCCAGCACTGGAATTTAGGAGGGAGGGAGGGAGGGAGGAAGGGAGGTAGGGAGGGAGGAAGGGAGGTAGGGAGGGAAGGAAGGAAGAAGTTAGGGAGGGAAGGAGAAAGGGAGGGAGAAAAATATATTGTGGAGAGAGGCAATGGGAGGTTATCTGTATTTGTTTCTGGGGGTCACCGCCCCCGCAGCCCGGTCTCAGAAAAGGCTGCTGGCCTGATCGATCAGGCTGTTAGTTCTAACATCCGCACACCAACATACGCACCACAGCCCGACTAATCAGGAACTGGTATAAAGAACATCAAACTTAATGGATTCTCCGTCAGTGCGCTCATCGCTTCCCTGTTTATCATTTTTGGCATCCTATACCAAGCCTCTTATGTGTATAAGTAGTAATTTCGGTGTGCAGATTTGGGGCCAATCCCTCCACAATCTTCCAGGTGGTGATTGTGATGACTCTTTCTCTCCTAGGTTCTAGGGACCTCCAGCTCACCCGGGAATTTAGGTGCTTGTCTGACCTTAAACTGTGAAGCTTCTGTGAACATTTTCCAGCTCACTAGTTTAACTTGACTTAGTTGACACAGCTGGTGGTGGTAAGACAGTGGTGGTAAGACAGTGGTGGTAAGACAGTGGTGATAAGACAGTGGTGGTAAGACAGTGGTGGTAAGACAGTGGTGGTAAGACAGTGGGTGTAAGACAGTGGTGATAAGACAGTGGTGGTAAGACAGTGGTGGTAAGACAGTGGTGGTAAGACAGTGGTGATAAGACAGTGGTGGTAAGACAGTGGTGGTAAGACAGTGGTGGTAAGACAGTGGTGGTAAGACAGTGGTGATTAGACAGTGGTGGTAAGACAGTGGTGATAAGACAGTGGTGGTAAGACAGTGGTGATAAGACGGTGGTGGTAAGACAGTGGTGATAAGACAGTGGTGGTATGACAGTGGTGGTAAGACAGTGGTGGTAAGACAGTGGTGGTAAGACAGTGGTGGCAAGACAGTGGTGGTAAAACAGTGGTGGTAAGACAGTGGTGATAAGACAGTGGTGGTAAGACAGTGGTGGTAAGACAGTGGTGGTAAGACAGTGGTGGTAAGACAGTGGTGGTAAGACAGTGGTGGTAAGACAGTGGTGGTAAGACAGTGGTGGTAAGGCAGTGGTGGTAAGACAGTGGTGGTAAGACAGTGGTGGTAAGACAGTGGTGGTAAGACAGTGGTGGTAAGACAGTGGTGGTAAGACAGTGGTGGTAAGACAGTGGTAAGACAGTGGTGGTAAGACAGTGGTGGTAAGACAGTGGTGGTAAGACAGTGGTGGTAAGACAGTGGTGGTAAGACAGTGGTGGTAAGACAGTGGTGGTAAGACAGTGGTGGTAAGACAGTGGTTGTAGGTAAGTGGTGGTAAGACAGTGGTGGTAAGACAGTGGTGGTAAGAGAGTGGTGATAAGACAGCAGTGGTAAGACAGTGATGGTAAGACAGTGGTGGTGAGACAGTGGTGGTAAGACAGTGGTGGTAAGAGAGTGGTGGTAAGACAGTGGTGGTGAGACAGAGGTGGTAAGACAGTGGTGGTAAGTCAGTGATGGTAAGACAGTGGTGGTAAGACAGTGGTGATAAGACAGCAGTGGTAAGATAGTGGTGGTAAGACAGTGGTGGTAAGACAGTGGTGGTAAGACAGCAGTGGTGAGTAAGACAGTGGTGGTAAGACAACAGTGGTGAGTAAGACAGTGGTGATAAGACGGTGGTGGTAAGACAGTGGTGGTAAGACAGTAGTGGTAGGTAAGTGGTGGTAAGACAGTGGTGGTAAGACAGTGATGGTATGACAGTGGTAGTAAGACAGCAGTGGTGGTAAGACAGTGGTGGTAAGACAGTGGTGGTAAGACAGTGGTGGTAAGAGAGTGGTGATAAGACAGCAGTGGTAAGACAGTGATGGTAAAACAGTGGTGGTGAGACAGTGGTGGTAAGATAGTGGTGGTAAGAGAGTGGTGGTAAGACAGTGGTGGTGAGACAGAGGTGGTAAGACAGTGGTGGTAAGTCAGTGACGGTAAGACAGTGGTGGTAAGACAGTGGTGATAAGACAGCAGTGGTAAGATAGTGGTGGTAAGACAGTGGTGGTAAGACAGTGGTGGTAAGACAGCAGTGGTGAGTAAGACAGTGGTGGTAAGACAACAGTGGTGAGTAAGACAGTGGTGATAAGACAGTGGTGGTAAGACAGTGGTGGTAAGACAGTAGTGGTAGGTAAGTGGTGGTAAGACACTGGGGGTAAGACAGTGGTGGTAAGACAGTGGTAGTAAGACAGCAGTGGTGGTAAGACAGTGGTGTTAAGACAGTGGTGGTAAGACAGCAGTGGAAGTAAGACAGTGGTGGTAAGACAGTGGTGATAAGACAGTGGTGGTAAGACAGTGGTGATAAGACAGCAGTGGTAAGACAGTGATGGTAAGACAGTGGTGGTGAGACAATGGTGGTAAGACAGTGGTGGTAAGACAGTGGTGGTAAGACAGTGGTGGTGAGACAGTGGTGGTAAGACAGTGGTGGTAAGTCAGTGATGGTAAGACAGTGGTGGTAAGACAGTGGTGATAAGACAGCAGTGGTAAGACAGTGGTGGTAAGACAGTGGTGGTAAGACAGTGGTGGTAAGACAGTGGTGATAAGACAGCAGTGGTAAGAGAGTGGTGGTATGACAGTGGTGGTGAGACAGTGGTGGTAAGACAGTGGTGGCAAAACAGTGGTGGTGAGTAAGACAGTGGTGGTGAGCAAGACAGTAGTGGTAAGACAGTAGTGGTGAGTAAGACAGTAGAGGTGAGTAAGACAGTAGTGGTGAGTAAGACAGTGGTGGTGAGTAAGACAGTAGTGGTTAGTAAGACAGTGGAGGTGTGTAAGACAGTGGTGGTGAGTAAGAAGTGGTGGTGAGTAAGACATTGAGATGTGTAAGACAGTGGTGGTGAGTAAGACAGTGGTGGTGAGTAAGACAGTGGAGGTGTGTAAAACAGTGGTGGTGAGTAAGACAGTAGTGGTGAGTAAGACAGTGGAGGTGTGTAAGACAGTGGTGGTGAGTAAGACAGTGG
>NC_069424.1:25228089-25235589 GCF_026875155.1 Cherax quadricarinatus
AGGACTCAACCCTTGCAACCTCAACTAGGTGAGTACAACTAGGTGAGTACAACTAGGTGAGTTCACACACACACACACACACACACACACACACACACACACACACAGCTGAATATTCAGATGAGCAAAAGGAATGTTAGGAAGTATTTCTTCAGCCACAAAATTGTTAGGAAGTGGAATAGTCTGGCAAATGATGTAGTGGAGGCAGGAACCATACATAGTTTTAAGACGAAGTATGATAAAGCTCATGGAGTAGGGAGAGGGAGGACCCAGTAGCGGTCAGTGAAGAGGCGGGGCCAGGAGCTGAGTCTCGATCCCTATAACCACAATTAGGTGAGTACACATTCACACACGCACACACACGTAAACAACAGGTCTAGTGTCTAATCGACATATGCCTAGGGCAGAATGGTAACCAACACACACACACCACTATTGTGTGACCCTGATTCAAGTCATGTAACCTGACTTAGGTCGTGTGACCTGACTTGGGTAGTGTGACCTGACTTGCCGCATATTCACTATTTCACACACACTTTCCGATTTACTGAAGACGGCATTTGTGAGAGATCCAAATAGGCAACACTAACCTTATTTTTCCTCCTGCTGTATCCTGGTGTAATAATAACATGTCATTAAATGCTTTATTTCTGGCGTCTGTCCCATGGGTACTGGTGACCCGGTTCACAACTCACCTGGTAATGTAAATCTTAACAAGTTAAATTGGTTCGTATTGACTGTTGTTTATGTAAAAACTCAACACAGTATAAGCACAGAGGTCTCTGTCTGTCTCTCTCTCTCTCTCTCTCTCTCTCTCTCTCTCTCTCTCTCTCTCTCTCTCTCTCTCTCTCTCTCCTCTCTCTCTCTCTCTCTCTCTCTCTCCCCAGAGGGTTTGTTATGGTCGTGACCTCACCAGTTTAACCATGGACACGCACCTTATAAATGTTCGGTTAGCGTCGCTTATGGTTCGATACGGTGGAGGCTGTTGGAAGTCCTATAAACCACAACACTAAGAACACTAAACAACACTAAAGTGACCTCTATCACGGTAATCACATCAGTAATCAACTACGTTTCCCCCCGTATTGAATTAATTTTTCTAATGGTACATGGGTGGAAATGATCAATGATTTCCCAGGATACATTGACACTGTTAACACGTTCTGTATAGTGGATATATTTTTTTCGGTATTATTAAAGCGGCTTTAGAATTTTGCTGTATTGACTGACGTCTGTGTATGTGGACACAACACTCGCCCCAGGATCGAACCTGACTCTTTCAGTTGTGAGTCGAAGGCACTAACACTTAGACTAAAGCCACGATTCACCGAGAGTCAGGTGGGTGACTTAAGTTCTAGAACTTTAGCAGTTCAGTCAAGCTCCTTCTTGACTAATGAGGACGTTGTTGTGATGTATCACGTGAGTGTAATTCGTGGTCTAGACACGTACTGTACGTGAATTACTATTACTACTACAACCATCACACCTGCCACCATAACTAGCACCACTGCCACCACAACTACCATTCCCACCACAATTACTACCACCACTACTGCCACCACCACTGTCACCAAAGCTACTACCATCACTACTGCCACCACAACTATCACCACCACCACTACCATCACAACTACCACCACCACTGCCACCACAACTACCACCACCACCACTACCAACACAACTACCACCACCGCCACCATCATCACAATTACCACAACCACCACAACTACTACCACCATCACTACTAGAATCATCTCACCTAGATCATTTTCTCTCTCTCTCTCTCCCTATCAAGGTTCCTTTTCCCCATTCTCTCTCTCTCTCTCTCTTTCTCTCTCTCTCTCCTCTCTCTCTCTCTCTCTCTCTCTCTCTCTCTCTCTCCTCTCTCTCTCTCTCTCTCTCTCTCTCTCCTCTCTCTCTCTCTCTCTCTCCTCCTCTATCTCTCCCATCTCCCTCTTCTTCCCTCTCTCTCCCTCACTCACCCTCTGCAACTTTCTCGTTATCAACAACAGTATTCTTAACCCGGGCCATTCTCTTCCGTTCCACCGTTGTTTATCAGAAGAAATAAATTTCGTGACAGAAATAATGGATAAAGGAGAATAAACCTGGATAATTCGATGGGTTTAATTTAGCATAAACTTTATCTAGTCTGCTTATATGTTATTTTTTTATATTACCTATTTTTGTGATTATTGATTTCGTATTCAAGGGGAAATTCAAACCCGTATGGGACGCAGAACGCCTGGGAAAGTGAAGGCAATCACGTGTGATTCCAGGGGAGGGTAGCTCCATTTCCCTCGACCAAGAGCCCCTTCATCAGCCTACACGAGTCTTCCCTGAAGGGTAGTGGACCAAGACACAACATACACACAGCATATACATAGCCTATACACAGTCTGAATCATAGTCTTAGTTTTGTTTCTGTTGACGCTGATCTTTCCCAGAACATTATCATATGTTCTATCTATCTATCTATCTATCTATCTATCTATTAATATAATAATTAATATAATATATATATATATATATATATATATATATATATATATATATATATATAATATATATATTAAGCATATTACATTGCCATTTCTTCAAGAATGTTGGATGAATGATACATTTATGGTAGAACACAGTTTGCTTGAACACGTAATCCACACATTTAATACTTAGTTTGTCCACTTTTAGCCTTAATTAGAGCAGCGATGCGTCGAGTCATGTTATGTGTGCAGGTACAACAGTGGAGTTGTACGTCGTCATCATGGTACCATAACCATGTTATGTGTGCAGGTACAACAGTGGAGTTGTACGTCGTCATCATGGTACCATAACCATGTTAGTCTTTCTGTCAACTGTGTTTTGGTTGTGACAGACTCTGCTTTCATGTTTCTCTTAAATATTTCCCATAAATTCTCTTCTGGATTCGTATCTGGTGAATTACCTGGCCAGCCAAGACGAGGAATATTTCGTGAGTCCAACAATGATTTAACAGATTTTGCTGCGTGGTATTTCATCCTGCCTGAAATGTAATGATTCTTCACCTTGAGACCAGTTATGTATCTTAGTAATGATTCTTCACCTTGAGACCAGTTATGTATCTTAGTAATGATTCTTCACCTTGAGACCAGTTATGTATCTTAGTAATGATTCTTCACCTTGAGACCAGTTATGTATCTTAGTAATGATTCTTCACCTTGAGACCAGTTATGAATCTTAGGAATGATTCTTCACATTGAGACCAGTTATGTAACCTAGGAATGATTCTTCACCTTGAGACCAGTTATGTAACCTAGGAATGATTCTTCACATTGAGACCAGTTATGTAACCTAGGAATGATTCTTCACCTTGAGACCAGTTATGAATCTTAGGAATGATTCTTCACATTGAGACCAGTTATGTAACCTAGGAATGATTCTTCACCTTGAGACCAGTTATGTAACCTAGGAATGATTCTTCACCTTGAGACCAGTTATGTAACCTAGGAATGATTCTTCACATTGAGACCAGTTATGTATCTTAGGAATGATTCTTCACCTTGAGACCAGTTATGTATCTTAGTAATGATTCTTCACCTTGAGACCAGTTATGAATCTTAGGAATGATTCTTCACCTTGAGACCAGTTATGTATCTTAGTAATGATTCTTCACCTTGAGACCAGTTATGTAACCTAGGAATGATTCTTCACCTTGAGACCAGTTATGTAACCTAGGAATGATTCTTCACCTTGAGACCAGTTATTATCTTAGTAATGATTTCTTCACCTTTAGAACAGTTAGTCATATCTGAGATGATTCTTCACCTTGAGACCAGTTATGTATCTCAGGAATGACTCTAGTTTTTAAAACTCTTGTATACTGCTACAGTGGCATGTTACCTTTAACAATACACAACCTACTTCTGCCTTTACTATTAATTACAGACCAGAGCATCATAAATGCTGGATGTTGAACAGTGTTCACTAAACATTCAGGATATAATTCCTCAGTGATTCGTCTTCTTACAAACTGAGGTTTGTCATACATTACTTGGAACATCGGTTCATCACTTAAACAAACCTGTAAAGAAAGTAAGACAGACATTTGTAGGTATGAAAAATGTTGAAGCCGCCATACAGATCTTTCTTGAACATTCATATCACTCATAATGTAACATATTGCTATAAAACATCCATGATTATCAAACTTTGACTTATAGACTTCCAATCAAGTGCAGCGAAGGTAGAGTACGTCTTTGTCCATTTTAAGCGTTTTTTTTTTTTTAATCTTTGTAAGGGTCACCTTGGGTTTCTCAGATGGACGACAAGTTTTTATTCCAAAGTCACATGAACATCTTCTGAAGGTTGTTGTTCACACATGAATATTCTGATGATCCAGTTGGTGTTTAAGTTGCTCCACTGGAAGTCTTCTGTTGGTAAACAAGTTCTTTTCAGTAAGTCGGTCTGCTCTTGTTGTTGTTATCTTCTTCCCGCCACTTTCACCAGCTGGTCTTGGGGTGAAGCTGCGATTATTTCCTCCATCTTTAATAATTATTGCCAACCATCAACACTATTACTTAAAACTTTCACCTTTTCAGTTATTTTTTCTATGCGAGTGAACTGTTTATGTTAGTAACACATAATTTTGACCATTCTTTCTCGTTGATATATCTTTTGTTTTGCCCATTTTTTATGACAGTTTCCGTAAGAAAAGGAATAAATGAATTTAAAATTACTTGCCAAACACATTTAAACAATTGTAAACACAAATCAGTATATAAAAATACGGATTAATGTTCAACTACTGAAACGCTCCACACAACCTTCCACTCTCACTTCCAGGAAAACACTGATTTGGTCTGGGCAACACTACACCACTTATAAACCTGTCTTCCACCCACTAGCTCAGTCTTGCTACCTATTACATGTGTGGAATACATTCGGATAAACTGTGTTCCACCATAAATGTATTATTTATCCCATATTTTCGATGTAAAGTCAATGTAAAATGCTTAAAACCGACAAATATGCGATTTTTCTGGAGTGGTCTAATTATTTGGCTACACTCTGTGTGTATGCAATACAACCGTAGACAGGCGATCTTAATAATGCAAGAAAAGCCGCGGGGGATACAAATCTTCAGCTCAAGATCTTTCACACGTCTCCGTGCGTCATCAGGAGCTATGGGATGGTGCAAGATTAGCAACAGGGGAAATGAGAGGAGGTTTTCTCATATATATATATATATATATATATATATATATATATATATATATATATATATATATATATATATATATATATATATATATATATTGACCTCTGATTATTTATTTTCTATTGTGTTGTCACTGTCTTCACATCTAACGTTAATACTAATCAAACCCACCCACTCAACCAACCACCCATCCACCCATCCACCCAACCACCCATCCAACTAAAAATCAACCCACCCATCCTAACCACCCAAAACACCATTACAATATTCAGGAGTGCATCCCACTTATTCCTCCTCGAACCCTTCTCTCCTCCCCCCCCCCTCTCGCTTTTCCCCCATATCTTCCCATTACCACCCCTCCCTCTCCCCCATTACCTATTCCCATCACCCCCTTTGCCTACACTCCCTGACCCCCACTATACCCCCCCCCCGGCCCACCTCTGCCCACACAGGAGTTGAGTTACCGCTCGTTGCTAATGTGTTTTGAGTGTCGAGGGACTTCAGCCAAGCTTATTTTACTGAGTTTTTCACAGCGAGGAACTCTGATGGGGGGAGGGAAGGGGAAGGAGTAGGGAGAGGAGGAGGGGAGAGGGGGGAGGGAGGGAGGGAAAAGAAGGGAATGGATAGATAGTGTACGGAAGGATTGGGAAGATGGGAGCGAGAGAGAGAGAGAGAGAGAGAGAGAGAGAGAGAGAGAGAGAGAGAGAGAGAGAGAGAGAGAGAGAGAGAGAGAGAGAGAGAGAGAGAGAGAGAGAGGCAAATGTAGTCCAGAAACTGCTAACAAAAAGAAGAGCAGAGCAGACATCAGCAACTAGGGACGAGCGTCACTCCTGTCAGTCACTGCCGAGATTCTTGAGACAATTTCTCGACAAATAACGGGGTTTTTCCTACTACCATTCACGTTCTTGTGACCGTCAATATGGCTTCAGGAAAGGTTACTCTGCTGCTGATCTGCTGTTAAACCTCTCCACTAAGTGGCACCAGTCACTGGATGAATCCAAAGTCAGCTGTGTCGTAGCACTGGACATTGTTGGTGCTTTTAGCCGAGTCTGGCACCAGAGACTTTTAGCAAAACTGCAAACACTGGGAACTGCAGGCTCTACACTATGTCTCCTCAGTGATTATCTTCAAGGTAGATCTCTAAACGTAGTTCTTAACGGGACAGAGTCAGCAAGACATCCTACTGAGGCAAGTGTTCCCACAGGGAAGTGTGCTGGGACCATTGTTAAGGAATGTCTACTTCAATGACCTTCTTCATCTCATCCCAGAATCTCATGCATATGCAGACGACTGTACACTGACATTTACTTATCCAAGAGAGGAAATGCCAGCTACTCTAAGTTACATCAATCACAGCTTACAGCTATATCAGCTTGGGGTAAATGATGGCAAGTCACGTTTGCTTCTGAGAAAACAAATGATGATGGTCTAGACACCATGATGGTAATGCTGGAGCAGTGGTAACAATGATGGTCTAGGTACCATGATGGTAATGCTGGAGCAGTGATAACAATGATGGTCTAGACACCATGATGGTAATGCTGGAGGAGTGGTAACAAGGATAGTCTGGGCACCATGATGGTAATGCTGGAGCAGTGGTAACATTGATAGTCTGGGCACCATGATGGTAATACTGCAGCAGTGGTAACAATGATAGTCTAGGCAGCATAATGGTAATGTTAGAGGACTGGTAACAATGAATAAGAGAGTGTTGGCACTTCGGGACAAAGTTGATATCCTTAGGGTGAAATCTGACTCCAAACTGACCATGAAGAACCACGTTGTAAATCTTGCAAACAAAGCTACCAGAAAGCTTCCAGCACTTAGACGTATCTCGCATCTCCTTGGCAGTAGAGGTTGCAAGATTCTGTACGAGGCACAAGTATGCTCACACCTTGAGTATGTTCCACTGTCTTGGATTGCCTGCCCTCCTTCTCATCTGCGACTTCTTGACAGAACAGCCTGGATAGATCTGTCATTCCAGCAGAACCTTCAACACAGGAGGGATGTGGGTTTATCAGGTCAGTGTTGTCTTCACTCCGAGGACAGCGAAAAGACAAATTCTAGACAATAAGACAAATGAGAAAAAGACAGTTTCTATACCACAAGACGGGCAGTAAGCAGCAACTACACTATGGTGTTCAATTCCCAAGAACTTCACAATGTCTGAGATCACGCAATCCTAGAATGACTCGAGTCTTGAACATGTTCCTACACCATAACAACATCACTTAAATAAAGTCAGTTAACCAAATGAACTCTCTGGCCCACAGCTGGCCCACAACTGGCACACAGCTGGCCAACTG
>NC_069424.1:25241003-25266003 GCF_026875155.1 Cherax quadricarinatus
TCCAATATGGGCCTTACATACACGGGGTACAGGGTCCTGAACGATTCCTTATTGAAAGCCGAATGCTGTTCTGAGGGTTTGCTAGGGTCCTTTGCTGCAAAAAAGTTTTTTTGGTTGATGTGCGCTTCAGAAGATGTGCCCGGCGTTTTTTACTCACCCCAAGACTTTTTCCTTTATGAGGTTTTTACCCTGGCCCCCTAGACGTACTTTTCCCCTGCGGCTTCTTTGCCCTCCCCCAACTTTTATGACTTTTGCCCCCAAAGCTGGACCCGGTCTGCAGCCTGTCCAGTCCCTTTGTATTCTGCTGGTCTTCGATCGAATAATTCTTCTCATCAACTTAAAGTCATCTGCAAACCAAAGGAAAATTCGGGGTCTATTCCTTCCCTCTGTCGTTCACAAAAACCAGAAACAGCACTGGGCCAAAAGGACTGCCCCCCTGGGACCCCCGGGCAAAGTGCCCACTCTGACACCTCGCCCCGGCGTGTTGTGTTTGTGTGGTGTGTGCTTGGGTGTACACCCAAAAAACCCCACCACAGGACACCTTCAACATAACTACACTACGTACAACACTACACTATTCTACACTACGCTACACTACACTACACTAAAATATGCTATGCTAACTACGCTACACTCACATGCTCATACACTACGCTACACTACGCTATGTACACTACAAATACCTAGCTACACTACACTACAATACACTATGCTACCTACAGTAACTACATACAAAACCCCTATGCTACGCTACAGTACACTACACTACACATGCCCTTTCACACAACACACACTACACTCGCTACGCAAGCTAACCTACACTACACTATGCACGTACACTCACTACACTACACTACGCTACGCTATGCTACACTAAATACACTATGCTACGTAACTACAAAAATTGATACACTCCTATGCTATATTACACTCACTACACATGCTACGTACACTACCTACACTACACACAACGCTCGCTATGCTACACACACTCACTCATACACTTCCTATGCTATATTACACTAACACCTACACTATGCTAGCTATGTACATTACCCACACTAAATACACTACCTCCTGCACTACACTACTAGTATATTTCACTACACTCACTACACTATGCTTAAGTACATTCCTAACTAAACTACACTACCATGCATACTATGCTACATTACACTATCACACTACACTATGATGTTTGCTACTTACATCACTACACTACACTACACTATGCAATACCATGCTACACTACACTATGCTACACTACACTATGCTATACTATGCTACATTACACTACACTACACTACAATATGCTATAAATTTCACTACACTACACTACACTATGCTATGCTATGCTACATTACACTACACTACACTATACTACACTACACTACACTACACTACACTACACTATGCTATGCTATGCTACATTACACTACACTACACTATGATACACTACACTACACTATGCTACATTACACTACACTACACTATGCTATGCTATGCTACATTACACTACACTACACTACACTATGCTATGCTATGCTACATTACACTACACTACACTATGCTAAAACTACACTACACAATGCTATAAATTTCACTACACTACACTACACTATGCTATGCTATGCTACATTACACTACACTACACTACACTATGCTATGCTATGCTACATTACACTACACTACACTATGCTACACTACACTACACTACACTATGCTACATTACACTACACTACACTACACTACACTACACTACACTATGCTACATTACACTATGCTACATTACACTACACTACACTATGCTACACTACACTACACTACACTATGCTACATTACACTACACTACACTACACTACACTACACTACACTACACTAGCTACATTACACTACACTACACTACACTATGCAAAATTACACTATGATACATTACACTACACTACACTACACAACACTACACTATGCTACATTACACTACACTACCTACACTACACTATGCTACATTACACTACACTCACTACACTACACTACACTACATTACACTATGCAAAATTACACTACACTACACTACACTACACTACACTATGCTACATTACACTACACACACTACACTACACCCCACACTACACTACACTATGCTACATTACACTATGCTACATTACACTACACTACACACCACTACACTACACTACACTATGCTACATTAAAACTACACTACACTACACTACACTACACTACACTATGCTACATTACACTACACTACACTACACTACACTACACTATGCTAAAATTACACTATGCTACATTACACTATGCTACACTACACTACACTATGCTACATTACACTACACTACACTACACTACACTATGCTACACTACACTACACTACACTATGCTACATTACACTACTTTACACTATGCTACACTACACTACACTATGCACATTACACTACACTACACTACACTACACTATGCTACACTACACAACACTACACTATGCTACATTACACTACACTACACTACAAAACACAACACACACTACACTACACATGCTACACTACACTACATTACACTATGCTACATTTCACCTACACAAAACTACACTATGCTACACTACACACACTACACTATGCTACATTAAAACTACACTACACTACACTACACTACACTACACTATGCTACAAATTACACTACACTACACTATGCTACATTACACTACACTACACTACACTACACTACACTATACTACACTACACTACATTACACTAAGCTACATTACACTACATTAAAACTATGCTAAAATTACACCCACACTACACTATGCTACACTACAAAACATTACACTATGCTACATTACAAAACACTACACACACACACTATACACACTACACACACTATGCTACACTACACCCACATTACACTATGCAACATTACACTACACTACACTACACTACACTATGCTACACTACAAATACACTAAAACTATGCTACATAAAACACACACTACACAAAACTACACTACACTACACTAAAGCTACACTACACTCGCTAAAATTACACTACTTACACTATGCTACATTACACAAAACACCACTACACTACACTACACTACACTACACTATGCACATTACACTATGCTACACTACACTACACTACACTAGCACACTACACTATGCTACCCCTACACTACACTACACTATGCTACATTACCCTACACTAACCTAAAACTACACTACACTACACTATCTACATTACACTACCTACACTAAAACTATGCACATTACACTACACTACACTACACTATGCTACATTACACATGCTACACAACAAAACTACACTACACTAGCTACACTACACTATGCTACACACACTACACTACACTATGCTACATTACACTACACTAACACTAAAGCTACACTACACTACACTACACTATGCTACATTACACTACACTACACTATGCTACACTACACTACACTATGCTACATTACCCTATGCTACACTACACTATACTACACTATGCTACACTACACAGCTTACACTACACTTTCACTACACTATGCTACATTACACTACACTAACTATGCTACACTACACTACACTACACAATGCTACATTTTCACTACACTACACATGCTACACTACACTACACACACTATGCTACATTACACTACACTACACTATGCTACACTAACACTAAAACTACACTATGCTACATTACACTACACTACACTACACTACACTACACTACACTACAAAATGCTACACTACACACACTACACTATGCTAACACTACACTATGCTACACTACACTACACTACACTATGCTACATTACACTACACTACACTATGCTACACTACACTACACTACACTATGCTACATTACACTACACTACACTACACTACACTACACTACACTACACTATGCTACATTACACTACACTACACTATGCTACACTACACTAAAACTACACTATGCTACATTACCTAAAACTACACTACACTACACTACACTATGCCCACATTACACTACACTACACTATGCAACATTACACTACACTACACTATGCTACATTACACTACACTACACTACACTACACTACACTACACACACACACTATGCACACTACACTACACTACCCTATGCTACATTACACTACACTACACTACACTACACTTCACTACACTACACTACACTATGCTACGCTACACTACCCTTCACTACACTATGCTATGCTACACTACGCTATGCTACACTACACTACACTGCACTACGCTACACTTCACTACACTACGCTACACTACACTACACTACACTATGCTACACTTCACAAAACTACGTTACACTACACAACATTATGCTACACTTCACTACACTACACAAAACTACACTACGCTATCTACATTACACTACACTACACTATGCTACATTACACTACACTACACTATGCTACACTACACTACACTACACTATGCTACATTACACTACACTACACTATGCTACACTACACTACACTACACTATGCTACATTACACTACAAATACACTATGCTACACTACACTACACTACACATGCTACACTACACTACACTACACTACACTACACTACACTACACTACACTACACTACACTATGCTACACTACACTACACTACACAATGCTACATTACACTACACACACTATGCTAAAACTAACACTACACTACACTATGCTACATTACACTACACTACACTAAGCTACACTACACTACACTACACTATGCTACATTACACTACACTACACTATGCTACACTACACTACACTACACTATGCTACATTACACTACACTACACTATGCTACACTACACTACACTACACTAAAGCTACACTACACTACACTACACTATGCTACATTACACTACACTACACTACACTACACTTCACTAAAACTACACTATGCTACCTACACTACCCTTCACACACTATGCTATGCTAACACTACGCTATGCTACACTACACTACACTGCACTACGCTACACTTCACTACACTACGCACACTACACTACACTAAAACTATGCTACACTTCACTACACTACGTTACACTACACTACATTATGCTACACTTCACTAAAAACTACACTACACTACACATACACTACGCTATGCTAAAGCTGCGCTACACTACACAACACTACGCTTTCCACTACACTACACTACATTATGCTACACTTCACTACACTACACTACACTATGCTACACTACACTACACTACAAATGCACTACACTACACTACACTATGCTAACACTACACTACACTACACTACGCTACACTATAACACTACACTTCGCTACACTACACTACACTACGCTACACAACAGTGCACACACTACACTACACAACACAAAACTACACTACACTATGCTACACTACACTACCTACACTACACTACACTCGCTAACACTACACTACACTACGCTACACTATACACTACACTTCGCTACACTACACTACACTACACAACACTACACTACACTACACTTCGCTAAAACACACTTCACTACGCTACACAACACTACACTACACCCACACTACACAACACTACACACACTACACTACACTACGCTACACTACACTACGCTACACTACACTACACTTCGCTACACTACACTTCACTACGCTACACCACACTACACTACACTACACTACACAACACTGCACTACACTACACACACTACACTTCGCACACTTCACTACACTTTACTACACAAAACTCACTACACCTTCACTACACTACACACACTACACTACACTACACTACACACTTCGCTACACTTCACTACACTACACTACACTACAGTACACTACACTACACTTCGCTACACTTCACTACACTTCACTACACTTCACTACACTAACCCACTTCACTACACTACACTACACTTCACTACACTGCACTACACTTCGCTACACTTCGCTACACTTCACTACACTTCACTACACTACACTTCACTACACTTCGCTACACTTCACTACACTGCACTACACTACACTTCACTTCGCTACACTTCACTACACTTCACTACACTACACTTCACTACACTACACTTCGCTACACTTCACTACACTTCACTACACTACACTGCACTACACTACACTTCGCTACACTTCGCTACACTTCACTACACTTCACTACACTTCACTACACTACACTTCACTACACTTCGCTACACTTCGCTACACTTCACTACACTACACTTCACTACACTCACTACACTACACTTCACTACACTTCACTACACTTCGCCACACTTCACTACACTTCACTTCACTACACACACTACACTACACTTCACTACACTTCACTACACTTCGCTGCACTTCACTACACTACACTACACTACACTACACTACACTTCGCTACACTTCACTACACTACACTACACTACACTTCGCTACACTTCACTACACTACACTACACTTCACTACACTTCACTACACTACACTACACTACACTACACTTCACTACACTTCACTACACTACACTACACTTCACTACACTTCGCTACACTTCGCTACACTTCACTACACTTCACTACCCCTAAAACCTTCACTACACTTCACTACACTACCTACACTACACTTCGCTACCCCTTCGCTACACTTCACTAACACTACACTACACTTCACTACACTTCGCTACACTTCACTACACTAACACTACAACAACTACACTTCACTACACTTCGCTACACTTCACTACACTACACTACACTACACTCACTTCACTACCCCTTCACTACACCCACACTACACTACACTTCACTACACTTCCGCTACACTTCACTAACACTACACTACACTACACTTCACTACACTTCACTACACTTCGCTACACTTCACTTACACTTCACTACACTACACTACAAATACACTACACTACACTTCGCTACACTTCGCTACACTTCGCTACACTTCACTACACTACACTACACTACACTTCACTTCACTACACTACACTTCACTACACTTCGCTACACTTCACTACACTACACTACACTTCACTACACTACACTACACTACACTACACTACACTTCGCTACACTTCGCTACACTTCGCTACACTACACTTCACTACACTTCACTACACTACACTACACTTCGCTACACTTCACTACACTACACTACACTACACTTCGCTACACTTCGCTACACTTCGCTACACTTCGCTACACTTCACTACACTACACTTCACTACACTACACTACACTACACTACACTTTCGCTACACTTCGCTACACTTCGCTACACTTCAACTACAAATACACTTTTACTACACTTCACTACACTACACTACACTTCGCTACAAATTCACTACACTTTACTACACTACAAATACACTTCACTCACTTCACTACACTACACTACACTACACTTCACTACACTACACTACACTACACTACACTACACTTCGCTACACTTCACTACACTTCACTACACTACACTACACTTCACTACACTTCACTACACTACACTACACTACACTTCGCTACACTTCACTACACTACACTACAACTTCACTACACACACTACACTACACTTCGGGTACACTTCGCTAAACACTTCGCTACACTTCCTACACTACACTACACTACACTACACTACACTACACTTCACTACACTACACTACACTAACACTACACTTCACTACACTTCACTAACACTACACTACACTACACCTTTCACTACACTACACTACACTTTCACTTCACTACACTACACTACACTACACTACACTTCACTACACTTCACTACACTACACTACACTACACTTCACTACACTACACTTCACTACACTACACTACACTACACAAAACTACAAATACACTACACTAACTACACTACACTACACTAAAACTACACTACACTTCCTACACTTCACTACAACTAACACTTTACTACACTTCACTACACTACACTACACTACACTACACTACACTAAAACTACACTACACTACACTTCACTACACTACACTACACTACACTTCACTACACTAAACACACTACAAATAAAAACTTCACAACACTTCACTACACTACACTACCTACACTTCACTACACTACACTTCACTACACTACACTACACTACACTACACTACAACACACACACTACACTACACTACACTACACTACACTTCACTAACTAAAACTACACTACACTACACTACACTTCACTACACTACACTTCACTACACTACACTTCACTACACACAACTACACTACACTACCTTCACTACACTACACTTCACTACAAATACACTACACTTCGCACACTACACTACACTACACTACACTACACTACACTACACTACACTACACTAACACTACACTACACTACACTACACTACACTACACTTCACTACACTAAAACTACGCTACACTACACACACTTCACTACACTACACTACACACACTACACTACACTACACTACACTACACTACACTTCACTAAAACTACACTTCACTACACTTCACTACACTACACTACACTACACTTCACTACACTACACTTCACTACACTACACTTTACTACACTTCACTACACTAACTACACTACACTTCACTACACACACCTACACTACACTACACTACACTACACTACACTACACTACACTACACTACACTTCACTACACTACACTACGCTACACTACACTACACTTCACTACACTACACTACACTACACTACACTACACTACACTACACTACACTTCACTACACTACACTTCACTACACTTCACTACACTACACTACACTACACTACACTACACTACACTACACTACACTACACTACACTACACTACACTACACAACACTACACTTCACTACACTACACTACACTACACTACACTACACTTCACTACACACACTACACTAAAACTACACTACACTACACTACACTACACTACACTACACAACACTACAACACTACACTACACTACACACACTACACTAAAACTTCACTACACTACACTACACTACACTACACTACACTTCACTACACTACACTACACTACACTACACTACACTACACTACACTACACTACACTACACTACACTACACTACACTACACTACACTTCCACTACACACACTACACTACACTACACTACACTTCACTACACTACACTACACTTCCCCTACACTACACTACACTACACTACACTACACTACACTACACTACACTAACTACACTACACTACTACACTTTACTACACACACTACACTACACTACACTACACTTCACTACACTACACTACACTACACTACACTACACTACACTACACTACACTACACTTCACTACACTACACTACACTAAAACAACACACACTCACTAACACACCTACACTACACTACACAACACTAAAACTACAAAACACTACACTTCCACTACACTACACTTCACTACACTTCACTACACTACACTACACTACACTACACTACACTACACTTCGCTACACTTCACTACACTCCCGTCATCTGACCCACGAACAAGGCTCGGTAAAGAAATTACTCAAATTTTATGATACATCAAACCTTTGAAATAGACACTGAGAATGTTTTCGGTTTTGTTCTGCTCAGGTAACTTCATTTATTTTCTCCGTCATATTCCGTCTGTCTTATCGCTCTCTCTTTTGTTTTTTGTATCATTTTATTCAATATGTCATTTAGAGAAAGTATTTTTAAATACAATGAGAACAAAATAAAAATATTGCTTTTGCTTACGAACTAATATAAAAATTTTGCATAATCTATTTATAACTTTATGAAACTATTTTGTATTAATGTTGATAGAATTACCGATAAAAAAAGGAGGATCCCATCGGCACCATGTCCAGCCCTTCTAGGGCAGGGTAGGTGCCTCAGCTGGAGCTTGCACCTCACAACACTGTCACTCCCATTATCCCCCTTGGGGCGGGGATGGCAGACCAGAGAGGCCTAGCTTGTGGCTAGGTCTGGGGACAGTTGGTCCCAAAGATGAGGAGGTACTTGTGCCTCCTCCCATGGGAGACTTAGGTCTCAGACAATCCCTAAAGAGGGAGCCAAGGCCGGGCCACCACTTGGAAAAGGCCCGGGCCGGGAGAATACCGGCGAATCTTTAATAACAATAATAATAATAAAAAGAGGAGGGGGACCTATACCATCGTCTTCAGCCTTCACTTGCACCACGATGAGCTATGCAAATCGTGTCAAGATCAAGCTCAACAGTGGTACTGTTCATGATTCATCGAAGCTTGCTCTTGCAACCGCCGTTCAGGGTTCACTGCAAGTAAAGTTCAATGCTATTCTGACACTCAAGGAAGCCTTCACTGTCGTGTGTCACGATGAGGCTGAAGCAGAGAGGCTACTCACTTCTGAAGCCACCATTACTCTTACTGCTTAAGGATTTACTGTTATGTCCTCTCCTGCTCTTAGAACAAGGAGATCAGTATTCCTGAAGAAACTAGACAAAATTATCACTTCCCTACCAATCGCTGAACTCAAGTCATATATTGAAACTCAAAATACATGGGCCACCGTTGACAGCATCACAAAAATCCCTAATGCATCGTCCATGCTCAAGGTCACCTTCACCGATGTGAACATGGCGGCCACTGCTCTGAGCGAAGGTCTTGCTGCATACTACTATTTCATCAGCCCCACCGACATGCAACATTGCTGGAACTGTTATTCGTATCTGCACACCACCAAGGCCTGTCCAGTTAAAGACAAGAAGTTCTGCACAACATGCGGTAGTGAGGGTCACACTTTTAGATCCTGTACTGCCTCTGCTCCATCTTCACCAACTAATTTAAACTGCAAAAGTAACGATCACCACACTCTTGCAGCAAATTGTCCAACTAGAAAGGACATTATGAAGAAAACTCATGATGCAGCACAGAAAGTCATCTTCCAAGTCACCACCTGTGCCGCAATTGCAAAGTTGCAGGCAGACACAACAAAACTCCTTCAAGCTTCTACTCAACCCGCCTCCACCACCACCGTCACTCCTCCAGCATGTGACCTAACAAAGATCCACTACTGTCTGGGATATGCTCATATGCAGAATATGACAGTACCTGGCTCCTTCAACACCACCATCAACGAGCTATTTGCCTTGAACAACATGCCATCGTTTGAATTTCCAGCCTCTCCACCATCGGCCGATATTCTCAAATTCACAAAAAACTTCGTCGCCACCTCTGCTTCTTCGGTAACTCCTCCATCTCTACCAGCTAGTGACGTCACTCCAACAACAACCAATGAGAAGCCTCTACCTCCATCACTCCCCATGAAAACCAACCAATCAGAGACCTTGCGACTATCAACATCTTCCTTCTCGTCTACTGAAGCCAACATCGAATCTTCACCTCCACCTTCATCACCGCATGCCAAGAGGGTTAAACCCGTGCCAACAGCACCGTCTTATGACTCTCGACATGATACAATTCATGCTGATGATGCTGATTCTTTTTATCCATGGAATGGAATCACCTTCTACACCACAGCTCATTACGCTCAAGATATGCTGTTATCTGAACTACACACTCACCTTACCAACAAGACTGTCAAGTCTACCACTGATCCCTCTTTCAAAGGTGCTGGTATAATTACACTTTCATCTGTGCTAGAGCATATTCAAGATAATTCTGAGATTCCCGGCAATCAACACCTGTTAACACGTCTCATGATCATCCCGATCCAACGATTTAAAAGTCTTGTAAATGGTTCTGAAATCAACAAGTTTGAAGTTATGGTTAAACGACATAACTCGAAGTAAACACCAACTCCATGAACCGACCAATCAACGATGAGCTCCTCCCTTGTCGCCTACAGCCACCTATCACGAGCAAGTCTCAGTTTCTTCCATCAAGCAAGATGCAGCCAGCTTCTGCAGAGTCTCAGTGCCTTCTACGTTGTCTTCGTCAGTGTTTTCCAGGCTTAGCAGTTGGGTCTAGTCCTGACTCTTCTCTCTTCGACTCTAGACATTCCTCTCACCGTCTATTCTTCGCCCTGTCCCCACTTGCCCCTCGCCCCTCGTGGGTCCTTACCTGAGAGTCCGTGTTGTTGTGTTGTTATAGTGTAACGGACCACTGAAGTAGCAGCACCAACACACACGGCAAAAGACATTCTTTAGCTTCCCCAGTGCTCGGGCTTCATGCCCAAAGCTGGGGTGTGGCTCCAAAAAAATCCTGTAGTGGTTGCTGCCTTTCCACCTCTTCACGTCATTTGCTGCTATGCAGCTGCCACACCCTTCGAGCTCAGTGTGGGAGGGGTTTGTGGCAGCCCAAGGTGCCTAGCTTCTCCCTCCGAGCCCCGTGGGGGCAGGGAATGGCGCTAGACTTGGGAACATCTGGTCCCAGAAGATAAGGAGGTACTTGTACCTCCTCCCATACCAGACATTAGTCTGAGACACTCCCAGGACAGGGAGCCAAGACCGGGCCACCTCTTGGAGAAGGCCCGAGCCGGGCGATTATACCGGCGAATCTACAACGAAGAAAATTGGTTGTAACTGACCATAATTTTTAAAGGAGGTGGAGAGGTAAGCCAGCTGAAGGCCTCGGTCAAATGAGCAAAAGCTCTAGCTGTGGGTCATCTTATGACTAAGACACCTGACCTTTTAGGTAAAATGACACAAGTGCAACTAATGCGATATATTGTGGCAAAGTTTCGCTCCTGGAGAGAGAGAGAAAGCGAAAAGTTACCACAATAAAATGTCACATCAGCTGCACTTGTGTTCTTTTGCCAAAAATATTTGAATTTGAGAAATAGGGAATATGTTAGGTTAGGTAAAGTTGGTCAGGAAACAGGACAAGTGTTTCCTGACGCAGGTCTTAGTCTATGATGACCCACAAGTGGAGCTTTTGGCCTTCTGACCGAGGCCTTCCACTGGCTTACCTCTCCACCCCTTTAAAAATCATGGTCATACATAAAACCATTTGTAGTCTTAGGGAATATATATTAAACAAAATACTTATAATAACAAAACTGGTGTTTGGATCCTTGTTTTGCTGTTTAATTTTCTTGATTGGCTGTGAGCTGATTACATGAAGGATTCACGACCATCGTGTAGTCGACAGGCTTCAAACCCCTTTAACCAAGCAACCATACATAGTTTCATTGTTTCATTATACATTGGCCTCTCCTATCACTCTCATACTAGTCCTGTCGCATTATCATTCGTATATGTTATTGATATACCTAAATCATGTCATTGTAACTTCTTCCTCTCTCTCTTCTCTCTCTCTCTCTTCTCTCTCTCTCTTCTCTCTCTCTCTCTCTCTCTCTCTCTCTCTCCTCTCTCTCTCTCTCTTCTCTCTCTCTCTCTCTCTCTCTCTCTCTCTCTCTCTCTCTCCAAAAAAATATCAATACAAAACACTCGCCTAATCTTGTTGCAGATTTGGTCAATAATTTTGAATGTGACCTTTGTATCCTGGCTGTGTGATATTTGACCTTTTACCTGTCCCTCCCTCCTCTCCCCCCCCCCCCGCTGACCTTTGACCTGCTGTGGCTCTTGAGGTTAGACTTGTTGTGTGACCTTCCTCAGGTCCCTAAGACTTTGCTTATTAAGACGTGGGGAAGGATAAGACAGAGAGTAAATAAATCACTTTGACTTTATTGTGAAGGGAAAAGGATTACTTACTAACTTATTTACTTATTTGTTTGCTTACTTTCTTGCTTGCTTGCTTGCTTGCTCATTTAAATTCGTACTTAGTTACTAATTTAAATGCGAACTTGCTTAATAAATTACTCCGTTCTTTGCTAACTTTTTGAATAAATACAGTAATCTACAGAGTGGAGGGTGGATGATACAGTAATCTACAGAGTGGAGGGTGGATGATACAGTAATCTACAGAGTGGAGGGTGGATGATACAGTAATATATATAGAGTGGAGAGTGAAAGATACAGTAATATACCTACGGAGTGTGGATGATATAATAACATACCTAAGGAGTGTGGATGATACAATAACATACCTATGGAGTGTGGATGATACAGTAATATACGTATGGAGTGTGGATGATACAGTAATATACCTATGGAGTGTGGATGATACAGTAATATACCTGTGGAGGAATGTGGATCACACAGTAATATATAGAGTGGAGTGTGGAGGATGCAGAAATATACACTGCAGAGTGTGGATGATACAGTAATATATAGAGTGGAGTGTGGTTGATGCAGTAATATACACTGTGGAGTGTGGATGATGCAGTAATATACACTGTGGAGTGTGGATGATACAGTAATATACACTGTGGAGTGTGGATGATGCAGTAATATACACTGTGGAGTGTGGATGATACAGTAATATACACTGTGGAGTGTGGATGATACAGTAATATACACTGTGGAGTGTGGATGATGCAGTAATATACACTGTGGAGTGTGGATGAATGCAGTAATATACACTGTGGAGTGTGGATGATACAGTAATATAATACACTGTGGAGTGTGGATGATACAGTAATATACACTGTGGAGTGTGGATGTCAGTAATATACACTGTGGAGTGTGGATGATACAGTAATATACACTGTGGAGTGTGGATGATACAGTAATATACACTGTGGAGTGTGGATGATACAGTAATATACACTGTGGAGTGTGGATGATGCAGTAATATACACTGTGGAGTGTGGATGATACAGTAATATACACTGTGGAGTGTGGACGATACAGTAATATACACTGTGGAGTGTGGATGATACAGTAATATACACTGTGGAGTGTGGATGATACAGTAATATACACTGTGGAGTGTGGAGATGCAGTAATATACACTGTGGAGTGTGGATGATGCAGTAATATACACTGTGAAGTGTGGATGATGCAGTAATATACACTGTGGAGTGTGGATGATGCAGTAATATACACTGTGGAGTGTGGATGATACAGTAATATACACTGTGGAGTGTGGATGGTACAGTAATATACACTGTGGAGTGTGGATGATACAGTAATATACACTGTGGAGTGTGGATGATGCAGTAATATACACTGTGAAGTGTGGATGATGCAGTAATATACACTGTGGAGTGTGGATGATACAGTAATATACACTGTGGAAATGTGGATGGTACAGTAATATACACTGTGGAGTGTGGATGATGCAGTAATATACACTGTGGAGTGTGGATGATACAGTAATATACACTGTGGAGTGTGGATGATACAGTAATATACACTGTGGAGTGTGGATGATACAGTAATATACACTGTGGAGTGTGGATGATGCAGTAATATACACTATGGAGTGTGGATGATACAGTAATATACACTGTGGAGTGTGGATGATACAGTAATATACACTGTGGAGTGTGGATGATACAGTAATATACACTGTGGAGTGTGGATGATACAGTAATATACACTGTGGAGTGTGGATGATGCAGTAATATACACTGTGGAGTGTGGATGATGCAGTAATATACACTGTGAAGTGTGGATGATGCAGTAATATACACTGTGGAGTGTGGATGATACAGTAATATACACTGTGGAGTGTGGATGATACAGTAATATACACTGTGGAGTGTGGATGTACAGTAATATACACTGTGGAGTGTGGATGATACAGTAATATACACTGTGGAGTGTGGATGATGCAGTAATATACACTGTGAAGTGTGGATGATGCAGTAATATACACTGTGGAGTGTGGATGATACAGTAATATACACTGTGGAGTGTGGATGGTACAGTAATATACACTGTGGAGTGTGGATGATGCAGTAATATACACTGTGGAGTGTGGATGATACAGTAATATACACTGTGAAGTGTGGATGATACAGTAATATACACTGTGAAGTGTGGATGATGCAGTAATATACACTGTGGAGTGTGGATGATGCAGTAATATACACTGTGGAGTGTGGATGATGCACAATTATTCTCTCAGAATCATGCTTCGTGACGAGACGCTGTAATTGCTCCCTGGTGTGTGTGTGTGTATGTGTGTGTGTGTGTGTGTGTGTGTGTGTGTGTGTGTGTGTGTGTGTGTGGTGTCTGTGTGTGTGTGTTTTGTGTGTGTGTGTGTGTGTGTGTGTCTGTGTGTGTGTCTGTGTGTGTGTCTGTGTGTGTATGTGTGTGTGTCTGTGTGTGTGTGTGTGTATGTGTGTGTGTGGTGTGTGTGTGTGTGTGTGTGTATGTGTGTGTGTGTGTGTTTGTGTGTGTGCGTGTACTCACCTAGTTGTACTCACCTAGTTGAGGTTGCGGGGGTCGAGTCCGAGCTCCTGGCCCCGCCTCTTCACTGGTCGCCACTAGGTCACTCTCCCTGAACCATGAGATTTATCGTACCTCTGCTTAAAGCTATGTATGGATCCTGCCTCCACTACATCGCTTCCCAAACTATTCCACTTCCTGACTACTCTGTGGCTGAAGAAATACTTCCTAACATCCCTTTGATTCATCTGTGTCTTCAGCTTCCAACTGTGTCCCCTTGTTGCTGTGTCCAGTCTCTGGAACATCCTGTCTTTGTCCACCTTGTTAATTCCTCTCAGTATTTTGTAAGTCGTTATCATGTCCCCCCTATCTCTCCTGTCCTCCAGTGTCGTCAGGTTGATTTCCCTTAACCTCTCCTCATAGGACATACCTCTTAACTCTGGGACTAGTCTTGTTGCAAACCTTTGCACTTTCTCTAGTTTCTTTACATGCTTGGCTAGGTGTGGGTTCCAAACTGGTGCCGCATACTCTAATATGGGTCTAACGTACACGGTGTACAGGGTCCTGAACGATTCCTTATTAAGATGTCGGAATGCTGTTCTGAGGTTTGCTAGGCGCCCATATGCTGCGGCGGTTATTTGGTTGATGTGCGCTTCAGGAGATGTGCCTGGTGTTATACTCACCCCAAGATCTTTTTCCTTGAGTGATGTTTGTAGTCTCTGGCCCCCTAGACTGTACTCCGTCTGCGGTCTTCTTTGCCTTTCCCCAATCCTCATGACTTTGCACTTGGTGGGATTGAACTCCAGGAGCCAATTGCTGGACCAGGTCTGCAGCCTATCCAGATCCCTTTGTAGTTCTGCCTGGTCTTCGATCGAATGAACTCTTCTCATCAACTTCACGTCATCTGCGAACAGGGACACCTCGGAGTCTATTCCTTCCGTCATGTCGTTCACAAATACCAGAAACAGCACTGGTCCTAGGACTGACCCCTGTGGGACCCCGCTGGTCACAGGTGCCCACTCTGACACCTCGCCACGTACCATGACTCGCTGCTGTCTTCCTGACAAGTATTCCCTGATCCATTGCAGTGCCTTCCCTGTTATCCCTGCTTGGTCCTCCAGTTTTTGCACTAATCTCTTGTGTGGTACTGTGTCAAAAGCCTTCTTGCAGTCCAAGAAAATGCAATCCACCCACCCTCCCCTTTTTGGGTTTTTATGCTGTCACCTGTCAAGAACTCCAGTGGTTTGTGACACGGATTTCCCCCCCCTGAAACCATGTTGTCTGTTTTTTGTAGATCTTTCTTTCTAGGTTTTCCCCACCACTCTTCTCCTGAAACTCTCCTGTTTCCCTTATACATTCAGTGCACTGGTCTGTAGTTTAGTGTTTCATACTGTCTACTTTTTTAAAGTTTTTGGACCACATTTGCTGTCTTCCATGCCTCGGGGCAATTCCCTGTTTCGATAGATGTATTGAATATTGATTTTAGGGGAACACATAGCCCCTCTCTCCCTCTCTCAATACCCATGGGGAGATTTTTATCTGGCCCCATTGCTTTGAGGATCTAGTCACTCAAAGCCTCCACTTTTTCCCCTCGTTTGGTGTCTGTGTCCAGCACATGGTGGTGTACCCCCCTCTCCGCTTGTGGTGTCTGTGGTGTGGTTCCGGGTGTGTAAAAGTGTGTGTGTGGTGTGGTGGTGTGTGGTGTGTGTGTGTGTTGTGTGTGTGTGTGGTGTGTGTGTGGTGTGTGTGTGTATGTGCTTGCATGTACGTTTTTTCCAAATTAATACCGCTTATTTTGTTTTTTTGTTGTCTTTTTTTTCTTTACCCAAAATAACAAGAAAATAAAGGGCAGTCCGTAAAAGTTGCAACAAAGTAAATTTTTCAAACTTTTTCAGCGTTTTAAAAAGCTTAGCTAGTCCATACCAAAATCTTTTACAAATTTTAATTTTACGAGGAATATTCTTTTTACAAGTCTTTGTTCTTTACACATTTTTTTCAAAGGTTAATTTTTTTGTTCGATGTTTTTTATTTACAAAGGTTATTTACGAAAGATAACAAAATTTATAAAGGAATTTTTTAAGGTGAGACGTGTACAAACCTGCGTTTTTTAAGGGTGAGGCTTTACAAGGGTCGGGGTTTACAGATCTGAGAGGATTACACATGATAATTAAACTTACAAAAGGGGTCTTTATACAGGCGCGGAAAGCCCAAAACCCACGGGGGGTCGTGAAGAGGTCAAGTTACTTCAGGAACGAAAACCGAAAAATCTGTTTTAGTCTCTCTTTTTTAAAGGGGCCCCAAATAAATTTCCTGGCACACGCATGTGGTTTTATATAAATATATAATAAAATTTAATAATATAAATATAATATTATAAATATATATATAATATTTTTAATAATATATTTGTATTTTTTATTCACACGGGCCGTTCCCACCAAAGGGCAGGGGGGCCCCAAAAAAAGAAAAACTTTCACCACATTCACTCCATCACTGTCTCCCAAAGGGTGCTTTCACTACATTTTTTAAAGAAAACTTTAAACCCCCCCTTCAGAGTGCAGCACGTACTTCCCCCTCTCCAGGGCTCAAGTCCCGGCCTGCCCGGTTCCCCAACCCCCTTTATAAATGTTACTTTGCTCACCTCCCAAAAGCACGTCAAATATTAAAAACCTTCGTTCCCCCTTTACCATCAAACACTCTCACGCACGCCTGCTGGGAAATCCAAGGGCCCTCGCACACAAACCTCCTTTACCCCTTTCCCCCAAACCTTTCCCAGGCCACCCCCCACCCCCCTTCCTTCCACACAGACTGATAACTCTTGAAACATTCTGTTTCCTCCATTTTCTCACATGTCCGAACCCCCAACAACCCTTCCCAGCCCCCTTTGGAAACAGTTTTGGGGAACCCGCACCTCCCCTAACTTCCAAACTACGAAAATCCTGCATTAAATTTACACCAACAATTTCCCCCGACTGACATCTCCCCTGGGCCCCCAGCCTTCTCCTCGTGCAACTTCATCACCCATGTTCACACCCCTATAAGAGTGTTGGCAAAACTATATCTCTACATTCCCCTCTTTTCCTCCAAGACAATTCTTTGTTCCACAGATCCTAAGGCCCACTCCCCCTTTTTTCCCCCCCAAATTTTAGATTCACCTCTCCTTCATAACCCCCGCTGACACGTCCACTCCCAAATATTTAATCTTCACCTCCTCCATACTCTCTCCCCCCAATCGAACCAATTTTACACCTAAATTTTTGCTAACCTTAACTTATTTCTGACACAACTTCGCAACCCTTCCAATATAAATTTTCAATTCTCTTCAGGGCTTTTAAGAGAAGTTGCAAAGAAAACTGGGAAAACTTTTAGGGACTTTTCTTTAAACCAAAGCCTTGTAAGTGAAATATTTTACCCCAAAAAATTTTTTAAAAAACAGGTGAATCCATTATTTATTTAATTATATTTATTAATATTATACCAAGCGTTATAAAGTGTTTTTTGATTTTTTTTTTCAAAGTTTGAAAAAGGGGGAAAAGGGGTAAAACGAAGGAAGAAAACAAACAGTAAAAAAAGGGGAAATTACCCCGGTGGGGAAAGAAAAATGTTTTTAAAACGAGGTTAGAAAAGCGATGAATTTGAAAGGGTTGCCCGCAGTTTAAGGAAGAAAAAGGAAAAATGAATGAATGCCTGAGGAAAGGGTTTTGGGAAAGGTTGGGAAATTAAAAGGGGGAAGGGGGTGGGGAAGTTGAAAAATTAAAAAATGTAAAGTTATAATTTAAAAGAACCCACCCCAACCCCTAAAAATAAATACTAAAACCAAATAAACCCCCAAACCATACCAAAACCACAAAAAAAACCACAATAACCAAAAAAAATAAAAATAAAAAAAAAAAATTAAAAATAAAAACACGAAAACCAACCACCCCAACCACCACCACCCCCTTCCACCAAACCACCACCTCAAACCCCCCCCCCCACCAACCACAACAACCAACCCACCACACCCACCACCACTACACCCACCAAACCCCCCAACAACCTCACCCCCACACCACCACCACCACACAACCCCAACCACCATCCCCACCACCACAGAACCACCCACCAACATAAAAACCCAAACCCCTCAACCCCCCACCACCCCTACACCACCACCACCCCAACACCACCACCACACCCACTACCACCACCACTACAACCACCACCACCACTACAGCCACCACCACCACCACCACCACTACTACCATCACTACCACCATCACCACCAAACCACTACCACCACAGGAAGGATTGAAGGAAGGGTGGAAGGAAGGATGGAAGGAAGGATTGAAGGAAGGATGAAAGGAAGAACTGTACGAAGGATTGACTGAATGTTCCACCACCATCACCACCACCACCACCACACTACCACTACCACCATACCACCACACTACAACCCACCACCACCCACTACCAACCACCACCACTACCACCACCCACTACCACCACCACATCACCACCACCACTACCACCACCACCAACACCACTACCACCACCACCATCACCACCACCACTACCCCCCAATACCACCACTACTACAACCAAACCCCTACCCACCACAACCACTACCACCACCACCACCACCACCACCACCACACAACCCACCACCACCACTACCACCAAACCATCACCACCCACCACCACCACTACAACCCACCACACCACCACCCACCACCACTACAACCACCACCACCACTACCACCACCATCACCACCACCACCACCACTACAAAACCATCACCACCACTACCACCACCACCACTACAACCACACCACCACCACCACTACAAACCCTCACCACCACTACCACCACACCACTACAACCCTCACCACCACCACCACTACAACCTCCCACCACTACCAACCACCACTACAACCATCACCACCAGCACCACTACAACTATCACCACCACCGCCAATACCACCACCACTACAACCACCACCACCATACAGCCACCACCACCACCACTTACCACCACCACTACAACCACCACTACAGCCACCACCACCGCCATTACCACCACCACTACAACAACCCACCACCACTACAGCCACCACCCACCACTACCACCACTACCACCACCACCACTACCCAACACCACCACCACCACACCCCCAATACCACCACTACTACAAAACCACCACTAAACCACCACCACCACTACTACCACCACCACTACCACCACCACCACACCGCCACCACCCCCACCCCTACAACCACCCCCACCACTACCACCACCATCACCACCACCACCACAACTACAACCTCACACCACTACCACCACCACCACTACAACCATCACCACCACCACCACCATCTACAACCACCACCACCACTACCACCACCACCACTACAACTCACCACCACCACCACTACAACCATCACCACCACTACCACCACTAGAACCAACCACCAACAACAATACCACCACCACTACAACCCCCACCACCACTACAGCCACCACCACCACCACACCACCACCACTACAACCACTACCAAACCCCCACTACAACCACCACCACCACTACAGCCACCACCACCACCACCACCACTACTACCAATCACTACCACCATCACCCCCACCACTACCACCACCACATCACCACCACTAAGCTATCACCACCACTACAACCATCACCACCACTACATAACCACCACTCTACCATCACCACTACAACCATCACCACCACTACATCACCACCACCACCACTACCACGACCACCACCACCATTAACCATCACCACACTACCATCACCACCACCACCACTACAACCACGACACTACCACCACAACCACCACCCACAACCATCCACTACCACCACACTTCACCACCAGACTACCACCACCACTACAATACACCACTACCATTACACCACGCACTACACCACACCACCACATTACCCACTCACCACTACAACCACTCCACCACCACCATCTACAACCACCACCACTACCACCACACAACCACTGCCACACCACCACTACACCACCATTTGCTACCACACCCCACTACCTTACAACTACCCACCACTTACCATCACCACTACCTACAACCACCACACACCATTCACCACACACACCACCACGTACATACATACCACCACACCACACCATACAACACCACCACTACGACACACCACTACCACACAACTACCACCTACCACCACCACCACCACCACCACCACCACGTACAACCACCACCACTACCGACACCACCACTACCACTACGACCACCACTACGACCACCACTACCGTCACCACCACTACCACCACCACTACCACCACCACTACCACCACCACCATCATTCCAAGTGTAAATGGCATAAAGAATGACTCAGTAAAAGGCTTCACGACAAAGGGGCATAAAAGACATCCACTTCGATGTCTTGTAAACTAAAAAGTCTCCGAGGACCATTAACTACTCTACCCTCCCCTCCCCCCTCCCCCTCCCCCTCCCCCTCCCCCCTCCCCCCCGACGAGGGTAATTCCTGTGAAGAGCCAAGTTTCTGTTTTTATATTGAGATGAACTCTTAACTCGACGACCTTCCAAACTTCTCTTTCCCCCCTCCCTCTCTCTACCCCCTCCCTCTCCTACCCCCTCCCCTCATTCCCCCTCCCCTCCTTCCCCCTCCCTCTTTTAATTACTCTGGCAAAATTCTCTTCTTCGTTTGTTTCGTGGGTTTAACATTTTTTTTTCTGGGGGGGGGGGAGCTTGTATAAAATTTGGCTCTGAAAATAATTGAGCTGTTTTTATCGCAGTTAAATTTGCATTCGAGAAAATGTGAGCAGTATTTTTTGAAGTAAAAAAAATTACTTTCACGAGTGCAAGAAATTATATATATTTTTAATATTTATAAATTTTTTTAGAGGGTATTAAAATTGCTTTCACCACAAGGAAGATATATTATATATATATGTATTATATATAATATATATATATATATATATATATATATATATATATATATATATATATATATATGTGTGTGTGTGTGTGTGTATGTGTATGTGTGTGTGTGTGTGTGTGTGTGTGTGTTTAGAATTCTCAGAACAGGCGAAATATTCACAACCACTAATCTTATGTAGGAGACTCGAACCTCCGGACCTCGGAACAAGGTACGCAGTGCTCTACTCACAGTACCACACTGGTCAATACCTGTGCGCCCAGCTAACGCTAGACGTTTTGTTCTAAGGCAGCCAGCCTTCAGGCAGGTGGTTTTAAGCTTCTCATCTCATGCCTTGCATACATCGACCGACGAGAGATTTTTACAATGTTTAGAACTGGCAGAATGGGCGATGAGACGAGAAGCTTGAAACCGCTTGCCTGAAGGCTGGCTGCCTTGGACCAAAACGTCTAGCGTTAACTGGGCACCAAGGTATTGGACCAGTGTTCGTAGGTTTGAGTCTCCTTCGACTTGAGATTATTGTTTGCGTATATATATATATATATATATATATATATATATATATATATATATATATATATATATATATATATATATATATATATATATATAATGAAAGTTTTATTTACAGGAGAAGGGGTTACTAGCCCCTTGCTCCCGGCATTTTACTCGCCTCTTACGACACTCATGGCGTGGCTTACGGAGGAAGGTTTCTTCTCCACTTTTCTGTGGAGTTTATTTAATATACTCATGATTATCGTCCTACCTTTTTTTCTACGTTTACTTTCGCCTATCCTTCTTTTACACGCTCTTTCAAACTCCTTTATCAGCTACTGTACCTCCTCTTCTCTTTCCCCCATATAATACTTCATCTGCAGACAGCAATTTCAGCAGTCCTCTCTTGAAATTAACGTCATTTGTGTAGCTGTGAAGGTAGCGCCAGTCTCGCCTTGAGAGGACACGGGTAATCAAGGCTCCACCTTGAATACCTGTGTCGGCTTCCTCTGTCAAATACAACGAAGAATGGTGGAAGATGACAAGGAGAACTTAGCAATCAGTCTATCAGGCCTGCAGTCAATGTGTTCAGTCCGTCAGTCTTGAGAAAGGTACTGCATATGGTTACGTTAGGTGCGGTAAGGTTTGTCAGGAAAGAGAACAAGTGTTTCCTGACGCGTGTCTTCGTTATATGATGATTCGCAGCTGGAGCTTTTGGTCGTCTGACTGAGACCTTCCACACCCCTCCACTCCTTTGAAAATTAATGCTATAATTAAACAAAATATACTCGTAGAAGTGGCTTACATACTATTAGCAGTCAGGTGAGTAGAAGTAGGAGGAGGCGGAGTCATCATTGGACAAATCCAGTAGGTTAGGCAAGCGTAGAATTCCCTACATCACGATCCCAAAATGTTAGTGTCTGACAGATGTGATGTAAATAGTTGTGTGTGATAGTAACTACAGAACCTCGTAGTGGGTTGAATTATGTCTTGTATTAGAGAGAGAGAGAGAGAGAGAGAGAGGAGAGAGAGACAGACAGAGAGACAGACAGACAGACAGAGAGACAGAGACAGACAGAGATAAAGTGAGTATAGAATTTTCTTAGCACACGTTGTTCATGTAAGAAAAAAAAATCCTCAGTCCCCCTTTCACTCTTCTCCTTTGAGTATTGACTCGCCAGAGAAAAGTCTCTCTACACATCTATATTTATAATGAAGATAAGACCTCAAAAAACACGTTAATTAGCGTAGAGCCTTAACGAAGCCGCCAAGAAACACAACACAAGGGGATACCTATCTAAATTATAATTTTTCTTTGCACGCTGTCGCATTATTTTATATTATTTTAAAGTTTCGTTTTTACTTTATAAAT
>NC_069424.1:25271003-25286003 GCF_026875155.1 Cherax quadricarinatus
CGGATCCGGGAATGTCGGCAGTCTGGACCTGCCTGGACCTGTCTGGACCTGCCTGGACCTGCCTGGAAATGCCTGGACTTGCCTGGACCTGCCTGGAAATGCCTGGACCTGCCTGGACCTGCCTAATTGCTTCAGACGTAACAGCGTCAGCCATCATTAAGACAGATTACGGTAATGGGACACTTGCTTATTTCCTCCCACTGTAAAATACTTTTTTCCCAGATATCGCCGACTTGTGTCTAATGAGTTGTTTGCCAGAAGATGTTTTTCAAGGAAATGCTGACTGATATTTTATGACGGGGAGATGTGTGGTGTGGGGAGATATGTGGCGTGAGATGTGTGGTGTGGGGAGATCTGTGGTGTGGGGAGATGTGTGGTGTAGGGAGATGTGTGATGTGTAGTGTGGGGAAATGTGTGGCGTTGGGAGATGTGTGATGTGTACTGTGGGGAGATATGTGGTGCGAGATGTGTGGTGTGGGAAGATGTGTGATGTTGGGAGATGTGTGATGTGTAGTGTGGGGAGATGTGTGGTGCGAGATGTGTGGTGTGGGAAGATGTGTGATGTTGGGAGATGTGTGATGTGTAGGGGTGGGAAATGTGTGGTGCGGGGAGGTGTGTTGTGTAGGGAGATGTGTTTATATGTAGTGTGGGGAGATATGTGGTGTGAGATGTGTGGTGTGGGAAGATGTGTGATGTAGGAAGATGTGTGATGTGTAGTGTGGGGAGATGTGTGGTGTGAGAAGTGTGGTGTGGGAAGATGTGTGATGTAGGGAGATGTGTGATGTGTAGTATGGGGAGATGTGTGGTGTGAGATATGTGGTGTGGAGAGATGTGTGATGTAGGGAGATGTGTGATGTTGTAGTATGGGGAGATGTTTGGTGCGAGATATGTGGTGTGGGAAGATGTGTGATGTAGGAAGATGTGTGATGTGTAGTGTGGGGAGATGTGTGGTGTGAGAAGTGTGGTGTGGGAAGATGTGTGATGTAGAGAGATGTGTGATGTGTAGTATGGGGAAATGTGTGGTGTGAGATATGTAGTGTGGGGAGATGTATGGTGTAGGGAGATGTGTGATGTGTAGTATGGGGAGATGTGTGGTGTGAGATGTGTGGTGTGGGAAGATGTGTGATGTAGGGAGATGTACTCACCTATTTCTCACCTATTTGTGGTTGCAGGGGTCGAGTCACAGCTCCTGGCCCCGCCTCTTCGCTGATTGCTACTAGGTCCTCATTCTCCCTGCCCCATGAGCTCTATCATACCTCGCCTTAAAACTATGTATGGTTCCCGCCTCCACTACGTCACTTTCTAGGCTATTCCACGGCCTGACTACTCTATGACTGAAGAAATACTTCCTAACATCCCTTTGATTCATCTGAGTCTTCAACTTCCAATTGTGACCTCTTGTGTCTGTGTCCCTTCTCTGGAACATCCCGTCTTTGGCCACCTTGTCTATTCCGCGCAGTATTTTATATGTCGTTATCATGTCTCCCCTGACCCTCCTGTCCTCCAGTGTCGTCAGGCCGATTTCCCTCAACCTTTCTTCGTAGGACAATCCCCTTAGCTCTGGGACTAGTCTTGTTGCAAACCTTTGCACTTTCTCTAATTTCTTGACGTGCTTGACTAGGTGTGGATTCCAAACTGGTGCTGCATACTCCAGTATGGGCCTGACGTAAATGGTATACAAAGTCTTGAACGAATCCTTACTGAGGTATCGGAACGCTATCCGTAGGTTTGCCAGGCGCCCGTATGCTGCAGCAGTTATCTGATTGATGTGCGCCTAAGGAGATATGCTCGGTGTTATGCTCACCCCCAGAACATTTTCCTTGAGTGAGGTTTGCAGTCTTTGGCCATCTAAACTATATTGTGTCTGCGGTCTTCTTTGCCCTTCCCCAATCTTCATGACTTTGCACTTGGCAGGGTTAAACTCAAGGAGCCAGTTGCTGGACCAGGCTTGTAGCCTGTCCAGGTCACTTTGTAGTCCTGCCTGATCCTCATCCGATTTGATTCTTCTCAGTAACTTCACATCATCTGCAAACAAGGACACTTCTGAGTCTATCCCTTCCGTTATGTCGTTCACATATACCAAGAACAGCACAGGTCCTAGGACTGACCCCTGTGGAACCCCGCTTGTCACAGACGCCCACTCTGACACCTCGTCACGTACCATGACTCTCGTTGTTGCCTCCCTGTCAGGTATTCTCTGATCCATTGCAGTGCCTTTCCTGTTATGTGTGCCTGATCCTCTAGCTTTTGCAGTAAGATGTGTGATGTGTAGTGTGGGGAGATGTGTGGTGTGGGAAGATGCGTGGTGTGGGAAGATGTATGGTGTGGGGAGATGTGTGATGTGTAGTATGGGGAGATGTGTGGTGTGAGGAGATGTGTGGAGGTGGGGGATTATAGTGGGGAGATGTGTGGAGGTGGGGGATTATAGTGGGGAGATGTGTGGAAGTTGGGGGTTATAGTGGGGAGATGTGTGGAGGTGATGTAGAGAGATGTATGTTGTGTAGTGTGGGGAGATGTGTGGTGTGGGGAGATGTGTGGTGTAGGGAGATGAATGTTGTGTAGTGTGGGGAGATGTGTGGTGTGGGGAGATGTGTGGTGTGGGGAGATGTGTTATGTGTAGTATAGGGAGATGTGTGGTGTAAGGAGATGTGTGATGTGTAGTGTGGGGAGATGTGTGGTGTGGGGAGATCAGTGGTGTAAGGAGATGTGTGATGTGTAGTGTGGGGAAAAGTGTGGTGGTGGCGGAATTATAGTGGGGAGATGTGTGGTGTGGGGAGATGTGTGGTGTGGGGAGATTGTGGTGTGGGAGATGTGTGTGTGGGGAGATGTGTGTGGGGAGATGTGTGGAGGGGGGATTATAGTGGGGAGATCTGTGGAGGTGGGGGATTATAGTGAGGAGATGTGTGGAAGTTGGGGATTATAGTGGGGAGATGTGTGGAGGTGGGGGATTATAGTGGGGATGTGTGTGGAGGTGGGAGGATTATAGTGGGGAGATGTGTGGAGGTGGGGGGATTATAGTGGGGAGATGTGTGGTGTGGGGAGATGTGTGGAGGTGGAGGGAATATAGTGGGGAGATGTATGGAGGTGGAGGGATTATAGTGGGGAGATGTGTGGTGTGGGGAGATGCGTTGAGGTAGAGAGAGTATAGTGGGGAGATGTGTGGTGAGAAGAGATGTGTGGAGGTGGGGGATTATAGTGGGGAGATGTGTGGAGGTGGGAGGATTATAGTGGGGAGATGTGTGGAGGTGGGGGAGATTATAGTGGAGAGATGTGTTTTAGGGGGAATTATAGTGGGGAGATATGTGGAACAATTCACAAATGAACTAGAATACCGTGGCTGGAACAATCCACAACTAAACAACAATACAGTGGTTGGAATAATTCACAACTAACCCACAATACCGAGGCTGAAACAATTTGGCACCAAAAAAAAAAAAAAAAAAAAAAAAAAAAAAAAAAAAAAAAAAAAAAAAAAAAAAATCGCAATTTGAATTTTCCGAAGTTCAGGTTAAGCGTGAAACGTTTCGTTCTGCGTTGATGAAGCCGCTACTGCACGAAACATCACAGCAGCGTCAGCTGAGTCACTCCTTTCAATGTTTACTTATCAACTTTTTGGAAGCTTAAAAAGCAGAGGTTATAACATTCTAGAAGATTGATTCAGATGTTATAAACATCCTGGAACATTGATTCAGACGTAATAAACATTCTGGAAGACTGATTCAGATGTTATAAACATCCTGGAAGACTGAGTAAGAAGTAATAAACATCCTGGAAGATTGATTCAGAGGTAATAAACATTCTGGAAGACTGATTCAGATGTTATAAACATCCTGGAAGCTGAGTAAGAAGTAATAAACATCCTGGAAGACTGATTAAGATGTTATAAACATCCTGGAAGACTGATTCAGAGGTAATGGACATCCTGGAATACTGATTCAGATGTCATAAACATCCTGGAAGACTGATTCTGAGTTAATAAACATCCTGGAAAGCTGATTCAGATGTCATAAACATCCTGGAAGACTGATTCTGAGGTAATAAACATCCTGGAAAGCTGATTCAGATGTTATAAACATCCTGGAAGACTGAAGGAAAAATAATAAATATAAAAATCTGAACATTCAACGTAATCCTGAAGATGTGAGTTATAAACCAAACATCAACTTCAGAGACTCAGAGTTCATCGGAGACTGAGGTTACTAATGATGAGTGTGACATCAGTGGATGTGAGTGTCAGTGATGTGATGGCTGGAGACAAGCCTGAGTGAGATGAATGGTTGTGGGGTCCGTGACCAGGGGTCAGGTCCCTGTGTCTGGGAGGGTGTCACGTAGGGGGGGTCCCTTTATCTGGAATTGTGGAGAGAGAGAGAGAGAGAGACAGAGAGAGAGAGAGAGAGAGAGGAGAGAGAGAAGAGAGAGAGAGAGAGAGAGAGAGCTTCGTGGAGAAGAGCTGAAGCGTAACATGCATTGCATACTTAGAGAATGGATGGTGAGAATGAAAGGCACCATTGCTGGTAGCACCATTGCTGGTAGCACCATTGCTGGTAGCACCATTGCTGGTAGCACCACTGCTGGTAGCACCATTGCTGGTAGCACCATTGCTGGTAGCACCATTGCTGGTAGCACCACTGCTGGTAGCACCACTTGCTGTAGCACCACTGCTGTGCACCCTGCGGTAGCACCACTGCTGGTAGCACCACTGCTGGTAGCACCATTGCTGGTAGCACCACTGCTGGTAGCACCATTGTGACCACTGCTGGTAGCACCACTGCTGGGAGCACCACTTGCTGGTAGCACCACTGCTGGTAGCACCATGCTGGTAGCACCACTGCTGGTAGCACCATGCGACACCACTGCTGGTAGCACCATGCTGGTAGCACCACTGCTGGTAGCACCATGCTGGTAGCACCACTGCTGGTAGCACCACTGCTGGTAGCACCACTGCTGGTAGCACCACTGCTGGTACACCATGCTGGTAGCACCATGCTGGTAGCACCATGCTGGAGCACCATGCTTAGCACCACTGCTGGTAGCACCACTGCTGGTAGCACCACTGCTCTGGGTAGCACCATTGCTGGTAGCACCACTGCTGGTAGCACCACTGCTGGTAGCACCACTGCTGGTAGCACCACTGCTGGTAGCACCACTGCTGGTAGCACATGCTTAGCACCACTGCTGGTAGCACCACTGCTGGTAAGCACCACTGCTGGTAAGCACCCACTGCTGGTAGCACCACTGCTGGTAGCACCACTGCTGGTAGCACCACTGCTGGTAGCACCATTGCTGGTAGCACCATTGCTGGTAGCACCACTGCTGGTAGCACCACTGCTGGTAGCACCACTGCTGGTAGCACCACTGCTGGTAGCACCATTGCTGGTAGCACCACTGCTGGTAGCACCACTGCTGGTAGCACCACTGCTGGTAGCACCACTGCTGGTAGCACCACTGCTGGTAGCACCACTGCTGGTAGCACCACTGCTGGTAGCACCACTGCTGGTAGCACTAATGCTGGTAGAACCACTGCTGGTAGCACAACAGCTGGTAGAACCATTGCTGGTAGCACCACTGCTGGCAGCACAACAGCTTGTAGCACAACTGCTGGTAGCACTACTGCTGGTAGCACCACTGCTGGTAGCACCACTGCTGGTAGCACCACTGCTGGTAGCACCACTGCTGGTAGCACCACATGCTGGTAGCCCATGCTGTAGCACCACTGCTGGTAGCACCACTGCTGGTAGCACCACTGCTGGTAGCACCACTGCTGGTAGCACTAATGCTGGTAGAACCACTGCTGGTAGCACAACAGCTGGTAGAACCATTGCTGGTAGCACCACTGCTGGCAGCACCACTTGAGCAATGGTAGCACACTGCTGGTAGCACCACTGCTGGTAGCACCACTGCTGGTAGCACCACTGCTGGTAGCACCACTGCTGGTAGCACCACTGCTGGTAGCACCACTGCTGGTAGCACACTGCTGTACATGCTGTAGCACCACTGCTGGTAGCACCACTGCTGGTAGACACACTGCTTTGGTAGCACACCGAAACTGCTGGTAGCACTACATGCTGGACACAAGCGTAGCAACTGGACTGGTAGCACCACTGCTGGTAGCACAACAGCTGGTAGAACCATTGCTGGTAGCACCACTGCTGGTAGCACCACTGCTGGTAGCACCACTGCTGGTACATGCTGTAGCACCACTGCTGGTAGCACCACTGCTGGTAGCACAATGCTGGTAGAACCATCTGACTGGTAGCACAGCTTGGTAGCACAGTGTACACCACTATTGCACATACTGGTAGCATACTGCTGGAGCACCATCTGCTGCGTAGCACACATGCTGGTAGCACAACTGCTGGTAGCACCACTGCTGGTAGCACCACTGCTGGTAGCACAACTGCTGGTAGAACCATTGCTGGTAGCACCACTGCTGGTAGCACCACTGCTGGTAGCACCATTGCTGGTAGCACCACTGCTGGTAGCACCACTGCTGGTAGCACCACTGCTGGTAGCACATGCTGGTAGCACCACTGCTGGTAGCACACTTGCTGGTAGCACCATGCTGGCTGTGGTAGCACCACTTGTAGCACCATCTGGTAGCACACTGCTGGTAGCACCACTACTGTAGCCACACATGCTGGTAGCACCACTGCTGGTAGCACATGCTGACACCATTGCTGGTAGCACCACTGCTGTATGACACCATGCTGGTAGCACCACTGCTGGTAGCACCATTGCTGGTAGCACCACTGCTGGTAGCACCACTGCTGGTAACACCACTGCTGGTATCACAATTGCTGGTAGCACCACTGCTGGTAGCACCACTTCTGGTAGCACCATTGTTGGTAGCACCACTACTAGTAGCACCAGTACTGGTAGCATCACTGCTGGTAGCACCACTACTGGTAGCACAACAACTAGTAGCACCACTGCTGGTAGCACCATTGCTGGTAGCACCACTACTAGTTGCACCAATGCTGGTAGCATCACTGCTGGTAGCACCACTACTGGTAGCATCACAGCTGGCAGCAAAATTACTAGTAGCACCACTGCTGGTATCACAATTGCTGGTAGCACCACTGCTGGTAGCACCACTGCTGGTAGCACCACTGCTGGTAGCACCACTGCTGGTAGCACCACTGCTGACAGCACCACTGCTGGTAGCACCAGTAACACACAACAGTCATGGTTCACACAGCTGGTAGCACCAGTAACACATATCAGTCATGGTTCACACTTGCTGGTAGCACCAGTAACACACATAATCAGTCATGTTACACAAAACAACTGCTGGTAGCACCAGTAACACACAATAGTCATGGTTCACACTGCTGGTAGCACCAGTAACACACAACAGTCATCGTTCACACTGCTGGTAGCACCAGTAACACACAACAGTTATGGTTCACACTGCTGGTAGCACCAGTAACACACAACAGTCATGGTTCACAGTGCTGGTAGCACCAGTAACACACAACAGCCATGGTTCACATTGCTGGTAGCACCAGTAACACACAACTGTCATGGTTCACACTGCTGGTAGCACCAGTAACACACAACAGCCATGGTTCACACTGCTGGTAGCACCAGTAACACACATCAGCCATGGTTCACACTGCTGGTAGCACCAATAACACACATCAGCCACGTTTCACACTGCTGGTAGCACCAGTAACACACAACAGCCATGGTTCACATTGCTGGTAGCACCAGTAACACACAACTGTCATGGTTCACACTGCTGGTAGCACCAGTAACACACAACAGTCATGGTTCACACTGCTGGTAGCACCAGTACACACATCAGCCATGGTTCACACTGCTGGTAGCACCAATAACACACAACAGTCTTGGTTCACACTGGTTCACATCGGTGTATGGAAGTACAGAGTATAGATGATAAACATCGGTACGTAGAAGCACAGAGTTACGACACTGATGATAAACATTGGTGCCTGGAAATAGTGTTACGCCACAGAAATAATAAAGATCGGTATATTGAAGCACAGAGTTACGACACAGAAGGTCACGACTTATACTGTGCTGTCCTGGTGGCCTGCTCTGGTGGCCTGGTGGTTAACGCTCTCGCTTCACACGGTGAGGGCCTGGGTTCGATTCCCAGCCAGAGTAGAAACATTGGACGTGTTTCTTTCCACCTGTTGTCTATGTTCCCCATCAGTAAAATGGGTACCTGGGTGTTAGTCGACTGGTGTGGGTCGCATCCTGGGACACTGACCTAAGGAGGCCTGGTCACAGACCGGGCCGCGGGGGCGTTGACCCCCGGAACTCTCTCCAGATAAACTCCAGAAACTCCTACACTTATTTCAAAGCACAGACATAGAAAATAAACATTCTATACGAGAATTCGACACCCCAGCTGAGAGAAAAAGTCAAAATTTGGGTTTCTTACTGAACTACTATTCTTACTCTCTCTCCTTCTCCTCTATCCTTTCATCCATCATTCTCTCTCTCTCTCTCTCTCTCTCTCTCCCTCTCTCTCCTTCCGCCGCTCTCCCTGGAGGACATATCTTCAGTACAAATGAAGAACAGTGGGGTCTAGGTAGCAGATTAGATTACACTGCAGCCGGGATCACTGCCAGATCCCCGCTGCAAGAAGTTGCAGCTTTTGTTGCGAGATCCTGATGATCGCGCAACAGATTGTGTCCCCCAGTGCAACTCTTTTGTTGACTATGGAACAGTGAATGAATTTTCTCTGGCAAAGCTCAGTTGAATTTTCAAAATGTCCCGTATAGACTTCCGATGTCCTGTTACCGTTGTGTGATCTGATAGGTTGTGTTTCAGGGTCCCGTTGTCTTCAGTTGTAAGGTGATATATATATATATATATATATATATATATATATATATATATATATATATATATATTGGCTTTATGATGGGAAGGAAATTTCCCTTCATTTTTTGTGTTTTTTCCCTCTGTCTCCTCTTCATTCTTTCGTTTTCTTTTACTCTTCTTTATCTCTTCTCAAAACGACCGGAGGGAAGGGAGGCCATCTTCGCTCCCCTAAACACCCTCTCACTCCCCTGAAAACTCCCTCTCACTCCCCTAAATCTTTTACACTCCCTTAGAAGCCCCTCTCACTCCCTAAATGCCCCCTCTCACTCCCCTTACTCCGCAATGGTTTCTTTCCCAGCATCTGGAAAGGAATCCATTATTAATATACTCCCAGGTGTTTTTCTTCCATAATGGAGGAGTCCTTGATCCTTCAAGTGAGGCGGGAGTCCCGTTGGTTCTTCCAGGTGATCTTTCAAGTCAAATGGGTCTCCGTTTGCCTTTCCAGCCAGGTACGTTCCAGCTGAGCGTTCCAGCAGCGGCCAAGCTGCGCGCAGACTTTTCTGGGAAGCTGGATTCTAGTTGGTCTTTCCAGCGAGGTGAGTTTCAACGGATCTTCCAGCCACTACTTGATCATTTCAAGTGGAAGAACTGGAGCCGAACCTTAGTTCATAGTTATTTCATCCTTCCAGTTGATCCTCCAGTCCAGGAGGAAGTGGATCAATGTTTTGGATGTTTCCAGTGAAGGATATACCAGTTAGTATTTCCAACAGGGTAAGTTTCAGTTGATTTTCAATGCAAGAGTAAGTGGGAGAGAGTTCCAGATATTTCAGGGTAAGAGAGTCTTTCTAGCTGAGCAGGTTCCAGTAGATCTTGCAGCAGAAGTGAAGGTGGTCTTGCGAGTCTTGCGAGGCTGGTGGAGGGGCGAGGCAGCGGGGTGGTGCGTGCGGAACATTCAGGACCACCATCACGCTAGGTCCCAGAGCGGCCGTGAGTCTTTATCTTCCACTCTCTCATGGTCCTGCCGGCTCAGGTTCTTCTCCCACTGATCTTGCTTACTGCTGCTGCTGCTGCTGCTGCTGCTGCTGCTGCTGCTGCTGGTGTTGTTTGTAGTGGTGATGTTGCTGCTATTGTAGTTTTTTTTTGTGGGTGATGGTGGTGCTGCTATGTTGTTGTTATTGTCGGTGGTCGTACTGTTGTTTTGGTTGATGGTGCTGCTGCTGCTGCTTTTGTTGTTGCTCTCTGTGTGATGGTGCTGCTGTTGTAGTGTGTTTTGGCAGATGGTGGTGCTACTCTTGTTGGTGTGGGGTAATGGTGCTGTTGTTATATGTTGTTGCTGGTGACGGTGCTGTTGTTGTTGATATTGGTGACAGTAGTATTGTTTTAAATGATGGTGGTGGTGCTGCTGTTGCTACTGTTGTTATTACTGCAGCTGTTGAGCGTGACGATAGTGTATCAGAAATCTTTCGAACGAAAATAGGCTGAAGGTAATGAACTTATACTCTTTGGAAAGGATTAGAATTAAAGAAGATGCGACTGAAGTGTACAGATGGGAAACCGGAGTGTATAAAGGGAATACACATAACATGCTAAAAGTATTTAACCAAGACAGGACTCACAGGACTGGATTCATATTAGACAAATTTAGATTCAGAAAAGAATATGGGTAAGCAATGGTTTGACAACAGAGTTGTGGATGAGTGGAACACAATCCAGCTGTCGAGACAAGAACTTCCGATAGATTTTAAAAGAAATAGGTTAAATAGGCATGAGTGGATGTGGGCCTAGCATGGGCAAGTAGATGAATAAGACATTTGTGCAACACTTGTGGCTTCATCAGTCTAATACAGAGAAGAGCGGTGGAAGATGAGGAGGAGTTTGAGGTAATCAGTCCCTTAGCCTGGAGTCGATGTGTTCAGTCCATCAATGGTCTTCCGTTCTCGTGTTCTTAACGGTGTTCATTCTGGTACTAGTGATATGTAAACTTGAATTGCAATCTGCAATAAACGTTTTCATCCACGAAGTTCAAAACCTATACGATCTTCCAACCACTAAACGCAACCTGGTCCCTGATCAGTCACGCTGTTGGTATTCGCATTTGCAGTGGAGAAAACTCTGAGTGTAAGGAATTCCCAGAAATGGTTTGATTTCACGGTTTTTACTTGTCACTTTCTGAGAGGAACAAGGAGAAAAATTCTCCTTCAATACCATGTTCTGCCACTTGCTTCAACTGTCTCGTGGGACTCTTATCAAATTCATTACTCAAGTCCAAGCAAATAATAGAGCAGTTAGCAACAACAATAACAAGGAGCAGTTAGCAATAACAATTGTAATAATAATAATAATAATAATAATAATAATAATAATAATAATAATAATAATAATAATAATAATAATAATAATAGTAATAATAATAATAATAATAATATCTTTATTTCTACAAGTTCAAGGTATACAGGTCTAGCTGACATCAATGACATACTACTATATTGAAAGCCGATTATTATGCAGAGCATTTCGGGCATATTAGGTCAAGTTTTGTCCCAGGATGCGACCCACGACAGTCAACTAACACCCAGGTACCCATTATTACTGATGGGTGAACATGGACAACCGGTGTAAGGAAACGCTTCCAATGTTTCCACCCCCGCCGGGAATCAAACCCGGACCCTCACTGTGTGAAGCGAGAACTTTTCTCGCCAGGTCACGGGACACAACAATAGCAACTTTTAATTCCTAGCATCAAGAGACTCACACTGGCATCAACCGCCCCCCCCCCTGTCCCCCTTCCTTGAGGAGGGGAGATGCGCCCCCTTACTTCCTACCCCCTCACCCCTTCCCCTAAAAAAACAGCATCAGTGGCTGGAAAATAAAATATAACAAAGATAAAGGGAAAAAGAGGAAACAAATGAAGATTTACGAAATAAGGTAAAGGAGAAAGAAAAAAAATAATGAAAAAATAGGTAAGTGCTGAGAGAGAGAGAGAGAGAGAGAGAGAGACAGAGCATAATAAGAGACACTAAATGCGGTAAACATTTAGACAAAATAAACATTGATAAAGCAGAATAACAGATAACAACAAACAAGTAAACAGACCACATAAAAACAAAAACTAAACAAGAAAATCACTTCCCGTTTTCTAAGAGAAACATTTTCTTTCCTCAAATTATATATATATATATATATTTTTGGGGGGAAACTATTAAAATTTACGATTATGTATATAGTATATATATATATATATTTTTTTTCTCCCTCTCTTCAGCTCTCATTGTAAATTAATAAGAAGAAACATTACGCAGGAAGGAGACTGAAGTAAGAAGGAAAAAATGGGGAAGTAATGGCTGAGGAAAACGAAGAAAATGGCTCCAGATGAAGGGAAATAAACCTGGGAGGAAGCGTCAAAAAATGGGGAATGGGTGTGGAAATAGGGTAGAGGCGTCTGGGAAATGGGGAAGGGATTTAAGGTGAGGAGAGGATAGTTTGGAATATATGTATTTTTGGAGGGAGGGGGAAATGGGTTTAAAAGTGGGGGGGAGGGGTCCAGTGTTATGGGAAGAGGGGAAAAATGAGGGTTCGGATGATTAGGAAAAGGGAGATGAGATGTGATCCTTTATTGACAACGTTTCGCCCACACAGTGGGCTTTTTCAAGTCACAAACAGATCTGATCTGTTTGTGACTTGAAGAATCCCACTGTGTGGGCGAAACGTTGTCAATAAAGGATCACATTACACTGCATATGTGTTTATGTTTCCATCGAGAGACTGTCTCACCGCTGGTCAGGTAAGATTGGTCAGGAAACATACATAGCTTTAAGAACAGGTATGACACTGCTCCTGTAGTCAGGGGAGAGAGTGTATCCAGTAGTGGCCAGTTGAGGGCCAGGCCAGGAGCTGAAACTCGACACCCTGCAACCACAGAAAGGTGACTCCAAATAGATGAGTACACACATACACACACACAAACATATATATATATATATATATATATATATATATATATATAATATATATATATATATATATATATATATATATATATATATATATATATATATATATATATATATATATATATATATATAAATTCTTTTTATATGCATGTATTGTGAGTTAAACTCAAGTGTTTATAACCGATATTAACAAACAAGTGTTAGGTTAGGTTAAACTATCAGTGTGGACAATACTGTATATATTTTCCAGAAATTCAGTATTTATATGTATATAGATGGCCATACTGTATTTAATAACATTTGTCATAGAAAATGGGAAACTGAGCCTGGGGAGAAGGGAGAGTCGCCATTTTGGTTTGAATGAGCCAAGTAAACGTTAGTGTAATGGGAAGAATTTTTCGTGCTCTAGAGGTTAAAATTGGGCTGACAACTCTCAAATAGGAGGCGAAATTGTTGGATGTGCATTCCTGCATAACTTGAGATATCAGGCGACTGGACAAGACAGCTCCAGGAACCTCAGATAAGTCTGTTATGTTATAACTCTGGCCAGTTGTTATTTTCATGTATAGACAGTGAGGTTTTCTGAGTATGATACAACTTAATCTCCAGTTAAATTGGAGAGTGTTATGGTTAAGATATATTCTCCTTCTGTTGTGTAAATGTGTATATATGTGTATCTATAGTCATTTATTATTTTTAATATACAGTCCACAAATTTATATATTTACCAGCATTCCTGGAGATACAAATCATTTATAATTAATAGGTCCAGAGCAACTTGTGGACATGACAGTGGTAGGTATCGAAGGGGGACATTTTTTGCAACCTAGGTGTCCCAAATTCCTACTTGTCTAACTGATAAATAATAATTATCTATGTTCATTTACTGTTATGTATATAATGATACATTCAGATAAATGCAATTTTCTACAATCAGGAAACAGGACAAGTGTTTCCTGACGCGGGTCTTAGTCTTGTGATGAAATGCAGCTGGAACTTTTGGCCATCTGACCGAGGCCTTCCGCTGGCTTACCCCTCCACCCCTTTAAAATTTATTGTTATCATTATAACTATTTTCATTTTTATTACCACTGGGAAGGAAAGATAGGCCTGGTAAGCCGTAATCTTCAATAACGTCACTGGCGACACAGCTTCCAGGTCTGGCTGGTCACTGGCTATACTTACAACTTTAATCTTTTAAAGGGATGAACTGGTAAGCCAGCGGAAGGCCTCGGTCAGATGACCAAAGCTTCAGTGGCGGGTCGTCATATGACATGATAAAACCCCAATGGAATAAGTCTCTTTGGGGTTATCATAGGTAATTTGCACATATGTTATTGTGTATGATTATTTATGTAACTGTATTAACGTGTACCTGTACTTACAGTTACTAAGACCCGGATCAGGAAACACTTGACCTCTTTCCTGACAAATCTTACCTAACCTAACCTAACATTTGCTTACGTCCTTTATAAACACTGAGTTTAACCCACAATATACGTATAAAAATACATGTATATCGTGTGTGTGTGTGTGTGTGTGTGTGTGTGTGTGTGTGTGTGTGTGTGTGTGTGTGTGTGTGTGTGTGTGTGTGTGTGTGTGTGTGTGTTTTTGGTGCACTCATCTACTTGCGGTCAACTTTTATGTGGTTGTAGGGGTCGAGTTTCAGGTCCTGACCCGACCCTGAACTGGCCCCTACTGGATACACTCATACACAAATAACCCGGATATAAGAGAGAGAAACTTACAACGTTGCGGTCTGACTTGGATCATTTATAAAGTCACACTGACTCACTCCAACACTGTCTTGGCAGAGTTGTTCCTACACTACACGTGTAAAACTCTGACTTATCTCCATCCCTTTGTTCATCATTAACTAATATCTCGAGGGTGGAATTCGTCTCTTTTCAATTCAACTCGTATGAAGGTGTCAATCTTACACAGATATTGATGACACTGGGAGAGTTTAACTTACGGTTTTCTGCTAAAACTTGTGAATGCTACATCCACTCGTCTTCAAACTTCCAGTGTTGATGTGTCTTAGAGGCCTGGGAGGCCTGGTCGTGGACCGGGCCGTGGGGGCGTTGATCCCCAGAATACTCTCCAGGTAGACTCCAGGTAGGTAGGAAGCGGTGGACTGTTACTGGACTGTGTAGTGGGTATACCTGGAGGATGTTCCGGGGGTCAAAGCCCCCACGGGTCTGTACACGACCAGACCTCGCGGTGAATCAACCAGGCTGTTATTGCTGGCCTC
>NC_069424.1:25296003-25318503 GCF_026875155.1 Cherax quadricarinatus
TTCCCACTCCTGAAACTGTGTGTGTGTGTGAGAATATCTAAACCATTGATTTACCTACCTGAGACTGACAAAGTATTTCCTAACGTTCATGGTGAATTCCTCCTTACACGTATCTCCTTAGTACGAACACAGGTAATGAATGGCCGACGTAACTTGGGCGTAATGGGAATTGGAGCAAACTTAGCATTAGACTATAATGTATACTTAGCCTTCACCCACTATATACAGATATGTACACTATGTACAGTGTGTACAGATAGAATAATAAGTGTACATCACGGTGACAAATGGCAAAACAGAAACCAGAGAGAGAGTGTACCGTACTCAACCAGCAGGTAGGCAAGTCTGCCAATGCTTACTGGAAGTGAATCACGTTGCTTCAGCTTTGGCGGGCTTGTCTGTGATTGGTCAATGAACCAAGGTACTGATTTAACGACGGGTGCCCTATCGATCGTTAAACACTTGGCACCTGGTTCACTTGTTGGGAGGCAGCCTGTAGGGGAGTGGCATACGCCCAATAAATTATAACATAATCTTTGCATGTCACACCTCTTTACATATATTCCTCCTTACTTGTATCCTCTTTACATATATTCCTCATTGTATCCTCTTTACATATATTCCTCCTTACTTGTATCCTCTTTACATATATTCCTCCTTACATGTATCCTCTTTACATATATTCCTCCTTACTTGTATCCTCTTTACACATATTCCTCCTTACATGTATCCTCTTCATATATATTCCTCCTTACATGTATCCTCTTTATATATATTCTTCCTTTCATGTATCCCTCCTTACATGTGCCCCTCAAATACATCCCCCTTACATGTATCCCTCCTTACATGTATCCTACCTTACATGTATCCCTCCTTACATGTATCCTACCTTACATGTATCCCTCCTTACATGTATCCTACCTTACATATATCCCTCCCTACATGTATCCCTCCTCACATGTATCCCTCCTTACGTGTTTCCCTCCTTACATGTGTCCCTCAAATTTATCCCCTGTACATGTATCCCTCCTTACATGTATCCTGCCTTACATGTATCCCTCCTTACATGTATCCCACCTTACATGTATCCCTCTTTACATGCATCCCTCCTTACATGTTTCCCTTCTTAAATGTATCCCTCCCTACATATATCCCCTCTTAAATGTATCCCTCCTTATATGTCTACCACCTTACATTTATCTCTACTTACGTATATTTTCCTTATATGTATCCCTTCTTATATGTATACATTCTTTCATATATCCCTCCTTATGTGTGTCCCTTTTTACATGTATCTTTTCTTGCATGTATCCCTCCTTACACGTGTCCCTTCTACATGTATCCCTCTTTACGTATATCTTCTTTACATTTATCCCTTCTTACATATATCCCTTCTTACTTGTATCCCTCCTTACATGTATACCTCCTTACATGTATCCCTCCTTACATGTATTCCTCGTTATATTTATCTCTCTTTATGTGTATCTTCCTCATATGTATCCCTCCTTACATGTATCCCTTCTTACATGTATCCTTTCTTACATGTATTCATCCTTACATGTATCCTTCTTTACGTGTACCCTCCTTACATATATCCCTCCATACATGTATCCCTCCTTATATGTATCTCTTCTTACATGTATTCCCCCTTACATGTATTCATCATTACATGTGCCCCTCCTTACATATATCCCTCCTTACATGTATCCTTCCTTACGTGTATCCCTCCTTGTATCCCTCTCAGGTACAGGCTAGGCAGAGGTCGACAACTGTGACAGGTTAATTAACTAAGGTAGCGCAGGTAGGTAGGTACCAGAAGCAGGAGCTACTCAGCACATCTGGACGCTACATGTACTCAGCACACCTGGACTCCACCTGTACTCAGTTCACCACTTTGCCGACTTAGAAAGATGAATGTTTTATATTAGCTAGTTGTACAAGATGTGCGTTGTTCAGTGCTTCCAGAAGATTTCTAATATCTATACCTTGGTTTTTGAGCACGGAATTCACCATCCATTAAAAATTGAGAGTCTGCTACGTACTTCTTAATCAACTCGATAACCGAACTAGGAACGAAGAAGAGCATTTGGGTAGTTTTTCAACTCTTCGAGGATACCTTGTTTATCTCTGGAAGAGGAATCTTAGGGGTGAGATCTGGAAGAGGAATCTTAGGGGTGAGATCTGGAAGAGGAATCTTAGGGGTGAGATCTGGAAGAGGAACCTTAGGGGTGAGATCTGGAAGAGGAATCTTAGGGGTGAGATCTGGAAGAGGAATCTTAGGGGTGAGATCTGGAAGAGGAATCTTAGGGGTGAGATCTGGAGGAGGAATCTTAGGGGTGAGATCTGGAAGAGGAATCTTAGGGGTGAGGTCTGGAAGAGGAATCTTAGGGGTGAGTTCTGGAAAGGAATCTTAGGGGGAGTTCGGGGAAAAGAATCTTAGGGGGTGGGGTCTGGAAGAGGAATCTTAGGGGTGAGGTCTGGAAGAGGAATCTTAGGGGTGAGATCTGGAAGAGGAATCTTAGGGGTGAGATCTGGAAGAGGAATCTTAGGGGTGAGATCTGGAAGAGGAATCTTAGGGGGGAGATCTGGAAAAAGGAAACTTAGGGGTGAGGTCTGGAAGAGAAATCTTGGGGTGAGGTTGGAAGAGGAATCTTAGGGTAGTTCTGGAAGAGGAATCTTATGGGTGAGATCTGGAAGAGGAATCTTAGGGTGAGATCTGGAAGAGGGAAACTAGGGGTGAGATCTGAAAGAGGAACCTTAGGGGGGAGATCTGGGAAAAGGGAAACTTAGGGGTGAGATCTGGAAGAGGAATCTTAGGGGTGAGATCTGGAAGAGGAACCTTAGGGGTGAGATCTGGAAGAGGAACCTTAGGGGTGAGATCTGGAAGAGGAACCTTAGGGGTGAGATCTGGAAGAGGAATCTTAGGGGTGAGATCTGGAAGAGGAATCTTAGGGGTGAGATCTGGAAAGGAATCTTAGGGGTGAGATCTGGGAAAAGGAACCTAGGGTGAGATCTGGAAGAGGAACGTTAGGGGTGAGATCTGGAAGAGGAACGTTAGGGGTGAGATCTGGAAGAGGAACGTTAGGGGTGAGATCTGGAAGAGGAACCTTAGGGATGAGATCTGGAAGAGGAACCTTAGGGGTGAGATCTGGAAGAGGAACGTTAGTAAACATTGCAGTACCAGTAAGACTCACTAATTTAAAGGTCATCGGACATGAGACGGGAGGGTCCGTCAGTTCCATATCGTTCTTGGGGTGAGCACCTGTCACATCACCCGCTGTTAGCGATAGGATTTTTAACTAACACTTACCTAAGTTATATAAGGATTAGGTACGTAAAATATTTGTCAGGAAACAGGACAAGCGTTCCTGACGCGGGTCTCAATCATATGACCCACAGCTGGACTTTTTGGTTATCTGACCGAGGCCTTTCGCTGGCTTACCGGTCCAACCTTTTAAAAATTACGGTTATTGTAAGAACCATTGGTTATTTATGTGTATATAAGGATTAACAGAACTAGTGACAGAGCTAGCTTTAGCGCTAGTCTATAAATGTAAGCGAGCTACCAAGCTTATTCCATTGATGATGATAGGTAGTGGAGAGATGGGTGATGGGTGCAGGTGATGGGTGCAGCTATGAGTTTAGTGGTTCCAGGTGAGTGGCACCTAGGCCCCTACATGAGCTGCCTTTATGGTGCCACTGGCAATAACCTGAGGCTGGGTCGTCACCAGCACCACCACCTCCAGGCTGGGTCGTCACCAGCACCACCACCTCCAGGTTGGGTCGTCACCATCACCACTACCACCACCTCCAGGCTAGGTCGTCACCATCACCACCATCACTGATATACCAAGACGACCCAAAATGCAGCTATAATAATGATAAAAGTTATAGAGGTAATTATCCCGAATATGGCACCGACCTGCCCAGAGCTAAAGGGCGAAATGTGCCTGTTAGAGCCCACTTTCGCCCAAGTAACGTGGCAGTACCCAGTACACACCACCAACACACACACAACACACACACACACACACACACACATATATATATATAATATATATAATTTTATATATATATTATATATATAAAATATAAATATATATATATATATATATAGAATATGAGAGAGAGACAGAGAGAGAAAAGAGCAGACGTTACAGAGGAGTGTGAAGAGAGGAGGCTGGATAAACGAGTGTAAAAGAGAAGGAAGATAAAAGAGAAACTTGGTAAGAATAAGATTTCTTAAGAATGGAAGATAATTCTCTTGGAATTATACTGGAGGAAGTGTATTTCGAACACAGGTAATGAATGGCCTGTGACACCTGGTAGTAATGGGAATTGGAGCAAATAAACTCACCAGTAGACTTTAATGTATATTTTGTCTTCACCCACTATATACAGATATGTACACTATGTACAATATGTACAGATTGAATAATAATTGTACACGACGGTGACAGATGGCAAAGCAGAAGCCAGAGAGAGAGTGCACCGTACTCAACCAGCAGGTAGGCAAGTCTGCCAATGCTTACCGCAAGTGAATCACGTTGCTTCAGCTTTGGTGGGCTTGTCTGTGATTAGTCAATGAACCAAGGTACTGATTTAACGACGGGTGCCCTAATGATCGTTAAATCCTTAGCACCTGGTTCACTGGTTGGGAGGCAGCCTGTATGGGAGTGTGATATATGCCGAATAAATTGTAACATACTCTTGTTGTGCAAGAAAGGTATAAAATACCGACAATATGAAGGTTAAGACACATGTGCAACATCTGGATGTCTTTATTGTAGGCCCCTCAAGGGAGGTTCCTTGACGCTGGTGAGGGGCTCTTGATCCAGGGAATTGGATCTGTGCTCCGGTTCCCTGAATTGAGTCTGAATACCTTCCATCCCCCCACATGCGCTGTATAATCCTACGGGTTTAGCGCTCCCCCATGATTATGCTGCTTTATTGTAGACGTTTCGCCATCCAGTGGCTTTATCAATACAGATTCTAGGACATAATTAGAAGACAGTAGAACTATATACAAAAGATGAGGTAATCAGTCCCTCAGCCTTGGAGTTAGTGTTCACAGCATCGTGGTGGTGCTGTGGTGTTCACAGCACCACCACGATGCTGTAACTGCAAGGCTGAGGGACTGAGTACCTCATCATGTGTCTTAACTAACATACTCTTTGATGATAAGTAAGACACATATGCAACAGTTAGGTATCTTTATTCCGAAACGTTTCTCCTACACAGTAGGCTTCTTCAATCGGATACAGAAGAGTTTAGCAGAAGCAGTAGAGATGTGAAGACGATGTAATCAGTCCATCACCCTTGCGGACTTAGTTTTGAGGTGGTCAGTCCCTCAGCCTGGAGAAGAGTTTTGCTCCATGTCTGGAACTGTTCCAGACTATGGAACAAAGCTCAGTTTCTCAGTCTCAGTATTATATACCATAATTATATCCAACACACTATTTGTACGCCACTAAGTACGTAGGTAATGCTAGTGTAACTCAGAGTATGCTTGTGTTCCTGAGTGCTCGGGGTTCCCTGTGTGCCCAGGATCCTGAGTGCTCAGGATACTGAGTGCTCGGGTTCCTGAGTGCCAGGGTTCCTGAGTGCCCGGGTTGCTGAGTGCCCGGGTTCTCTTAGTGCCCGGGATTCCTGAGTGCCTGGGGGTTTCTGAGTGCCCGGGGTTCCATGAGTGCCTAAGATTCCTGAATGCCCCTGGGTTCCTGAGTGCCCCAGGGTTCCTGAGTGCCCTGGGTTTCTGAGTGCCCTGGGTTTCTGAGTGGCAATGTGCCACTCAGACGTCGACTCTTTCATCTACCGAGACCTTTTTTTTCCCTTCAGTTATCCTTAAAAATTGAATAGCGATAAACATATTACCTAAATTAACCAAAATAATAACAAATTAACCATGGTAATAAAAAATGATCCATAATAAATCAACCACAGTAATATTTAAATTAACCATAATAATAAAAGTTAACCATAATAAAAAAAATTAACCAAATAATAAATTAACCAGAATAATAGCAAATTAACCACCGTAATTTAATAAACTTCTCATATCTCACATAAAATTAAGAACGTCTCACAAAATTTGAGAATGGTCTCTCCACTTAAAAATTCCGTCATGAAGCCAAGACTCACCTTGTTAATGTTGACGTAAAAGATACATATATAGGTTAATGGTACTCGGCCTATTTTAGCTATTAGGGAACTTTTAGTGAAATTAATTGGGCGCTACCTAGTGAGAATGCGAATTATGTGGGGTTGATTTTAACGAGTCAATTAACTTACTGAATAGTTAGCCATATTTATTGTCTAAATCTTCCACTTGTCGGTATTTTATACCATTTTTAGCAATATTGTTATGTTTTGTAATCACCATTAACGGTGATGGCGGGGAAATGATGACTCGAACGATGGTACATAGATGGAAGTGTGGGTGGTAAAGTTCGGTGTTGTTTATCTGGGAGAGACGGGCGTAGTCTGGCCGGCGCTGCGGCTATGTCAGCCGGCTGGACACCCTCGGTCGTGGTTCTGACAGCTGAGACTGGAGTAGTGGTGGTTCTGACAGCCATGACTGGTGTAGTGGTGGGTCTGACAGCCATGACTGGTGTAGTGGTGGTTTTGAGAGCCACGACTGGTGTAATGGTGGGCACTGACATCCACGACTGGTGTAATGGTGGCACTGACAGCCACGACTGGTGTAATGGTGGCACTGACATCCACGACTGGTGTAATGGTGGCACTGACAGCCACGACTGGTGTAATGGTGGCACTGACAGCGACGACTGGTGTAATGGTGGCACTGACATCCACGACTGGTGTAGTGGTGGCACTGACAGCCCCGACTGGTGTAGTGGTGGCACGGACAGCCAGGACTGGTGTAGTGGTGGCATTTACAGCGACGACTGGTGTAATGGTGGCACTGACAGCGACGAGTGGTGTAATGGTGGCACTGACAGCGACGACTGGTGTAGTGGTGGCACGGACAGCCCCGACTGGTGTAGTGGTGGCACTGACAGCGACGACTGGTGTAATGGTGGCACTGACAGCGACGACTGGTGTAATGGTGGCACTGACAGCCACGACTGGTGTAATGGTGGCACTGACAGCGACGACTGGTGTAATGGTGGCACTGACAGTCACGACTGGTACAGCGACGACTGGTGTAATGGTGGCACTGACAACCACGACTGGTGTAATGGTGGCACTGACAGCGACGACTGGTGTAATGGTGGCACTGACATCCACGACTGGTGTAATGGTGGCACTGACAGCGACGACTGGTGTAATGGTGGCACTGACAGCGACAGACTGGTGTAATGGTGGCACTGCTCAGACTGGTGTAATGGTGGCACTGACAGCGACGACTGGTGTAATGGTGGCACTGACAGCCACGACTGGTGTAATGGTGGCACTGACAGCGACGACTGGTGTAATGGTGGCACTGACAGCGACGACTGGTGTAATGGTGGCACTGACAGCGACGACTGGTGTAATGGTGGCACTGACAGCGACGACTGGTGTAATGGTGGCACTGACACGACGACTGGTGTAATGGTGGCACTGACAACACGACTGGTGTAATGGTGGCACTGACAGCGACGACTGGTGTAATGGTGGCACTGACAGCGACGACTGGTGTAATGGTGGCACTGACAGCCACGACTGGTGTAATGGTGGCACTGACAGCGACGACTGGTGTAATGGTGGCACTGACAGCCACGACTGGTGTAATGGTGGCACTGACAGCCGACGACTGGTGTAATGGTGGCACTGACAGCGACGACTGGTGTAATGGTGGCACTGACAGCCACGACTGGTGTAATGGTGGCACTGACAACCACGACTGGTGTAATGGTGGCACTGACAACCACGACTGGTGTAATGGTGGCACTGACAGCGACGACTGGTGTAATGGTGGCACTGACAGCGACGACTGGTGTAATGGTGGCACTGACATCCACGACTGGTGTAGTGGTGGCACTGACAGCCCCGACTGGTGTAGTGGTGGCACGGACAGCCAGGACTGGTGTAGTGGTGGCATTTACAGCGACGACTGGTGTAATGGTGGCACTGACAGCGACGAGTGGTGTAATGGTGGCACTGACAGCGACGACTGGTTGTAGTGGTGGCACGGACAGCCCCGACTGGTGTAGTGGTGGCACTGACAGCGACGACTGGTGTAATGGTGGCACTGACAGCGACGACTGGTGTAATGGTGGCACTGACAGCCACGACTGGTGTAATGGTGGCACTGACAGCGACGACTGGTGTAATGGTGGCACTGACAGCCACGACTGGTACAGCGACGACTGGTGTAATGGTTTCACTGACAACCACGACTGGTGTAATGGTGGCACTGACAGCGACGACTGGTGTAATGGTGGCACTGACATCCACGACTGGTGTAATGGTGGCACTGACAGCGACGACTGGTGTAATGGTGGCACTGACAGCGACGACTGGTGTAATGGTGGCCACTGACATCCACGACTGGTGTAATGGTAGCACTGACAGCGACGACTGGTGTAATGGTGGCACTGACAGCCACGACTGTGTAATGGTGGCACTGACAGCGACGACTGGTGTAATGGTGGCACTGACAGCGACGACTGGTGTAATGGTGGCACTGACAACCACGACTGGTGTAATGGTGGCACTGACAGCGACGACTGGTGTAATGGTGGCACTGACAGCGACGACTGGTGTAATGGTGGCACTGACAACCACGAGTGGTGTAATGGTGGCACTGACAGCGCACGACTGGTGTAATGGTGGGCACTGACAGCGACGACTGGTGTAATGGTGGCACTGACAGCCACGACTGGTGTAATGGTGGCACTGACATCCACGACATGGTGTAAACTGGTGTGGCACTGACAGCCACGACTGGTGTAATGGTGGCACTGACATCCACGACTGGTGTAATGGTGGCACTGACAGCCACGACTGGTGTAATGGTGGCACTGACAGCGACGACTGGTGTAATGGTGGCACTGACATCCACGACTGGTGTAGTGGTGGCACTGACAGCCCCGACTGGTGTAGTGGTGGCACGGACAGCCAGGACTGGTGTAGTGGTGGCATTTACAGCGACGACTGGTGTAATGGTGGCACTGACAGCGACGAGTGGTGTAATGGTGGCACTGACAGCGACGACTGGTGTAGTGGTGGCACGGACAGCCCCGACTCTTGTAGTGGTGGCACTGACAGCGACGACTGGTGTAATGGTGGCACTGACAGCGACGACTGGTGTAATGGTGGCACTGACAGCCACGACTGGTGTAATGGTGGCACTGACAGCGACGACTGGTGTAATGGTGGCACTGACAGTCACGACTGGTACAGCGACGACTGGTGTAATGGTGGCACTGACAACCACGACTGGTGTAATGGTGGCACTGACAGCGACGACTGGTGTAATGGTGGCACTGACATCCACGACTGGTGTAATGGTGGCACTGACAGCGACGACTGGTGTAATGGTGGCACTGACAGCGACGACTGGTGTAATGGTGGCACTGACATCCACGACTGGTGTAATGGTGGCACTGACAGCGACGACTGGTGTAATGGTGGCACTGACAGCCACGACTGGTGTAATGGTGGCACTGACAGCGACGACTGGTGTAATGGTGGCACTGACAGCGACGACTGGTGTAATGGTGGCACTGACAACCACGACTGGTGTAATGGTGGCACTGACAGCGACGACTGGTGTAATGGTGGCACTGACAGCGACGACTGGTGTAATGGTGGCACTGACAACCACGACTGGTGTAATGGTGGCACTGACAGCGACGACTGGTGTAATGGTGGCACTGACAGGGACGACTGGTGTAATGGTGGCACTGACAGCCACGACTGGTGTAATGGTGGCACTGACAGCGACGACTGGTGTAATGGTGGCACTGACAGCCACGACTGGTGTAAATGGTGGCACTGACAGCCACGACTGGTGTAATGGTGGCACTGACAGCGACGACTGGTGTAATGGTGGCACTGACAGCCACGACTGGTGTAATGGTGGCACTGACAGCGACGACTGGTGTAATGGTGGCACTGACAGCGACGACTGGTGTATGTGGTGGCACGACACCACGACTGGTGTAAGTGGTGGCACTGACAGCGACGACTGGTGTAATGGTGGCACTGACAGCGCAGACTGGTGTAATGGTGGCACTGACAGCCACGACTGGTGTAATGGTGGCACTGACAGCGACGACTGGTGTAATGGTGGCACTGACAGCCACGACTGGTGTAATGGTGGCACTGACAGCCACGACTGGTGTAATGGTGGCACTGACATCCACGACTGGTGTAATGGTGGCACTGACAGCCACGACTGGTGTAATGGTGGCACTGACAGCGCACGACTGGTGTAATGGTGGCACTGACACCACGACTGGTGTAGTGGTGGCACTGACAGCCCACGACTGGTGTTGATGGTGGCACGACAGCCAGGACTGGTGTAGTGGTGGCATTTACAGCGACGACTGGTGTAATGGTGGCACTGACAGCGACGATGGTGTAATGGTGGCACTGACAGCGACGACTGGTGTAAGTGGTGGCACTGGACAGCCGGACGCTGTGTGGTGGCACTGACAGCCACGACTGGTGTAATGGTGGCACTGACAGCGACGACTGGTGTAATGGTGGCACTGACAGCCACGACTGGTGTAATGGTGGCACTGACAGCGACGACTGGTGTAATGGTGGCACTGACACGACGACTGGTGTAATGGTGGCACTGACAGCCACGACTGGTGTAATGGTGGCACTGACAACCACGACTGGTGTAATGGTGGCACTGACAGCGACGACTGGTGTAATGGTGGCACTGACACCACGACTGGTGTAATGGTGGCACTGACAGCGACGACTGGTGTAATGGTGGCACTGACAGCGACGACTGGTGTAATGGTGGCACTGACATCCACGACTGGTGTAATGGTGGCACTGACAGCGACGACTGGTGTAATGGTGGCACTGACAGCCACGACTGGTGTAATGGTGGCACTGACAGCGACGACTGGTGTAATGGTGGCACTGACAGCGACGACTGGTGTAATGGTGGCACTGACAACCACGACTGGTGTAATGGTGGCACTGACGCGACGACTGGTGTAATGGTGGCACTGACAGCGACGACTGGTGTAATGGTGGCACTGACACCACGACTGGTGTAATGGTGGCATGACAGCGACGACTGGTGTAAGGTGGCACTGACGCGACGACTGGTGTAATGGTGGCACTGACAGCACGACTGGTGTAATGGTGGCACTGACAGCGACGATGGTGTAATGGTGGCACTGACAGCCAGACTGGTGTAATGGTGGCACGACAGCCCGACTGCTTGTAATGGTGGCACTGACAGCCACGACTGGTGTAATGGTGGCACTGACAGCGACGACTGGTGTAATGGTGGCACTGACAGCCACGACTGGTGTAATGGTGGCACTGACAACCACGACTGGTGTAATGGTGGCACTGACAGCCACGACTGGTGTAATGGTGGCACTGACAGCGACGACTGGTGTAATGGTGGCACTGACAGCGACGACTGGTGTAATGGTGGCACTGACATCCACGACTGGTGTAGTGGTGGCACTGACAGCCCCGACTGGTGTAGTGGTGGCACGGACAGCCAGGACTGGTGTAGTGGTGGCATTTACAGCGACGACTGGTGTAATGGTGGCACTGACAGCGACGAGTGGTGTAATGGTGGCACTGACAGCGACGACTGGTGTAGTGGTGGCACGGACAGCCCCGACCTTGTAGTGGTGGCACTGACAGCGACGACTGGTGTAATGGTGGCACTGACAGCGACGACTGTGTAATGGTGGCACTGACAGCCACGACTGGTGTAATGGTGGCACTGACAGCGACGACTGGTGTAATGGTGGCACTGACAGTACGACTGGACAGCGACGATGGTGTAATGGTGGCACTGACAACCACGACTGGTGTAATGGTGGCACTGACAGCGACGACGTGTAATGGTGGCACTGACATCCACGACTGTGTAATGGTGGCACTGACAGCGACGACTGGTGTAATGGTGGCACTGACAGCGACGATGTGTAATGGTGGCACTGACATCCACGACTGGTGTAATGGTGGCACTGACAGCGACGACTGGTGTAATGGTGGCACTGACAGCCACGACTGGTGTAATGGTGGCACTGACAGCGACGACTGGTGTAATGGTGGCACTGACAGCGACGACTGGTGTAATGGTGGCACTGACAACCACGACTGGTGTAATGGTGGCACTGACAGCGACGACTGGTGTAATGGTGGCACTGACAGCGACGACTGGTGTAATGGTGGCACTGACAACCACGACTGGTGTAATGGTGGCAATGACAGCGACGACTGGTGTAATGGTGGCACTGACAGCGACGACTGGTGTAATGGTGGCACTGACAGCCACGACTGGTGTAATGGTGGCACTGACAGCGACGACTGGTGTAATGGTGTCACTGACAGCCAGGACTGGTGTAATGGTGGCACTGACAGCCACGACTGGTGTAATGGTGGCACTGACAGCCACGACTGGTGTAATGGTGGCACTGACAGCGACGACTGGTGTAATGGTGGCACTGACAGCCACGACTGGTGTAATGGTGGCACTGACACCACGACTGGTGTAGTGGTGGCACTGACAGCCCGACTGTGTAGTGGTGGCACGGACAGCAGGAGGTGTAGTGGTGGCATTTACAGCGACGACTGGTGTAATGGTGGCACTGACAGCGACGAGTGGTGTAATGGTGGCACTGACAGCGACGACTGGTGTATGGTGGCACGACAGCCCCGACTGGTGTAGGTGGCACTGACAGCGACGACTGGTGTAATGGTGGCACTGACAGCGACGACTGGTGTAATGGTGGCACTGACACCACGACTGGTGTAATGGTTGGCACTGACAGCGACGACTGGTGTAATGGTGGCACTGACAGCAGACGTACAGACTGGTGTAATGGTGCACTGACAACCACGACTGGTGTAATGGTGGCACTGACAGCGACGACTGGTGTAATGGTGGCACTGACAACCACGACTGGTGTAATGGTGGCACTGACAGCTACGACTGGTGTAATGGTGGCACTGACAGCGACGACTGTGTAATGGTGGCACTGACACCACGACTGGTGTAATGGTGGCACTGACAGCGACGACGGTGTAATGGTGGCACTGACAGCCACGACTGGTGTAATGGTGGCACTGACAGCGACGACTGGTGTAATGTGGCACTGACAGCGACGACTGGTGTAATGGTGGCACTGACAACCACGACTGGTGTAATGGTGGCACTGACAGCGACGACTGGTGTAATGGTGGCACTGACAGCGACGACTGGTGTAATGGTGGCATGACACCACGACTGTGTATGGTGGCACTGACAGCGACGACTGGTGTAATGGTGGCACTGACAGCGACGACTGGTGTAATGGTGGCACTGACAGCCACGACTGGTGTAATGGTGGCACTGACAGCGACGACTGGTGTAATGGTGGCACTGACAGCGACGACTGGTGTAATGGTGGCACTGACAGCACGACTGGTGTAATGGTGGCACTGACAGCGACGACTGGTGTAATGGTGGCACTGACAGCCACGACTGGTTGAATGTGGTGGCACTGACAGCGACGACTGGTGTAATGGTGGCACTGACAGCCACGACTGGTGTAATGGTGGCACTGACACGACGACTGGTGTAATGGTGGCACTGACAGCGACGACTGGTGTAATGGTGGCACTGACAGCCACGACTGGTATCAGCGACGACTGGTGTAAAAAAAAAGGTTGTCACTGACAACCACGACTGGTGTAATGGTGGCACTGACAGCGACGACTGGTGTAATGGTGGCACTGACATCCACGACTGGTGTAATGGTGGCACTGACAGCGACGACTGGTGTAATGGTGGCACTGACAGCGACGACTGGTGTAATGGTGCACTGACATCCACGACTGGTGTAATGGTGGCACTGACAGCGACGACTGGTGTAATGGTGGCACTGACAGCCACGACTGGTGTAAATGGTGGCACTGACAGCGACGACTGGTGTAATGGTGGCACTGACAGCGACGACTGGTGTAATGGTGGCACTGACAACCACGACTGGTGTAATGGTGGCACTGACAGCGACGACTGGTGTAATGGTGGCACTGACAGCGACGACTGGTGTAATGGTGGCACTGACAACCACGATGGTGTAATGGTGGCACTGACAGCGACGACTGGTGTAATGGTGGCACTGACAGCGAACGACTGGTGTAATGGTGGCACTGACAGCCACGACTGGTGTAATGGTGGCACTGACAGCGACGACTGGTGTAATGGTGGCACTGACAGCCACGACTGGTGTAATGGTGGCACTGACAGCCACGACTGGTGTAATGGTGGCACTGACAGCGACGACTGGTGTAATGGTGGCACTGACAGCCACGACTGGTGTAATGGTGGCACTGACAACCACGACTGGTGTAATGGTGGCACTGACAGCCACGACTGGTGTAATGGTGGCACTGACAGCCACGACTGGTGTAATGGTGGCACGACAGCAGACGATGGTGTAATGGTGGCATTGACAGCGACGACTGGTGTAATGGTGGCACTGACAGCGACGACTGGTGTAATGGTGGCACTGACAGCTACGACTGGTGTATGGTGGCACTGACAGCACCGACTGTGTATGGTGGCACTGACAGCTACGACTGGTGTAATGGTGGCACTGACACGACGACTGGTGTAATGGTGGCACTGACACCACGACTGGTGTAATGGTGGCACTGACAGCGACGACTGGTGTAATGGTGGCACTGACAGCACGACTGGTGTAAGGTGGCCTGACACACGACTGGTGTAATGGTGGCACTGACACCACGACTGGTGTAATGGTGGCACTGACAGCACGACTGGTGTAATGGTGGCACTGACAGCGACGACTGGTGTAATGGTGGCACGGACAGCGACGACTTTGTATGGTGGCACTGACAGCGACGACTGGTGTAATGGTGGCACTGACACGACGACTGGTGTAATGGTGGCACTGACAGCCACGACTGGTGTAATGGTGGCACTGACAGCGACGACTGGTGTAATGGTGGCTGACGCGACTGGACAGCGACGACTGGTGTAATGGTGGCACTGACAGACGACGACTGGTGTAATGGTGGCACTGACAGCACGACTGGTGTAATGGTGGCACTGACACGACGACTGGTGTAATGGTGGCACTGACAGCGACGACTGGTGTAATGGTGGCACTGACAGCACGACTGGTGTAATGGTGGCACTGACAGTCGACGACTGTGTAATGGTGGCACTGACAGCGACGACTGGTGTAATGGTGGCACTGACAGCCACGACTGGTGTAATGGTGGCACTGACAGCGACGACTGGTGTAATGGTGGCACTGACAGCGACGACTGGTGTAATGGTGGCACTGACAAGCCACGACTGGTGTAATGGTGGCACTGACAGCGACGACTGGTGTAATGGTGGCACTGACAGCCACGACTGGTGTAATGGTGGCACTGACAACCACGACTGGTGTAATGGTGGCATGACAGCCACGACTGGTGTAATGGTGGCACTGACAGCGACGACTGGTGTAATGGTGGCACTGACAGCGACGACTGGTGTAATGGTGGCACTGACAGCACGACTGTGTAATGGTGTCACTGACAGCCACGGACTGGTGTAATGGTGGCACTGACAGCACGACTGGTGTAATGGTGGCACTGACAGCCACGACTGGTGTAATGGTGGCACTGACAGCGACGACTGGTGTAATGGTGGCACTGACAGCGACGACTGGTGTAATGGTGGCACTGACATCCACGACTGGTGTAATGGTGGCACTGACAGCCCGACTGGTGTATGGTGGCACGTGACAGCCAGACGGTGTATGGTGGCATTACAGCGACGATGGTGTAATGGTGGCACTGACAGCGACGATGGTGTAATGGTGGCACTGACAGCGACGACTGGTGTATGGTGGCACTGACAGCCACGACTGGTGTAATGGTGGCACTGACGAAGCGACGACTGTGTAATGGTGGCACTGACAGCGACGACTGGTGTAATGGTGGCACTGACAGCCACGACTGGTGTAATGGTGGCACTGACAGCGACGACTGGTGTAATGGTGGCACTGACAGCCGAACGACGACTGGTGTAATGGTGCACTGACACCACGACTGGTGTAATGGTGCACTGACAGCGACGACTGGTGTAATGGTGGCACTGACACCGACGACTGGTGTAATGGTGGCACTGACAGCGACGACTGGTGTAATGGTGGCACTGACAGCGACGATGGTGTAATGGTGGCAGACACCACGACTGGTGTAATGGTGGCACTGACAGCGACGACTGGTGTAATGGTGGCACTGACAGCCACGACTGGTGTAATGGTGGCACTGACAGCGACGACTGGTGTAATGAGTGGCACTGACAGCACGACTGGTGTAATGGTGGCACTGACAACCACGACTGGTGTAATGGTGGCACTGACAGCGACGACTGGTGTAATGGTGGCACTGACAGCGACGACTGGTGTAATGGTGGCACTGACACCACGACTGGTGTAATGGTGGCACTGACAGCGACGACTGGTTAATGGGCACTGACAGCGACGCTGGTGTAATGGTGGCACTGACAGCCACGACTGGTGTAATGGGCACTGACAGCGACGACTGGTGTAATGGTGGCACTGACAGCCACGACTGGTGTAATGGTGGCACTGACAGCCACGACTGGTGTAATGGTGGCACTGACAGCGACGACTGGTGTAATGGTGGCACTGACAGCCACGACTGGTGTAATGGTGGCACTGACAACCACGACTGGTGTAATGGTGGCACTGACAGCCACGACTGGTGTAATGGTGTCACTGACAACCACGACTGGTGTAATGGTGGCACTGACAGCGACGACTGGTGTAATGGTGGCACTGACAGCGACGACTGGTGTAATGGTGGCACTGACAGCGACGACTGGTGTAATGGTGGCACTGACAGCCACGACTGGTGTAAGGTGGCACTGACAGCGACGACTGGTGTAATGGTGCACTGACAGCCACGACTGGTGTAATGTGGCACTGACATCGACGACTGGTGTAATGGTGGCACTGACAACCACGACTGGTGTAATGGTGGCACTGACAGCTACGACTGGTGTAATGGTGGCACTGACAGCCACGACTGGTGTAATGGTGGCACTGACACCACGACTGGTGTATGGTGTGCAACTGACAGCACACTGGTTGTAATGGTGGCACTGCAGCCACGGATGGTAAGATGGTGCACTTGACAGCGACGACTGTTTAATGGTGCACTGACAGTCACGAACTGTGTATGGTGGCACTGATCAACCTCGACTGGTGTAATGGTGCACTGACAGCACGATGGTGTATGGTGGCACTGACAGCGACGATGGTGTAATGTGGCACTGAGCGTACGACTGGTGTATGTGGCACTGACATCCACGACTGGTGTATGGTGGCATGACAGCTTCACGACTGTGTATGGTGGCACGGACGCCAGGTACTGGTGTAGTGGTGGCATTTCACACGACTGGTGTAATGGTGGCACTGACAGCGACGAGTGGTAAGGTGGCACTGACAGCGACGACTGGTGTATGTGCACACACCCGACTGGTGTAAGTGGGCATGACAGCGAGACTGGTGAATGGTGGCACTGACAGCGACGACTGTGTATGGTGGCACTGAACAGCCACGATGTGTAATGTGGCACTGACGCGACGATGGTGTAATGTGGACTGACAGCCACGATGGTACAGCGACGACTGGTGTAATGGTCACTGACAACGACGACTGGAGTAATGGTGGCACAGACAGCGAGACTGGTGAATGGTGGCACTGAATCACGATGGTGTATGGTGGCACTGAGCGACGACTGGTAATGGTGCACTGACACGAACGCGGTGTAATGTGGCATGCATCCACGACGGGTAAGTGGCACTGACAGCGACGACTGGTAATAGTGGCACTGACAGCCACGACTGGTGAAGGTGGCACTGCACAGCGACGACTGGTGTAAGTGCACTGACAGCCGACGACTGTGTAATGGTGGCACGACATCGACGATGGTGTAATGGTGGCACTGACAGCGACGACTGGTCTAATGGTGCACTGACAATTCACGATGTGTAATGGTGGCACTGACAGCGACGACTGTGTAAAGGTGAAGACAGCACGACTGGAGTAAGTGGCAGACACCCCGACTGGTGTAATGCTGGCACTGACAGCGAGACTGTGTAAATGGTAGCACTGACACCACGACTGGTGTAATGGTGCACACAGACACTGGTGTTGGTGCACTGCAGCTACGGTGTAATGGTGGCACGACAGCCACGACTGGTGTAATGGTGGCACTGACACACGATGTAATGTGGCACGACAGCCCGATGTGGAAATGGTGCACTGACAACCACGACTGGTGTAATGGTGCACTGACAGCGACGACTGTGTAAATGGTGGCACTGACAGCGACGACTGTGTTAATGGTGGCAGACAGGACGACATGGTGTATGGAAGTGACAGACTACGACTGTGTATGGTCACACACGACGACTGGTGTATGTGGACTGACAGCTACGACTGGTAATGGTGGCACTGACAGCCGACGATGTTAATGGTGGCACGACAACCACGATAGTGTAATGGTGCACTGACAGCACGACTGGTGTAATGGTGCATGACAGCAGACTGGTGTATGGTGCACTGACAACCACGTCATGTGTAATGGTGGCACTGCCAGCCACGACTGGTGTAATGGTTGGCACTGACAACCACAGACTGGTGTAAATGGTGGCACTGACAGCGACGACTGGTGTAATGGTGGCACTGACAGCGACGACTGGTGTAATGGTGGCACTGACAGCGACGACTGGTGTAATGGTAGCACTGACAGCCACGACTGGTGTAATGGTGGCACTGACAGCGACGACTGGTGTAATGGTAGCACTGACAGCCACGACTGGTGTAATATTGGCACTGACAGCGACTACTGGTGTAATGGTGGCACTGACAACCACGACTGGTGTAATGGTGGCACTGACAGCCACGACTGGTGTAATGGTGGCACTGACAGCCACGACTGGTGTAATGGTGGCACTGACAGCCACGACTAGGGTAGTTACAACAGGTAGCACACTGTTGTTTCCTGGTGATGCTGCATCAACGGAGAAAACAGATTTGGCTTTTTATTGATGATTTTTTTTAATTGCTAAGTGTCAACGTTTGTCCTGTCTTCCTCTCTCTCATCCTAACCATTATCTCTCTCCTTATTTCTTTTCATTACTTCTTTCTTCTCTCTCTCTTTTTCTTTACCTTCACATTTTTTTGCTCCTTTTACCTCTTCTTCCTCACACACACACACACACACACACACACACACACACACACACACCACACAGTAGTAGCGATCAGTGGAGAGGCAGGGCCAGGAGCTTGGACTCGGCTCCTGCAACCTCAACTAGGTGAGTACACACGGAAGGGATAGACTCAGAAGTGTCCTTGTTTTCAGATGATGTTAAGTTAATGAGGAGAATCAAATCGGTCAAGGATCAGGCAGGACCAGTTGCTGGACCAGGCTTGTGGCCTGGTCCAGCAAATGGCTCCTTGAATTTAACCCCGCCAAATGCAAAGTCATGAAGATCGGGGAAGGGCAAAGAAGACCGTAGACAGAGTATAGTCTAAGTGGCCAAAGACTGCAAACCTCACTCAAGGAAAGAGATCTTTGGGTGAGTATAACACCGAGCACATCTCCTGAGGCGCACATCAATCAGATAACTGCTGCACCATATGGGCGTCTGGCAAACCTAAGGATACTGTTCCGATGCCTCAGTAAGGCATCGTTCAAGACTCTGTACACCATATACGTCAGGTCCATACTGGAGTATGCAACACCAGTTTGGAATCCACGCCTGGAGAAGCACGTCCAGAAATTAGAGAAAGTGCTAAGGTTTGCAACAACACTAGTTCCATAGCTAAGGGGATTATTCTACGAAGAAAGGTTAAGGGAAATTGGCCTGACGACACTGCAGGACAGGAGTGTCGGGAAAGACATGATAATGACATATAAAATTCTGCGCGGAATTGACAAGGTGGACAAAGACAGGATGTTCCAGAGGTGGGACACAGAAACATTTTGAAGTTGAAGACTCAAATGAGTCAAAGAGATATTAGGAAGTATTTCTTCAGTCATAGAGTTGTCAGGCAGTGGAATAGCCTAGAAAGTGATGTAGTGGAGGCGGGAACATACATAGTTTTAAGGCGAGGTTTGATAAAGCTCATGGAGCAGGGAGAGGATCTAGTAGAAATCAGTGAAGAGGTGGGGCCAGGAGCTATGAATCGACCCCTGCAACCACAAATAGGTGAGTACAAATAGGTGAGCACATATACACACTGTTATATCTTCGAAATTGGTCGTCCTGTGTTATTTAACTATTGTAAGAGAATATGTTCATCACTTAATATTATAGCGGGAAAGTCCCAGTTTATAGCTAAAATAGAGACTTTCGGCGTTATATTATTATCTGTTAATATATGAAAAATACCATGGTATTATTGTTATTATCGCTATTATTGTTATTATCACTATTATCGTTATTATCACTATTATTGTTATTATCACTATTATTGTTATTATCGCTATTATTGTTATTATCATTATTTTGGTATTATTACTATTTTTTACTATTATCACTATTATGTTACTATTATGGTTAGGTAGGATTTCTTGTGTATCTAGAGTTTAAGTCTCGGAACCATCCGGTGAATTGTTCAATTGTTTATGTCCGGCTGGCTGACGTGGCTCAGCTGATCCAACCTGACGACACGTCAACAGACTGGCAAGTAGTCAGTCTGCTCCCAGCTCTAGCCCTGACAACTGATCGTATATTGGCTCTTACGGTGTACAGTTGAATGGTTTTGAGAATTGGACTCTAGAGCTGACTCACTTTGTTCCTCATTACTTTGAAAGACTCTTTTGATATTTATATTCTTGGTCAGTTCAGTAATCCATAGATACTTTACGGCCAGATTCAAAGGTCTTGTTAAATCTTGTACCTTTTGTATTTTGAGTCTACAGTCTTGTTAAGAAAGAGACGTAAATATTAATGAGGACTTAGATACAGGAAGAATAATTAAACTTCCTTATTAATATGACTTTTCCATGATTTTGAACTAAATGTATATGGTAAATTTATTGTACAAAGTATTAAGTTACATTAACTACAAAGAGAAGATAAAGTATTGTATTTAAATACTTTAATAAATTTGAATATTATTCTATGGAGTTTCCCAGTTGAAATTATTTCCCCTAGACTCTAAAAGACCTTTAAAGAACTCGGATCCAAAAATCTTGTTGCATAAGGAATAAATGGTAACAGGCCACTTTCTGAAGTTCTTTAAAAAAATTTCTTATTCGCAACACACACACACACATACAAAGCTTAAAGCAGAGGTATGATAAAGCTCACGGCTCAGGGAGAGTGACCTAGTAGCGATCAGTGAAGAGGCGGGGCCAGGAGCTCGGACTCGACCCCCGCAACCTCAACTAGGTGAGTACAACTAGGTGAGTACACATGCGCCCGCGAGCGCACACAAACCGGTCCACAGCCTCCCACGGCATCACGAACCACTACTTTGCCTCCCACAGCATCACGAACCACTACCCAGCCTCCCACAGCATCACGAACCACTACCCAGCCTCCCACAGCATCACGAACCACTACCCAGCCTCCCACAGCATCACGAACCACTACCCAGCCTCCCACAGCATCACGAACCACTACCCAGCCTCCCACAGCATCACGAAACACTACCTAGCCTCCCACAGCATCACGAACCACTACCCAGCCTCCCACAGCATCACGAACCACTACCCAGCCTCCCACGGCATCACGAACCACTACTTTGCCTCCCACAGCATCACGAACCACTACCCAGCCTCCCACAGCATCACGAAACACTACCCAGCCTCCCACAGCATCACGAACCACTACCCAGCCTCCCACAGCATCACGAAACACTACCCAGCCTCCCACAGCATCACGAACCACTACCCAGCCTCCCACAGCATCACAAACCACTACCTAGCCTCCCACAGCATCACGAACCACTACCCAGCCTCCCACAGCATCACGAACCACTACCCAGCCTCCCACAGCATCACGAAACACTACCTAGCCTCCCACAGCATCACGAACCACTACCCAGCCTCCCACAGCATCACAAACCACTACCTAGCCTCCCACAGCATCACGAACCACTACCCAGCCTCCCACAGCATCACAAACCACTACCTAGCCTCCCACAGCATCACGAACCACTACCCAGCCTCCCACAGCATCACGAAACACTACCCAGCCTCCCACAGCATCACGAACCACTACCCAGCCTCCACAGCCTCACAAACAAATCCTGTTTCGAAAATCATCTAAGATAAATTTTCTCA
>NC_069424.1:25323503-25348503 GCF_026875155.1 Cherax quadricarinatus
CGACAAAAATAACAACAGCAAACAAAATCAATAACAACAGCAATAACCAGGAGAGTACAAGTGAGAGTACAAAAGTCCTCGTTGTTCACCAATAACATGAAGCTCGTCCAGGAACAACTTAGAGAGTCGTCATCACCAAATCTCTGAGTTCAAAATGTACACGACATCTGTCATTTCGAAAAAAACATACAATAGCTGTATTTTTTGTGTAATTTAAATTCTGGGAGCGTATCGTAAGAGGATTGTGAGAGTGCAACTGTAGCAACGCGGCCAGCAAGCGTGTTTTATTTACACACACACACACACACACACACAAACACACACACACACACACACACACACACACACACACACACACACACACATGACAACGACATACAAAATACTGCGAGGAATAAATAAGGTGGACAGAGACAGGATGTTCCAGAGATGGGACACAGAAACAAGGGGTCACAATTGGAAGTTGAAGACTCATATGAGTCAAAGGGATGCTAGGAAGTATTTCTTCAATCATAGAGTTGTTAGTAAGTGAAATAGTCTGGCAAGTGATGTAGTGGAGGCAGGAACCATATATAGTTTTAAGACGATGTATGATAAAGCTCATGGAGCAGGGAGAGAGAGGACTTAGTAGCGGTCAGTGAAGAGGCGGGGCCAGTAGCTGCGATTCGACCCCTGCAACCACAAATAGGTGTGTACACTGAAGAGGCGGTACCAGGATCTATGACTCGATCTCTGCAGCAACAATTAGGCAAGTACACACCCACACATGGGAGTGAGGATAAGGGTGATAATTGTGATAAAATAGCATTCTGAGAGGGGGAGACACTGAAGGGAGGAGGTGGGAAGACAAGCCGAGAAAGAGGAGGAGGAGGAGGAGGAATAGGAGGAGAACGACGACGATAATAAAGAAGAGAACAGCAAGAAAACAGAAAGATAAATAAAGCAGAATTGACCAACATAACAGCGAAAACAGAGAGAAACGAAGATGACTCAAGTATTGAGTGTCTGACTCAACTGAAGACAGCTACAACCCAGCAGGAACCCGTCTCCAAGTGTTGCCCATCTCTCTTATTCATTACCGTTGTAAATAAAATTTAAGTTTGCAGTGAAAATGACATTTGTAAATCTAATGTACTGTTTGTAAATATATAAAATATATACCTACGTAAAAAAAATATATTTGCAATTGTAAATGAAACGGGTTTTTCTGTGATTGAGGTGAACCTGTCAGACTCGAATGTCCCTTAGTAATAAAATCTACCATTGCGAATCAAAATGGACCTTTGTGAATCGAATATACCATTGTAAATCAAAAGCTCCCTTGTAAAATGAAAGAGCTCCGTTGTAAATGAAAGCGCGCCGTTGCAAAATCGAGTATACATTTGTAAATAAAAACACATCTCTGTAAATCTAATGTCCCTTTGTGAGTCAAATATGTCGTTCCGTGTAAAGCTGTGTTCCATAATCTGGAACATTTGTTCCAGCTTATGGAACACAGCTCTTCTCCATGCTGAGGGACTGACCACCTCAAACTACCAAGTCTTCGAGGGCTGATGGAATAATGACATCGTCTTTAAGATACCCAACTGTCGCACATGTCTCATCCTTATCAGCTTGACAGTATTGCTGTACCATTACCCATTTTCTGAGCTATACAGAATAGAGCTCAGAAAATGGGTAAAAATGGGAAATAGGGGGAAACCTGTGATCCCAAAGCTGGCCAATTTAGTCTCCTCCCCATTCCCTTCTCCCTCCATTTATTCATTCCTATTTTTTTCCGGTTCTCCGCATTTTATTTCCTCCTTGCCAGTTACACCCCCGTCACTCTCTCCTTTGCTGTAGTTATTTTGTGTTTTATTGGAGTTATTCTGTTTCTTATTGTAGTTATTCTGTTTCTTATTGTAGTTATTCTGTTTCTTATTGTAGTTATTCTGTTTCTTATTGTAGTTATTCTGTATTTTATTGTAGTTATTCTCTTTCTTTTTATTGTAGTTATTCTCTTTCTTTTTTATTGTAGTTATTCCGTATCTTAATTCAAGACATCCGCTGATCAACACCAGACATCAGCTGATCGACTCCAGACATCAGCTGATCGACTCCAGACATCAGCTGATCGACTCCAGACATCCGCTGATCGACTCCAGACATCAATTAATTGATTCGAGACATCCGCTGATCGACTCCAGACATCCACTGATCGACTCCAGACATCAGTTGATCGACCCCAGACATCAGCTGATCGACTCCAGATATCAGCTGATCGACTCCAGACATCAGCTGATTGGCTCCGGACATCACTTTATCGATTCCAGACATCTGCTGATCGACTCCAGACATCAGCTGATCGACTCCAGACATCAGCTGATTGGCTCCGGACATCAGCTGATCGACTCCAGACATCCGCTGATCGACTCAAGACATCCGCTGATCGACTCCAGACATCAGCTGATCGACTCCAGACATCCGCTGATCGACTCCAGACATCAGCTGATCGACTCCAGACATCAGCTGATCGACTCCAGACATCAGCTGATCGACTCCAGACATCCGCTGATCGACTCCAGACATCTGCTGATCGACTCCAGACATCAGCTGATCGACTCAAGACATCCGCTGATCGATTCCATATAACGAAAAAGATTATTTGGTAGGTGCTGCAAGCGGGTGGTTAATGATACGTCTTCGGAGGCTTCTTTGTTTATTGTTAATGTCGTAGTGGGTACACAGGCTTGTGTGTTTGTGCCCATGGCCCGGGCAGGGCCATCCCACGAGAGAGAGCTGGGAGTACTTGTGTCTTCCTGCTAGGCCGCTGTGTGTGAGAGTGAGGCAAGTCTGGGCATACTGAAGTGGCAAAGCCTATAGATGGCAGCACCTGAGTGGCGCGAAATATGAACTAAGCAGGCAGACAGCATGGGCTGTCTGTTTAGACAGTACAGGCTGTCTACATACGCTCGGCCACCTACCGCGCGTCGTCCCGACGCGACAATACTGGTGGTAAAAGAAACTCGGTCTCTCTCTCGTAGGAACAGGGCACAGAACACAAAATAAAAACATATATATACATATGGACATGGAAAAAAAAAACTTCCTACAGGGAGGGAAGAAAAAACATCAGCTGATCAACTCCAGACATCAGCTGATCAACTCCAGACATCATCTGATCGACTCCAGACATCAGCTGATCTACTCCAGACATCCGCTGATCGACTCCAGACATCAGCTGATCGACTCCAGACATCAGCTGATCAACTCCAGACATCAGCTGATCGACTCCAGACATCAGCTGATCAACTCCAGACATCAGCTGATCGACTCCAGACAAAACACGGGACCAACATGGTTAATTTGGCAGTCAAGGCTTCCCAAGATCCTTTCCTGCCCGTAAAAAAATATTCGGGGCACGCCCGCACGCCCATCCACCTCGTTGATGCCCTCAGCGCCAATAAATACTGACCACAGCCGCCCTCCTACCCAGATCAGCCCACTGCCGCCCATGCCCATGCAGCCTGCGCAGTTACAAACAGTTGACATCGAGAATTTGAAACTCTGTTTTCCCCCTGAATGCAAATATTGGCCAGTGTTGACCTGTGTTGACCTGTGTTGACCTGTGTTGACCTGTGTTGACCTGTGTTGACCTGTGTTGACATTTGTTGACCTGTGTTGACCTGTGTTGACCTGTGTTGCAATATGTGACCAAATGTTGTCATCAATTTCATATTTTGACTAATACCACAAATACCTTTATTTAATAATAATAATAATAATAATAATAATAATAATAATAATAATAATAATAATAATAATAATAATAATAATAATAATAATAATAATTATTATTATTATTATTTGCTTAATAATTCGCAAACAGGCGAAATTATTTACAAACATTGTCTCTACGTCCACAGCAGGACTCGAACCTGCAAACTCTGTATCAGAGTCCACAGTACTTTACCACTGAGCCAGACGCAAGATAAGTATGGGCATCCAGTCGGAGCCAGACGATGTTACCCGTTACCCCCGGGCACCAAGCTCGTTTTGAAAGTTATTTCATCGAATCCTGCCACATGCAGTGGACAACGAAAGAGATTTGAAATGCTTAACAATTCGCGAACAGGCGTAATTATTTACAAACATTGTCTTGGGTCTAGCTCAGTGGTAAAGTACTGTGGACTCTGATACAGAGTTTGCAGGTTCGAGTCCTGCTGAGGACATGGAGACAATATTTGTATATATATATATATATATATATATATATATATATATATATATATATATATATATATATATATATATATGTTGCAGGTGTATGGTGTAGGAGGTAGGTTACTGAAAGCAGTGAAGAGTTTTCACGAGGATAGTGAGGCTCAAGTTAGAGTATGTAGAAAAGAGGGAAATTATTTCCCAGTAAAAGTAGGCCTTAGACAAGGATGTGTGATGTCACCGTGGTTGTATAATATATTTATAGATGGGGTTGTAAGAGAAGTAAATGCGAGGGTCTTGGCAAGAGGTGTGGAGTTAAAAGATAAAGAATCACACATAAAGTGGGAGTTGTCACAGTTGCTCTTTGCTGATGACACTGTGCTCTTGGGAGATTCTGAAGAGAAGTTGCAGAGATTGGTGGATGAATTTGGAAGGGTGTGCAAAAGAAGAAAATTAAAAGTGAATACAGGAAAGAGTAAGGTTATGAGGATAACAAAAAGATTAGGTGATGAAAGATTGGATATCAGATTGGAGGGAGAGAGTATGGAGGAGGTGAATGTATTCAGATATTTGGGAGTGGACGTGTCAGCGGATGGGTCTATGAAAGATGAGGTGAATCATAGAATTGATGAGGGGAAAAGGGTGAGTGGTGCACTTAGGAGTCTGTGGAGACAAAGAACTTTGTCCTTGGAGGCAAAGAGGGGAATGTATGAGAGTATAGTTTTACCAACGCTCTTATATGGGTGTGAAGCATGGGTGATGAATGTTGCAGCGAGGAGAAGGCTGGAGGCAGTGGAGATGTCATGTCTGAGGGCAATGTGTGGTGTGAATATAATGCAGAGAATTCGTAGTTTGGAAGTTAGGAGGAGGTGTGGGATTACCAAAACTGTTGTCCAGAGGGCAGAGGAAGGGTTGTTGAGGTGGTTCGGACATGTAGAGAGAATGGAGCGAAACAGAGTGACTTCAAGAGTGTATCAGTCTGTAGTGGAAGGAAGGCGGGGTAGGGGTCGGCCTAGGAAAGGTTGGAGGGAGGGGGTAAAGGAGGTTTTGTGTGCGAGGGGCTTGGACTTCCAGCAGGCATGCGTGAGCGTGTTTGATAGGAGTGAATGGAGACGAATGGTTTTTAATACTTGACGTGCTGTTGGAGTGTGAGCAAAGTAACATTTATGAAGGGGTTCAGGGAAACCGGCAGGCTTGACTTGAGTCCTGGAGATGGGAAGTACAGTCCCCACACTCTGAAGGAGGGGTGTTAATGTTGCAGTTTAAAAACTGTAGTGTAAAGCACCCTTCTGGCAAGACAGTGATGGAGTGAATGATGGTGAAAGTTTTTCTTTTTCGGGCCACCCTGCCTTGGTGGGAATCGCCCAGTGTGATAATAAAATATATATATATATATTTATATATATATATATATATATATATATATATATATATATATATATATATATATATATATATATATATATATATATATATATATATATATATATATATAGCGCAGTGCTTATACGTAAAGCTGTCAAAAACATTGATGAGAAAACCGACAGTTTAACTCTGTCTTGAAGTGAAGAATAATACAAACAGTTATTTGTAGGTTTTCTGCAAATTTGAAGTTTATAATCATTGTTACACTTAATAATTAAAACATATAGAAAAGGCAATGAATTACTTGCTTCGAACTCAACATTGAAGTATGTGGAACGGGCTAAGCTATTTAATTTAACAATAAAATGGTTTACATCGCTAGATATGAACCATTTCCTGTTGTGAAGGGAAGGCGGGGTAGAGGTCTGCCTAGGAGAGGTTGGTGGGAATGGGTAAAGGAGGTTTTGTGTGCGAGGGGCTTGGACTTCCAGCAAGCATGCGTGAGAGTGTTAGACAGGAGCGAATGGAGACAAATGGTTTTTAGGACTTGACGTGCTGTTGGAGTGTGAGCAGGGTAATATTTATGAAAGAATTCAGGGTAACCGGCAGGTCAGACTTGAGTCCTGGAGATGGGAAGTACAGTGTCTGCACTCTGAAGGAAGGGGGTTAATGTTGCAGTTTTATAACTGTAGTGTAAGCACACCTCTGACAAGACAGTGATGGACTGAATGATGATGAAAGTATTTTCTTTTTCGGACCACCCTGCCTTGGTGGAAAGCGGCCGATGTGTTAATAATAAAACAATAATATATATTTGTATAAACTAGGACCGGCTGTGGGGACGCCACTGTTGCCAGCAAAAGTTAGATGATTTCAAAATAGTGGCTGGGGTTGAGAAAACATTTGGATCTTTTAGAGGTATTGGTAATACTGAGACGTGTGGGAACACGCCCTCCTGTGCGCGCGCACACACACACAAACACACACACACACACACACACACACACACACACACACACACACACACACACACACACACACACACACACACACACACACACACACATACAGACACACACACACACACACACACACACACACACACACACACACACACACACACACACACACACACACACACACACACATACAGACACACACACACACACACACACACACGCGATATTTAACACACTTGAATTGAACAAAATTGATATCGTTTTCACTCCCTCGCTCTCGAGATATCAAAGAAAAAAACATATAAGGGGAAGGAAGAGAGAGAGAAGCAATAAAGAGAGAGAGAGAGAGAGAGAGAGAGAGAGAGAGAGAGAGAGAGAGATAGCAGCACTGTGTTGCCTGTTCTTTGAGCACCATAGTCTGGTAAAGGTAGTCTAACCAAAGCTAGTACGCCTTAATGACCCTCCCTCTGACACACACCACTTCGTTGACTTCAGTTTACACGCAGCTGCACGCAAAGGCACGCAGGACGGCCGAATTGGAAGGCTGGGAGTGAGGGAGGGAAGGGAAGGGAACGGAAGGGAAGGGAAGGGAAAGACAGTTAAAAAATAGAGAGGAAAAACTGGGATTCGGAGATGTGCTGATTCTTGTTGAAGGGAGACGAGGTGTGTGTGTGTGTGTGTGTGTGTGTGTGTGTGTGTGTGTGTGTGTGTGTGTGTGTGTGTGTGTGTGTGTGTGTGTGTGTGTGTGTGTGTGTGTCTGTGTGTGTGTGTGTGTGTGTGTGTGTGTGTGTCTGTGTGTGTGTGTGTGTGTGTGTGTGTGTGTGTCTGTGTGTGTGTGTGTGTGTGTGTGTCTGTGTGTGTGTGTGTGTGTGTGTGTCTGTGTGTGTGTGTGTGTGTGTGTGTGTGTGTGTGTGTGTGTGTGTGTGTGTGTGTGTGTGTGTGTGTGTGTGTGTGTGTGTGTGTGTGTGTGTGTGCGCGCGCGTGTGTGTACAGAAGTAGAAAAGTAGGCCTATTGAGTTTTCATTAAGGAAATATTGTATACATCTACCACACTGGTGTTGAAATATGTCAGCCTGGGCTGGGAGACTTTAGTACTGTCAGCCTGAATGGGAGTCTTCTGTAGTAGTGTCAGCCTGGGCTGGGAGACTTTAGTACTGTCAGCCTGAATGGGAGTCTTCTGTAGTAGTGTCAGCCTGGGCTGGGAGACTTCAGTTGCAGTGTCAGCCTGGGCTGGGAGACTACAGTAGTGTCAGTTAGAACTGGGAGACGTCAGCAAGACGATGAAGATATCGTCTAATGTTCCAGTAAGTGTCCAGCAGCTTCAGCAGCTTCAGCAGCTTCAGCAGCTTCAGCAGCTTCAGCAGCTTCAAAGATTTCCTTCTATCAGAGGTGGAGTTATTATTACCTGGAAACAGGAAAAGGGAGGGAGGAAGGAGGCAGCGGAAAGAGGAGGAGGGAGGGAGGGAGGAGGGAGAGGAGGGAGGAGGGAGGAGGGAGGGAGGAAGAGGGAGGGAGGAGGAGGGAGGGAGGGAGGTGAGGAAAATCGACTTAGCTAGAGATCTACAATCCTCCCTTGTCTACCTGCCTGCCATCCTCTCTACCTTCCCTCTTTCTCTCTCCACCACCCTAACTCTTGTTATGTTAAAGAACAATATACATTATGGATTCTAAGTAATATTTCTCTATCTCTCTCTGTCTCTTCACTCACTCATGTGAGCCTCCTCGCACACCCATTCATCCTCCATTCACTTCCTCCTACCTCCTCCATATTTCCCCTTCTTCCCCCGTTTATCAAGCTCCCCTCTATCTACCTCCCCTCCCTCTCGTACCACCCGATATTTAGAATGACTGTGAGAGTCTCCCAGCTCAGGCTGACACATTTCATTATCATGTGAATGAAACTAATCCTGTGTGATGGAACATGACAGAAAACATAACTAGCTTTTGTTCTCACTGTGTAACTATAGAATAGCGTAGCAGCACATTGCTGGTGTTCCTACAGTGTAATTATAACATGAAATAATGTAGCAGCACACTGCTGGTGTTACTACAGTATAATTATCGCATAGAATAGTGTAGCAGCACACTGCTGGTGTTCCTACAGTATAATTATCGCATAGAATAGTGTAGCAGCACACTGCTGGTGTTCCTACAGTATAATTATCACATAGAATAGTGTAGAAGCACACTGCTGGTGTTCCTACAGTGTAATTATCACATAGAATAGCGTAGCAGCACACTGCTGATGTTCCTGTAGTGTAATTTTCACATAGAATAGTGTAGCAGCACACTGCTGGTGTTCCTACAGTATAATTATCACATAGAATAGTGTAGAAGCACACTGCTGGTGCGCATACAGTGTAATTATCACATAGAATAGTGTAGCAGCACACTGCTGGTGTTCCTACAGTATAATTATCACATAGAATAGTGTAGCAGCACACTGCTGGTGTTCCTACAGTATAATTATCACATAGAATAGTGTAGCAGCACACTGCTGGTGTTCCTACAGTGTAATTATCACATAGAATAGCGTAGCAGCACACTGCTGATGTTCCTGTAGTGTAATTTTCACATAGAATAGTGTAGCAGCACACTGCTGATGTTCCTACAGTGTAATTATCACATAGAATAGTGAAGCAGCACATTGCTGGTGTTCCTACAGTGTAATTATCACTTAGAATAATGTGATAGCACATTGCTGGTGTTCCTACATTGTAATTATCACATCGAATAGTGTAGCAGAGCACTGCTGGTGTTACTACAGTGTTATTATCACATAGAATAGTGTAGCAGCACGCTGCTGTTGTTCCTTCAGTGTTATTATCACATAGAATAGTGTAATAGCACATTGATGGTGTTCCTACAGTGTAATTATCACATAGAATAGTGTAAGAGCACATTGATGGTGTTCCTACCGTGTAATTATCACATAGAATAGTGCAGCAGCACACTGCTGGTGTTCTTAAAGTGTAATTATCACATAGAATAGTGTAGCAGCACACTGCTGGTGTTCTTACAGTGTAATTATCACATAGAATAGTGTAGCAGCACACTGCTGTTGCTCCTGCTGCGTAATTATCACAGACACTAGTGTAGCAGCACACTGCTGGTGTTCTTACAGTGTAATTATCATATAGAACAGTGTAGCAGCACATTGCTGGTGTTCCTACAGTGTAATTGTCACATAGAATAATGTGATAGCACATTGCTCGTGTTCCTACATTGTAATTATCACATAGAATAGTGTAGCAGAGCACTGCTGGTGTTCTTAAAGTGTAATTATCACATAGAATAGTGTAGCAGAGCACTGCTGGTGTTCTTAAAGTGTAATTATCACATAGAATATTGTAGCAGCACACTGCTGGCATTCTTACAGTGTAATTATCACATAGAATAGTGTAGCAGCACACTGCTGATGTTCCTACAGAGTAATTATCACATAGAATAGTGTAGCAGCACACTGCTGGTATTCTTACAGTGTTATTTATCACATAGAATAGTGTAGCAGCACACTGCTGATGTTCCTACAGTGTAATTATCACATAGAATAGTGTAACAGCACACTGCTGGTGTTCCTGAAGTGTAATTATCATACAGAATAGTGTAGCAGCGGACTGCTGGTTTTCCTACAGTGTAATTATCACATAGAATAGTGTAGCAGCACACTGCCGGTGTTACTACAGTGTAATTATCACATAGAATAGTGTAGCAGCACACTGCCGGTGTTACTACAGTGTAATTATCACATAGAATAGTGTAGCAGCACACTGCTGGTGTTACTACAGTGTTATTATCACATAGAATAGTGTAGCAGCACACTGCTGGTGTTACTACAGTGTAATTATCACAAAGAATAGTGTAGCAGCACACTGCCGGTGTTACTACAGTGTAATTATCACATAGAATAGTGTAGCAGCACACTGCCGGTGTTACTACAGTGTAATTATCACATAGAATAGTGTAGCAGCACACTGCTGGTGTTACTACAGTGTTATTATCACATAGAATAGTGTAGCAGCACACTGCTGGGTGTTACTACAGTGTAATTATCACAAAGAATAGTGTAGCAGCACACTGCCGGTGTTACTACAGTGTAATTATCACATAGAATAGTGTAGCAGCACACTGCTGGTGTTACTACAGTGTTATTATCACATAGAATAGTGTAGCAGCACACTGCTGGTGTTACTACAGTGTAATTATCACAAAGAATAGTGTAGCAGCACACTGCCGGTGTTACTACAGTGTAATTATCACATAGAATAGTGTAGCAGCACACTGCCGGTGTTACTACAGTGTAATTATCACATAGAATAGTGTAGCAGCACACTGCTGGTGTTACTACAGTGTAATTATCACATAGAATAGTGTAGCAGCACACTGCTGGTGGTCATTCAGTGTTATTATCACATAGAATAGTGTAGCAGCACACTGCTGGTGTTACTACAGTGTAATTATCACATAGAATAGTGTAGCAGCACACTGCTGGTGTTACTACAGTGTTATTATCACATAGAATAGTGTAGCAGCACACTGCTGGTGTTACTACAGTGTTATTATCACATATATTAGTGTAGCAGCACACTGCTGGTGTTACTACAGTGTTATTATCACATAGAATAGTGTAGCAGCACGCTGCTGTTGTTCCTTCAGTGTTATTATCACATAGAATAGTGTAGCAGCACACTGCTGGTGTTCCTTCAGTGTTCAAAAACTTATTATCTAAAATAAAGTAACTGTTTTACATAATAATATCTAAATTCTAAATGCCTCTCAAAAAATACAAAATGTTAAATGTATAGCTGTATATATTGAGTATTCTATACATACTGTTGTGAATATACTTACTGGAGAAACCTTTCGCCTGCCTAGCAAGCTTCTTTAGTCCATTTCGGAGGCGACTTTGATTATGGAGACTGTTGAAGAAATGGAGGAGGAATTTTGAGGTGTTCAGTCTCTTAGCCTTGATAGATGATGTTCAGTCCTTTAAAAACAAACCATACCACGGGTGGGGATAGAACCCGCGGTCAGAGAGTCTCAAACTCCAGACAGTCGCGTTAGCCACTGAGACAGCTAGCTACAAGAAGATTCATCCAATAGGAAGGTTAGCACAGGCACCACTGTGACCACAAATGCAAAATTTTACGGACGAATTTCCAGTTAGCGTGGCCGTGACGAACTCTAGCTCACGTCCCCACAAATCCGTCAACATGATGGCTTTGATAGATGGTGTTCAGTCCCTTAGTCTTGATAGTGTTCAGTACCTTAGTGCTGATAGATGGAGTTCTTTACCTTAGTGTAGATAGATGATGTTCAGTACCTTAGTGTTGATAGATGGTGCTCAGTACCTTAGTGTTGATAAGTGGTGTTAAATACCTCATTGCTGATAGATGGTGTTCATTACCTTAGTGCTAATAGATGGGGTTCAGTACCTTAGTGTAGATAGATGGTGTTCATTTCCTTAGTCTTGATAGATGATGTTTAGTACCTTAGTGCTGATAGATGGTGTTCAGTACCTTAGCTCTGATAGATGGTGTTCAGTTCCTTAGTGTTGATAGATGGTGTTCAGTACCTTAGCTCTGATAGATGGTGTTCAGTTCCTTAGTCTTGATAGATGGTGTTCAGTACCTTAGCTCTGATAGATGGTGTTCAGTTCCTTAGTCTTGATAGATGGTGTTCAGTACCTTAGTCTTGATAGATGGTGGTCACTACTTTAGTGTTGATAGATACTGTACAATTACTTCACCTTTAAAGGTGATCATTGTCTTAGTCTGGGTCACGGGGTAGACTGACCCCAGGAATTACCTCTAGGTACACTCTAGGAAGTAGTCTTCCTGCCTGTCTATCAGCCTTCTTTGCCTGTCTATCAGCCTTCCCTGAAAGTCTGCCAGCCTCCCTGTCAGTCTGCCAGCCTCCCTGCCAGCCTGCCAGCCTGCCAGCCTGCCTGCCTCCCTGCCAGTCTGTCAGCCTCCCTGCCAGTCTGCCTGCCTCCCTGCCAGTCTGCCTGCCTTCCTGCTAGTCTGCCAGCCTCCCTGCCAGTCTGTTAGACTCCCTGCCAGTCTGTCAGCCTCCCTGCCAGTCTGTCAGCCTCCCTGCCAGTCTGTTAGACTCCCTGCCAGTCTGTCAGCCTCCCTGCCAGTCTGTCAGCCTCCCTACCAGTCTGTCAGCCTCCCTGCCAGTCTGTCAGACTCCCTGCCAGTCTGTCAGACTCCCTGCCAGTCTGTCAGACTCCCTGCCAGTCTGTCAGACTCCCTGCCAGTCTGTCAGACTCCCTGCCAGTCTGTCAGACTCCCTGCCACCCCCACACCAATCTTACCTCAACAATGTTCATGGCAGCAGCAAAGTCGACGATATTTTCCACAGCAAAGAATCCAATTTTGACTCTCTTCCGTTTTTTCCGTCATCCTCGCCAGCTTCCTCGCCAGTTTCCTCGCCAGCTCTTAGAAAAATTCTCTATTTGGCGAAGATTAACATAAATTTAATCAAGTCTCCTGAGGTCTATCAAGTCTATCAGACGGCGAGAATTAGCATTTTCCTGATAATGGATTTCCCAATTGTTATGATACTCCGACTGGTTGTTATTATTATCGTGATAATGATAATTTAAATATTAATCATGATAATAATAGTAATTAAAACAATAATAATAATAATAATAATAATAATAATAATAATAATAATAATAATAATAATAATAATGATAATAATAATAATAATAATAATAATAATAATAATAATAATAATAATAATAATAATAATAATAAAAATAATAATAATATTTTATTATAATTATTATCATTATCATCTTAATAAAAATAATAACAATAATAATACTAATAATAATAATATTATAATAATAAAAATAATAATAATAATAATAATAATAATAATAATAATAATAACAAGAGTCACATTATTATTATTATTATTATTATTATTGCTGTTGTTGTTGTTGTTGTTGTTGTTTGTATTATAAATTTTATTTTTATTGTTATTATAATAGTAATAATAATAATAATAATAATTATTATTATTATTATTATTATTATTATTATTATTATTATTATTATTATTATTGTATGTTTGTCTGTCAGGTTACTGCAGTGTTACCAGAAATCAGGAGGAATTTGTAGTCATATCTTGTCTGGCAACACTAAGTCTCTTCTGTAGCAGTGAAATGTTGGAGCAAGAGATGCCCACTGTGTACCAGGCTGCCCACTGTGTACCAGGCTGCCCACTGTGTACCAGGCTGCCCACTGTGTACCAGGATGCCCACTGTGTACCAGGCTGCCCACTGTGTACCAGGCTGCCCACTGTGTACCAGGCTGCCCACTGTGTACCAGGCTGCCCACTGTGTACCAGGCTGCCCACTGTGTACCAGGATGCCCACTGTGTACCAGGCTGTCCACTGTGTACCAGGCTGTCCACTGTGTACCAGGATGCCCACTGTGTACCAGGATGCCCACTGTGTACCAGGCTGCCCACTGTGTACCAGGCTGCCCACTGTGTACCAGGCTGCCCACTGTGTACCAGGCTGCCCACTGTGTACTAGGCTGCCCACTGTGTACCAGGCTGCCCACTGTGTACCAGGCTGCCCACTGTGTACCAGGCTGCCCACTGTGTACCAGGCTGCCCACTGTGTACCAGGCTGCCCACTGTGTACCAGGCTGCCCACTGTGTACCAGGTTGCCCACTGTGTACCAGGCTGCCCACTGTGTACCAGGCTGCCCACTGTGTACCAGGCTGCCCACTGTGTACCAGGCTGCCCACTGTGTACCAGGCTGCCCACTGTGTACCAGGCTGCCCACTGTGTACCAGGCTGCCCACTGTGTACCAGGCTGCCCACTGTGTACCAGGTTGCCCACTGTGTACCAGGCTGCCCACTGTGTACCAGGCTGCCCACTGTGTACCAGGCTGCCCACTGTGTACCAGGCTGCCCACTGTGTACTAGGCTGCCCACTGTGTACCAGGCTGCCCACTGTGTACCAGGCTGCCCACTGTGTACCAGGCCGCACACTGTGTACCAGGCTGCCCACTGTGTACCAGGCTGCCCACTGTGTACCAGGCTGCCCACTGTGTACCAGGCTGCCCACTGTGTACCAGGCTGCCCACTGTGTACCAGGCTGCCCACTGTGTACCAGGCTGCCCACTGTGTGCCAGGCTGCCCACTGTGTACCTGGCTGCCCACTGTGTACCAGGCTGCCCACTGTGTACCAGGCTGCCCACTGTGTACCAGGCTGCCCACTGTGTACCAGGCTGCCCACTGTGTACCAGGCTGCCCACTGTGTACCAGGCTGCCCACTGTGTACCAGGCTGCCCACTGTGTACCAGGATGCCCACTGTGTACCAGGCTGCCCACTGTGTACCAGGATGCCCACTGTGTACCAGGCTGCCCACTGTGTACCAGGCTGCCCACTGTGTACCAGGATGCCCACTGTGTACCAGGCTGCCCACTGTGTACCAGGCTGCCCACTGTGTACCAGGATGCCCACTGTGTACCAGGCTGCCCACTGTGTACCAGGCTGCCCACTGTGTACCAGGCTGCCCACTGTGTACCAGGCTGCCCACTGTGTACCAGGCTGCCCACTGTGTACCAGGCTGCCCACTGTGTACCAGGCTGCCCACTGTGTACCAGGATGCCCACTGTGTACCAGGCTGCCCACTGTGTACCAGGCTGCCCACTGTGTACCAGGCTGCCCACTGTGTACCAGGCTGCCCACTGTGTACCAGGCTGCCCACTGTGTACCAGGCTGCCCACTGTGTACCAGGTTGCCCACTGTGTACCAGGATGCCCACTGTGTACCAGGCTGCCCACTGTGTACCAGGCTGCCCACTGTGTACCAGGCTGCCCACTGTGTACTAGGCTGTCCACTGTGTACCAGGATGCCCACTGTGTACCAGGATGCCCACTGTGTACCAGGCTGCCCACTGTGTACCAGGCTGCCCACTGTGTACCAGGCTGCCCACTGTGTACCTGGCTACCCACTGTGTACCAGGCTGCCCACTGTGTACCAGGCTGCCCACTGTGTACCAGGCTGCCTACTGTGCACCAGGCTGCCCACTGTGTACCAGGCTGCCCACTGTGTACCAGGCTGCCCACTGTGTACCAGGCTGCCCACTGTGTACCTGGCTGCCCACTGTGTACCAGGCTGCCCACTGTGTACCAGGCTGCCCACTGTGTACCAGGCTGCCCACTGTGTACCAGGCTGCCCACTGTGTACCAGGCTGCCTACTGTGTACCAGGCTGCCCACTGTGTACCAGGCTGCCTACTGTGTACCAGGCTGCCCACTGTGTACCAGGCTGCCCACTGTGTATCAGGCTGCCCACTGTGTACCAGGCTGCCCACTGTGTACCAGGCTGCCCACTGTGTACCAGGCTTCCCACTGTGTACCAGGCTGCCTACTGTGTACCAGGCTGCCCACTGTGTACCAGGCTGCCCACTGTGTACCAGGCTGCCCACTGTGTACCAGGCTGCCCACTGTGTACCAGGCTGCCCACTGTGTACCAGGCTGCCCACTGTGTACCAGGCTGCCCACTGTGTACCAGGCTGCCCACTGTGTACCAGGCTGCCTACTGTGTACCAGGCTGCCCACTGTGTACCAGGCTGCCCACTGTGTACCAGGCTGCCCACTGTGTATCAGGCTGCCCACTGTGTACCAGGCTGCCCACTGCGTACCAGGCTGCCCACTGTGTACCAGGCTGCCTACTGTGTACCAGGCTGCCCACTGTGTACCAGGCTGCCCACTGTGTACCAGGCTGCCCACTGTGTATGAGGCTGCCCACTGTGTACCAGGCTGCCCACTGTGTACCAGGCTGCCGACTGTGTACCAGGCTGCCGACTGTGTACCAGGCTGCCTACTGTGTACCAGGCTGCCCACTGTGTACCAGGCTGCACACTGTGTACCAAGCTGCCCACTGTGTATCAGGCTGCCCACTGTGTACCAGGCTGCCCACTGCGTACCAGGCTGCCCACTGTGTACCAGGCTGCCTACTGTGTACCAGGCTGCCCACTGTGTACCAGGCTGCCCACTGTGTACCAGGCTGCCCACTGTGTACCAGGCTGCCCACTGTGTACCAGGCTGCCCACTGTGAACCAGGCTGCCCACTGTGTACCAGGCTGCCCACTGTGTACCAGGTTGCCCTCTGTGCACAAGGCTGCCCACTCCTTGCTCACTGTGTACCAGGCTGCCCACTCCTTGCCCACTGTGTACCAGGCTGCCCACTCCTTGCCCACTGTGCACCAGGCTGCCCACTCCTTGCCCACTGTGCACCAGGCTGCCCACTCCTTGCAAACTGTCTACCAGGCTGCCCACTCCTTGCCCACTGTCTACCAGGCTGCCCACTCCTTGCCCACTGTTTACCAGGCTGCTCATTGTCTACCAGGCTGCCCACTCCTTGCCCACTGTCTATCAGGCTGCCCACTCCTTGCCCACTGTGTACCAGGCTGCCCACTGTGTACTAGGCTGCCCACTGTGTACCAGGCTGCCCACTGTGTACCAGGCTGCCCACTGTGTACCAGGCTGCCCACTGTGTACCAGGCTGCCCACTGTGTACCAGGCTGCCCACTGTGTACCAGGCTGCCTACTGTGTACCAGGCTGCCCACTGTGTACCAGGCTGCCCACTGTGTGCCAGGCTGCCCACTGTGTACCAGGCTGCCCACTGTGTACCAGGCTGCCCACTGTGTACCAGGCTGCCCACTGTGTATGAGGCTGCCCACTGTGTACCAGGCTGCCCACTGTGTACCAGGCTGCCCACTGTGTACCAGGCTGCCTACTGTGTACCAGGCTGCCTACTGTGTACCAGGCTGCCCACTGTGTACCAGGCTGCCCACTGTGTACCAGGCTGCCCACTGTGTATCAGGCTGCCCACTGTGTACCAGGCTGCCCACTGTGTACCAGGCTGCCCACTGTGTACCAGGCTGCCCACTGTGTACCAGGCTGCCCACTGTGTACCTGGCTGCCCACTGTGTACCAGGCTGCCCACTGTGAACCAGGCTGCCCACTGTGTACCAGGCTGCCCACTGTGTACCAGGCTGCCCTCTGTGCACCAGGCTGCCCACTCCTTGCTCACTGTGTACCAGGCTGCCCACTCTTTGCCCACTGTGTACCAGGCTGCCCACTCCTTGCCCACTGTGCACCAGGCTGCCCACTCCTTGCCCACTGTGCACCAGGCTGCCCACTCCTTGCCCACTGTCTACCAGGCTGCCCACCCCTTGCCCACTGTCTACCAGGCTGCTCACTGTCTACCAGGCTGCCCACTCCTTGCCCACTGTCTATCAGGCTGCCCACTTCTTGCCCACTGTCTACCAGGCTGCTCACTGTCTACCAGACTGCTCACTGTCTACCATTTTGCTCACTGTCTACCAGGCTGCTCACCGTCTTCCAGGCTGCTCACTCCTTGCCCACTGTCTACCAGGCTGCCCATTCCTTGCCCACTGTCTACCAGGCTGCCCACTCTTTGCCCACTGTCTACCAGGCTGTCCACTCCTTGCCCACTGTCTACCAGGCTGCCCACTCCTTGCCCACTGTCTACCAGGCTGCCCACTCCTTGCCCACTGTATTCCAGGCTGTCTACTCCTTGCCCACTGTCTACCAGGCTGCCCACTCCTTGCTCACTGTCTACAAGGCTGCCTACTCCTTGCCCCTAGTCTACCAGGCTGCGTACTCCTTGCCCCTTGTCTACCAGGCTGCGTACTCCTTGCCCACTGTCTACCAGGCTGCGTACTCCTTGCCCCTAGTCTACCAGGCTGCGTACTCCTTGCCCCTTGTCTACCAGGCTGCGTACTCCTTGCCCCTTGTCTACCAGGCTGCGTACTCCTTTCCCACTGTCTACCAGGCTGCCCACTGTCTATCAGGCTGCCTAATGTCTACCAGGCTGCCCACTGTCTACCAGGCTGCCCACTGTCTACCAGGCTGCCCACTGTCTACCAGGCTGCCCACTGTCTACCAGGCTGCCCACTTCTCGCTCTTTTTTTCTTCGTTATTTCTCAATCCGTATGTTTCAACGCATTTGTGGTGTTGTTCAGTGCTAGTCCTAGTGCTAGTCCTAGTGCTAGTCCTAGTGCTAGTCCTAGTGCTAGTCCTAGTGCTAGTCCTAGTGCTAGTCCTAGTGCTAGTCCTAGTGCTAGTCCTAGTGCTAGTCCTAGTGTTAGTCCTAGTGCTAGTCCTAGTGCTAGTCCTAGTGCTAGTCCTAGTGCTAGTCCTAGTGCTAGTCCTAGTGTTAGTCCTAGTGCTAGTCCTAGTGCTAGTCCTAGTGCTAGTCCTAGTGCTAGTCCTAGTGTTAGTCCTAGTGCTAGTCCTAGTGCTAGTCCTAGTGTTAGTCCTAGTGTTAGTCCTAGTGTTAGTCCTAGTGCTAGTCCTAGTGTTAGTCCTAGTGCTAGTCCTAGTGCTAGTCCTAGTGTTAGTCCTAGTGTTAGTCCTAGTGTTAGTCCTAGTGCTAGTCCTAGTGCTAGTCCTAGTGCTAGTCCTAGTGCTAGTCCTAGTGTTAGTCCTAGTGTTAGTCCTAGTGTTAGTCCTAGTGCTAGTCCTAGTGCTAGTCCTAGTGCTAGTCCTAGTGCTAGTCCTAGTGTTAGTCCTAGTGCTAGTCCTAGTGCTAGTCCTAGTGTTAGTCCTAGTGTTATTCCTAGTGTTAGTCCTAGTGCTAGTCCTAGTGTTAGTCCTAGTGCTAGTCCTAGTGCTAGTCCTAGTGTTAGTCCTAGTGTTAGTCCTAGTGTTAATCCTAGTGCTAGTCCTAGTGTTAGTCCTAGTGTTAGTCCTAGTGTTAGTCCTAGTGCTAGTCCTAGTGTTAGTCCTAGTGTTAGTCCTAGTGTTAGTCCTAGTGTTAGTCCTAGTGTTAGTCCTAGTGTTAGTCCTAGTGTTAGTCCTAGTGTTAGTCCAAGAGTTAGTCCTAGTGCTAGTCCTAGTGTTAGTCCTAGTGTTAGTCCTAGTGTTAGTCCTAGTGTTAGTCCTAGTGTTAGTCCTAGTGTTAGTCCTAGTGTTAGTCCTAGTGTTAGTCCTAGTGCTAGTCCTAGTGTTAGTCCTAGTGCTAGTCCTAGTGCTAGTCCTAGTATTAGTCCTAGTGCTAGTCCTAGTGCTAGTCCTAGTGTTAGTCCTAGTGTTAGTCCTAGTGCTAGTCCTAGTGTTAGTCCTAGTGTTAGTCCTAGTGTTTGTCCTAGTGTTAGTCCTAGTGTTAGTCCTAGTGCTAGTCCTAGTGTTAGTCCTAGTGTTAGTCCTAGTGCTAGTCCTAGTGTTAGTCCTAGTGCTAGTCCTAGTGCTAGTCCTAGTGTTAGTCCTAGTGTTAGTCCTAGTGTTAGTCCTAGTGCTAGTCCTAGTGTTAGTCCTAGTGTTAGTCCTAGTGTTAGTCCTAGTGTTAGTCCTAGTGCTAGTCCTAGTGTTAGTCCTAGTGTTAGTCCTAGTGCTAGTCCTAGTGTTAGTCCTAGTGTTAGTCCTAGTGTTAGTCCTAGTGCTAGTCCTAGTGTTAGTCCTAGTGTTAATCCTAGTGTTAGTCCTAGTGTTAGTCCTAGTGCTAGTCCTAGTGTTAGTCCTAGTGCTAGTCCTAGTGCTAGTCCTAGTGTTAGTCCTAGTGTTAGTCCTAGTGCTAGTCCTAGTGTTAGTCCTAGTGCTAGTCCTAGTGCTAGTCCTAGTGCTAGTCCTAGTGCTAGTCTAGTGCTAGTCCTAGTGTTAGTCCTAGTGTTAGTCCTAGTGCTAGTCCTAGTGTTAGTCCTAGTGCTAGTCCTAGTGTTAGTCCTAGTGCTAGTCCTAGTGCTAGTCCTAGTGCTAGTCCTAGTGTTAGTCCTAGTGTTAGTCCTAGTGTTAGTCCTAGTGCTAGTCCTAGTGCTAGTCCTAGTGCTAGTCCTAGTGTTAGTCCTAGTGTTAGTCCTAGTGCTAGTCCTAGTGCTAGTCCTAGTGTTAGTCCTAGTGTTAGTCCTAGTGTTAGTCCTAGTGCTAGTCCTAGTGCTAGTCCTAGTGCTAGTCCTAGTGCTAGTCCTAGTGTTAGTCCTAGTGCTAGTCCTAGTGCTAGTCCTAGTGCTAGTCCTAGTGTTAGTCCTAGTGTTAGTCCTAGTGTTAGTCCTAGTGCTAGTCCTAGTGTTAGTCCTAGTGCTAGTCCTAGTGCTAGTCCTAGTGCTAGTCCTAGTGCTAGTCCTAGTGCTAGTCCTAGTGCTAGTCCTAGTGTTAGTCCTAGTGCTAGTCCTAGTGTTAGTCCTAGTGCTAGTCCTAGTGCTAGTCCTAGTGTTAGTCCTAGTGCTAGTCCTAGTACTACTCCTAGTCCTAGTCCTAGGAGTAGGTCTTAGTCTTAATTAGTAGCTTCATGTAAGTTAGGTGACTAATTATTCGCTTTTGTTTATTACTCGAGAATGCCTCGTCCGATGGGCTTCAAACTTTCAAGGCCGGTGAGTCGTACCTCCGAGAAAGTCGGGATCGTTACGGGAGTGTGTAGATGAGAGTGTTTCCAGCGTTATCATAGGAGGAGAAAGTTGAATTTCCACGACAAATAGAGCATGACTGATTGATGAATATCTCTGTCTGTCTGTCTGTCTGTCTATCTGTCTGTCTGTCTGTCTGTCTGTCTGTCTGTCTGTCTGTCTCTCTCTCTCTCTCTCTCTCTCTCTCTCTCTCTCTCTCTCTCTCTCTCTTTCTCTCTCTCTCTCTTTCTCTTTCTCTCTCCCTCACCATTAACGATAAAACACGGTGTTTTACCAGCCCTCGTGCAATTAAACACAACAACGGGCCACAACAGGGCCACAACGGGGTCACAACGGGGGCCACAACGGGCAAATCCAAACAACTTTTGCAACGCGGTTAATTTCCATTGGCATTAAGGCAAATTTTCCCCTGAGAGAAACAAGGCTGTCTGAAACTTTTTGACCTGGACCGCCTCTTGTTCCCAAGTTTTGGGGACGATGGGGGAAGGAGGGAGTTGAGGAAGACAGGGAAGGGGAGACGGTGAGAGAGATGAGGGGAAGGTGGTGAGAAAGAGGAGGTGAAGGTGAGGGAAAGCTGGGAGGAGAGGGAGGTGGCAAAATAGGTATGAGTGAGGTGGGTAAAGGACGGTATGATATATTCGACGGAGGGGAGAAGTAGAAGAGGGGAGGAGGTGGCGAGGGGAGGGGAGGTGATCAGACCAGTCTTGCTGCTTGAAGACCTGGTCTGAGACCAGGCTGTAGCAGGCAGTGTCTGCCTAGATGCTCACTTAACTACGTAGAGATATCTCTCCAGGCCTCCTGGTGGAGTCACTATCTGGTCTCCTGTCCCGAGAGACGGTTAAGTGTCCATCTACTTACTGTACCCCCATCTATCGTGCCTTCAACTATAGTTGGGACCAATTTCAGTATACTTTTCCCAGTATGATGTTCAGCTGTGAATCGCGAAATGTATCTGTACTGGATCCGTTCCTGGAGGCAAGTGGGGTAAACAACCCCTTTTCAGAGTTGTTGATTCTTAGAATTTGCCGTCGAGACGGCTAATTTTATTGTGTACCTCATATCCATCCTGTGGACGATGGTGACTAGTTTATTGTGTACCTCATATCCATCCTGTGGACGATGGTGACTAGTTTATTGTGTACCTCATATCCATCCTGTGGACGATGGTGACTAGTTTATTGTGTACCTCATATCCATCCTGTGGACGATGGTGACTAGTTTATTGTGTACCTCATAGCCACCCGGTGGACGGTAGCGCAGGAGCATATGGATACACACTAGGCCTAGGAACAAGGCCCCAAAATGTGTTAACAAGAGTACATATGGATTTCTTTCTACAGTTAATCTGTGTTGCGTCCTGTGCATAGACCCAATGTTATTAATTAATTTTGTCTGTATATATTTTCCTATTCACTTAATACTATATTGTCGATATCATTATTAATAGCTAAAATAATGATATTGTGTTTTATACTATTATCTGCCTTATACTGTTAGATATGTACAAAGGTAGGATGTTTAATTAGTCTAAACTACTGGTGCGGTGACAAGCACCAGCAAATAATTTGAGTTGCTCAACCCCTACTCAGACAGAGTTTAGGTTGGCTGGTAACACCTTACCTTGTTTAGTTCACAACTTCCTTTAGTAGAGGAAGCGTCTACTGGAGAAACTGGCTGTTAACCACTCTACATTTCTTCAGAAGTCGCCTGTATCTAGGGTATAGTACGGCCTGAGAGGGTGTAAGAACTCTTGATGAAATTAGAAAAGCGTTTATTGAGTCTAAGTGCTACGTTTTTATCGACTCGGATAAAGAAAAAGTTAAGAGTAATGGTTCTATTGGAAGAACTCTGTTATTTGCGTCAGTGTGTCGTTTAGGCTTGTAAATGTCTGTCTCTGCACTTTTATATGTATATATGTATCTTTTGATTCCTCGTGAGGGAGTCTAGAAACTGCCAAGTGCAAGTTAAAATTATTTAATGTATTATAAGTGTAAAAATAAGGGTACTGACATAAGTTTTACTCCTAGTGATTACAATATGAGAAATTCTGTTTTAAAAATATGATTAATTAATTCACTAGAGGAAGTTTAAGTGATTATTAACACTGTTAATAAAACAAGCAGAAACCTAATAAATTCATTTTTTTAACAAGTGAGCCGTAAATAGGGTGACACTTATGTGATAGTTTGGTTCTTTTTATAAGTATACTACGACAAGCACTAAAATAAAGTGGTCTACAGGATACATTCGTAACAATCTGCTTGTGAAAGACTTCCAGTCAAAAGCGAAGAACACAGTGGGACTGCAGCACACGACAAAACTTAAACCAGCTACATGAGTTGCCCGAGAACTGGCTGTTGGAATTCAATCCCTGGAGATGCAAGGCGAGGAAGGATCAAGAAGCTGAGTGTCAGAGGAAGAGTACCATATGTGAGAGAGGACAGAGGAAGAGTACCATATGAGAGAGAGGACAGAGGAAGAGTACCATATGAGAGAGAGGACAGAGGAAAAGCACCATATGAGAGAGAGGACAGAGGAAGGGTACCATATGAGAGAGAGGACAGAGAAAGAGTACCAACTTGAACTAGAGCTGAGATTCGAGGATCTTTTAGGAGTAAAAGCTCTAACATCACCAGAAGATCTCAGAGCTAGAGATGGAAGACCTTAGAACCAGGGAAGACATGATCACAACGTATAAAATACTGATAGATATGAGAGAGAGAGAGAGAGAAGAGAGAGAGAGAGAGAAGAGAGAAGAGAGAGAGAGAGAGAGAGAGAGAGAGAGAGAGAGAGAGAGAGAGAGAGCGAGAATAAAGACAATTTAAGAAGAGAGAGACCAGAACGAGGGCACACAAGTGGAAACTGGAAGTTCAAATGAACTAGAAGGACATAAGGAAAAATTTGCCCAGTGTTAGGTTAGTGAACAAAGGGGAAGTAACACAAAGAGAAGTAACGTACTAGGTTGTGTACTAGGAAGGTAGCGTACTAGGTTGTGTACTAGGAAGGTAGTGTACTAGGTTGTGTACTAGGAAGGTAGTGTACTAGGTTGTGTACTAGGAAGGTAGTGTACTAGGTTGTGTACTAGGAAGGTAGCGTACTAGGTTGTGTACTAGGAAGGTAGTGTACTAGGTTGTGTACTAGGAAGGTAGTGTACTAGGTTGTGTACTAGGAAGGGAGTGTAAATAGGTTGTGTACTAGGAAGGTAGTGTACTTAGGTTGGTATAGGAAGGTAGTGTACTAGGTTGTGTACTAGGAAGGTAGTGTACTAGGTTGTGTACTAGGAAGGTAGTGTACTAGGTTGTGTACTAGGAAGGTAGTGTACTAGGTTGTGTACTAGGAAGGTAGTGTACTAGGTTGTGTACTAGGAAGGTAGTGTACTAGGTTGTGTACTAGGAAGGTAGTGTACTAGGTTGTGCACTAGGAAGGTAGTGTACTAGGTTATGTACTAGGAAGGTAGTGTACTAGGTTGTGTACTTGGAAGGTAGTGTACTAGGTTGTGTACTTGGAAGGTAGTGTACTAGGTAGTGTACTAGGAAGGTAGTGTACTAGGAAGGTAGTATACTAGGTTGAGTACTTGGAAGGTAGTGTACTAGGTTGTGTACTTGGAAGGTAGTGTACTAGGTAGTGTACTAGGAAGGTAGTGTACTAGGTTTTGTACTTGGAGGGTAGTGTACTAGGTAGTGTACTAGGAAGATAGTGAAATAGGCTGTGTACTAGGAACGTACTGTACTAGGTGTATACTAAAGGGAAAGGGAGTGTACAAAGGGTTTTGTACTAGGAAGGTAGTGTACTAGGAACGTACTGTACTAGGTTGTATACTAGGAAGGTAGTGTACTAGGTTGTGTACTAGGAAGGTAGTGTACTAGGAACGTACTGTACTAGGTTGTGTACTAGGAAGGTAGTGTACTAGGTTGTGTACTAGGAAGGTAGTGTACTAGGTAGTGTACTAGGTAGTGTACTAGGAAGATAGTGTAATAGGCTGTGTACTAGGAACGTACTGTACTAGGTTGTATACTAGGAAGGTAGTGTACTAGGTTGTGTACTAGGAAGGTAGTGTACAAGACTGTGTA
>NC_069424.1:25353503-25366003 GCF_026875155.1 Cherax quadricarinatus
TGCCCCATCTGTCTCCCGCATATGTTAAAACCGTTTTCCCTCCTCCTCTCTCTCTCTTCTCTCAACACTCTCTCTCTCCCCTCTCCTTTTCCCAATTCCCCTCTCCCCCCCTCCTCTTCTCTGGGCCCCTCTCCCCATTCTCCTCTCTTTTCCCCTCCCCTCTCTTCGGCTCCTCTCACCCCTCTCTTCCCTCCCCTCTCCTCTCTCTCCTCCCACACACACACTCACTCCCTACGCGCCCTTAAAAAAAACCCCCCCACCTGCCCCCGCTTTTGCCACCCCCCTCCTCGCAAAGGGGGGCCCCCCACCTGCCTCGCTTAAGGGGGCCCCCCACCCCCCTGGCTTAGCCCCCACCTGCCCCCGTTAGCCCCCCACCCCCTTTTTTAACCACCCACCGCCTCGCTTTTGGCACCCACCGCCCGCTTTTGGGGCCCCCCACCTCCCGCTTAAACCACCCACCTGCCTCGCAAAAAGCCACCCCCCTGCCTCGCTTCCCCCCCAACCTGGGCCCCGCTTAAGGGCCCAAACCCCCCTGGGCCCGGCTTAGCCACCCACCTGCCTGGCTTAGCCACCCACCTTTCCCGGCCCTTGGCCACCCACCTGTTCGCTTTTGCCACCCACCCTCCCCCGCTTAACCACCAACCTGCCCCTTTCTTTGGGGCCCCCCAAACCCCCCTTGCTTAGGCCCCCCACCTGCCTTGCTTTGCCAAACCCCCCTTTCCTCGCTTAAACCACCCACCTGCCTTGCTTAGGGGAAACCCCCCTGCTTTGCTTAGTCCACCCCCCTTCCCTTTTCTTTGTCACCCCCCCGAATCAACCCACCCACCTGACTCCCCCCGGTCACCCACCTGACTCACCCCCCCTCACCCACCTTACTCACCCCCCCATCACCGTACATGTGTGAGAGTTCCTCTCCCCCTCCCTCTTTCCCCCTTTTTTCCTAATTGTCCCAAATACTGTTTGAATTTCCCCCTTTTTCCCCGACCCAACTCACCCTTTTTCTTCCCCTTTCCCCCCCCCCCCGCAAAAAAAGGGCCAAAAGAGTTTTTTAGCCGATGATTTGGGTTATAGAATAAAAGGGAAAGGGAAAATTTGGAAGAGGAAATAGAGGGGAAAGGGGGGGGAAAAAAATGAAAAGGGAAAGGGGAAGGGTAAGGGGGGAGAAAATGTTTTTGGGAGAAAGGAGGAAGAGGGAAGGGGATAGGGGAGGAGGGGGGAAGAAGGGGGGAAAGGAAATTTTAAAAGGAGAAGGGGGGTGGGGGAGGGGAAAAAGGAAGTATAAAGGGGGAAAGGCAGGGAAAAGGAAAAGGGGAAAGGAAAAATTTTTTGTTCCAATGCGTCCAAAAAAATCCTCCAAACGAGGAAGCCCGGGAAATATTGAGCGTTTACACATGTCCTCTCTCTATCTCTGTTCTTTTTCTGTCTGTCCCGTCCCGTCTGTCTGCCCCGTCTTCTCCCCCTCTCTCTCTCTCCTCTTCTCTCTCCTTCTCTCTCCTCCCTCCCTCTCCCCTCTTCCCCTCTCCCCCCCTCTCCAATCTCCTCTCTCCTCTCTCTCTCTCCTCTCTCCCCACACCCACACACCCACACACCATACTTTCCCCCGAGCCTCGTTTAAAAAATTTTTCCCGCACACTTGGGCAAGTTCCCCACACACTTGTCAAGTTCCCCAGCACACTTCAAGTTCCCAGCACACTTTTTCAAAATTCCCCCGGGACACTTTTTTTTTTTTTTTTTTTTTATTTTGCCGGGGACTTTTCCCGGCCCCCGGGGCTTTTCCAAATATGGTGACCCGGCCCTTTGGGTCCCTATCTGGGGAGGGGCTAGAGACTTAAGCTCCCCTTTTGGGAAAGGAAAAGGGACAAGTACCCCCCTCATCTTTGGGACCAAATGTCCCCAGGGGCCTTTTGGGCCCCATTCCTCGCCCCCACGGGGGTCGTAGGAAAAGCTAGGCCTCCCGGTCTGCCATCTGCCCCCCTCTAAAAAAAAGGGTCGTGGGGGGAAAGGGAGTCTTTTTTAGCTCAGATGGTAGCAAGCTCCCGGCTACTTTCCCCCCGCACACCCTTTTTAAGTTCCCAGCACACTGGTCAAGTTCCCACACACTTGTCCCAAGGTTTCCCCCCGCACACTTTTTTAAGTTCCCACACACTTATCAAGTCCCCAACACTGGGCAAGTTCCCCCAGCACACTGGGCAAGTTCCCAACAAAAACTTGGTTTAAGTTTTCCCATCACACTGGTCAAAGGGAATTCCCGCACACCTTTTCAAATTCCAAACACAAATGGCAATTCCCAGCCCCAAAATTGTCAAGTTCCCAGCACAATGGTCAAAATTCCCAGCACACCCTTTCCCAAATTTTCCCCGCACACTTGTCAAGTTTCCCCCACACCCGGTCAATTTTCCCCCGCACCCTTTTCCCAATTTCCCAGCACACTTGTCCAGTTCCCCCCTCACACTGGTCCCAAATTTCCCGCACACTGGGCAAGTTCCCCGCACATTTTCAGTTTCCCAGCACCTTGTCCCAAATTTTCCCGGGACACTGGTCAAGTTCCCCCGCACACTTTGTCAAATTCCCGGGACACTTTTTCCCTTCCCACACAAAAAAGGTCAAGGGTTTCCCCGCACACTGGTTTAAGTTTTCCCAGCACACTTGTCCCAAATTTCCAGCAAAACTGGTCAATTCCCCCAAACACTTTTCAATTCCCAGCACACTGGTCAAGTTTCCCCCCACACTGGTTTAAGTTCCCAGCACACGGTCAAGTTCCCCCGCACACTTTTCAAGTTTTCCAGCACACTGGTCAATTTTCCCCAAAACACTTGTCAAGTTCCCAGCACACTGGCAAGTTTTTCCCCGCACACTTGTCCCAAGTTCCCCCCGGGAAGAACAATGATGTTTCGGGGGAAAACTGAAATGAACAATACCCCTAATAACCCCCAGGGAGGACGAAACTTATACAGGAGAAATTAATTTAAACGGGAGGAAATTTTCATAAGGACATTACATATAGGAAATTATCATACAAAGGGGATTACATACATGAATTTTCATACAGGATATTATCAAATAGGAGATTATCATATAGGGGATTATATAAAAGGAGATTATCATACAGGAATTTTTCATACGGAAATTATCAATAGGAATTAAACATACAAAAAAAATTTTTTCAAAACAGGGATTAAACATACGGGGGGGTTTTTCATATAGGAGATTATCATACAGGAGATTAACATACAGGACATTATCAAAAGGGGGAAATTTTAAAAACAGGGGATTATTATACAGGAAAATTAACATACAGGATGGTTAAACATATAGGGGAATTTTTCATACAAAGGGCATTATAATACAGGAGATTTCCTACAGGCTGGGTTTTCATACAGGAATTATCATAAAAGGAGTTTTTCATAACAGGGGCTTATCATACAGGACATTTTAAAAACAGGACAATTTTTAAAAAAAGGATATTATCCTACGGCCCGGGTTTTTTTTACAGGATTTTTTTCATAAAAAGGACATTAAAAATACAGGGCATTTTTAAAAAACAGGGCCCTTATAATACAGGAAAATTTAACCAAAAGGCGGTTATCATACAGGAGGGTTTATACAGGGGTCATGCAGGTGTGGGAAGCGCGTCACACCTTGAAAGTTCGCTTCTCACTCAACAAGACGCAGAATCAAAGGCCCAATTTAAAGCCAAATTTCGGAGTTCAATTTTTTATCTAAAAAAACTTACGGATTAAGCAGCTTTTAAAAGTAAAAACCCCCTCAACAATAACCCCCGGCCCCCCAAATTGTTTACCCCAAAACAAATTTAGTTTTCCCCTTTTTTCCCTTTTTTTTTTTTTTTTATTTTTGTTTTCGCTCAACACCTGGTGATTTGCCGCCGCCCCAGGGCAGGAACCACAATAGCGTCGGGCTTATCACTGACTTTTTAAAAAGGTAAGGGTGAGCCAGGGGGGAGGTCCGGTCAATTTACTTCAAATCCACTGTTGGGGCTCATATGACTAAAAAACCCCCCCGTCCCGGAAACCCCTTTTTCTTGTTTCCCCCCCCCGACAAACAATTTTATTCACCTATTGCCCTTTTGATTTATTTTAGATTTTTTTTAAATAATTGGTTTTATTTTAGATTGTTTTTTATAGTTTTGCCTTTTTATTATGTATGTTCCTGATTGAAACCCGATATCGTGAATTTATAGCTCTAGGCCTTTCGTTTTGCAATCAACCCCCTCATCAGGAACTTGCGATTGGGTTTAGGGGGCCAATGCGTCAAGAATACCATTTTTTAAAATTTTATATCCAGTTTTAAAATTTTTTCCCTTTCGGGGTGCTTCTTCATCCAAACACAGAAATTTTAAAAACCCTTTTAACCCAATATTTAAAAAGCAATTTTAAATATTCAAACATTAAACCAGTTGAAATGCGGAAATACAGAACACGTAAGCAAACCCAAAAAGGGGGATACAGGAATGAAAGACTGATTTCCAGGTTACAATTAAAATTATCTTGGGATAAAAAAACCCTTAAACTTGGTGTAACAATAACATTATCTTGGTGTACAAAATATTACCTTTGGGACAATAACATTAACCCGGGGTACAATAACCCTAACCTTGGGGTACAATAACATTACCTTTGGTGTAAAAAATAAAATTATCTTGGTGTACAATAACATTATCTTGGTGTACAATAACATTATCTTGGTGTACAATAACATTACCTTGGTGTACAATAACATTACCTTGGTGTACAATAACATTATCTTGGTGTACAATAACATTATCTTGGTGTACAATAACATTATCTTGGTGTTCAATAACATTACCTTGGTGTACAATAACATTACCTTGGTGTACAATAACATAACCTTGGTGTACAATAACATTACCTTAGTGTACAATAACATAACCTTGGTGTACAATAACATTACCTTAGTGTACAATAACATAACCTTGGTGTACAATAACATTACCTTGGTGTACAATAACATTACCTTGGTGTACAATAACATTACCTTGGTGTACAATAACATAACCTTAGTGTACAACTAACATAACCTTGGTGTACAATAACATAACCTTGGTGTACAATAACATTACCTTGGTGTACAATAACAACTTTGGTGTACAACTAACATATTTCAAATCAATTTTTTTATATATTTTGGAAGGCCACAGAAGTCTCGAAATAAACAGTAATAACTCTCACACATGTCAGAATATTCTCTACAACATCCACTGTAAATACCCCATGAAAAACTATGGTAAATTACATAACAGTAAAAAAATTAACTTACTTCTAATCCTACTAAGTTCTCTCTTTAAAGTTCTACGTAAATAAAAACGAAACCTCAGGTCAAGTGTGTCAGAGCATTTCTTAAGTTTTTTAAAGTTTCCTGAAATTAATGGACGCTTCTGGGAGGGGTAATGTTTCTAAAGTGCAAAAGGTTAGGTAAGGCTCGTCAGGAAACAGGACAAGTGTTTCCTGACGCGGGTCTGAAGTGCAGAAGGTTAGGTAAGGTTCGTCAGGAAACAGGACAAGTGTTTCCTGACGCGGGTCTGAAGTGCAGAAGGTTAGGTAAGGTTCGTCAGGAAACAGGACAAGTGTTTCCTGACGCGGGTCTGAAGTGCAGAAGGTTAGGTAAGGTTCGTCAGGAAACAGGACAAGTGTTTCCTGACGCGGGTCTGAAGTGCAGAAGACGGGCGAGACAGCGGTAGATCAGCAATTGAGGACGAGAAGCTTTTTCTTCGTATCTTGTGAGTGGAAAAATTCGTTGGGACGCTCCCTGTTGTTGGCACCTGGGGACGCAGCGACGTGTTCCTATCTTCTATACAAATAACCCGCACATAGAAGAGAGGAGTTTAGGAGGACGTTTCGGTCCGACTTGGACCATTTACAAAGTCACTAACATAACCTTGGTGTACGACTAACATTACCTTGGTGTACGACTAACATTACCTTGGTGTACGACTAACATTACCTTGGTGTACGACTAACTGTTACGCGCCCCTACTTCACTCCATTATATACAAAAATAAAAGGCCTGGTTAAAATAAGTTCTGTAATAATATATCGCGAACCACTTTATTACTAGCTAGATAAAGCAGGTTCGACTATATATTATTATCGGGTACAGTATGAATCAAAAGTACTCTCATTGTATTATATTGTATATTATATCTTTCCCCATGATTATTATAACTATAATATTATATTATATTATTATTAGGATAGGTATTACGAATGTGTAACCACTACTGTAGTGACCAATTGGTGGTTCTAGAATTGACGCCACGCGTCGCCTTCTGGCAGAGCTGAAGTCTGACTATGAAGTAGTTGAGTGAGTCAGTCAGCTCCTAGCTCTGACTCGGTACGGTCTTCAACCCAAAGCTCCTAGCTTAAACTAAAACTGTATACCAAGTCTTGCTTTGCCATTAGTCTGGTAATTCATGTCACTTATGAAAGATAACTATTTCGTTACCCTAGACCTTTCTAAAAGAGTAGATTATTAATTGAAATTATTGTATCATACTCTGTTAATGAGAATTTGAATGTAAGATTGGGTTTCTTGCTGTATAGTGTTTCATTTATAATTGCTTGTGGTTATTTTAATTCACTAACCAAATACCAATGAAGCTAAATGATTGGTAATAAAATAAAACTAACAAAAAAATGGAGTTATTTGTGCCCCTATTGTTACGGTGAAGATTAAGTCGTAACAAATGGGTTGTCTGTCCGGGAGCTACTTACCCTGAAGTACATATTTGTTTTTGCATTAAAATTAAGCTCCCTTGCGAGAATTAAGAAAATGGATCCAGAAATTAAGTCATTATTAGATGAATTAAAAGAGGCTACTCTTGACACTTTAAAATTACAGACGTGTTGGCAAATAGCTAGACAGTTGGATATACCTTATAATAGATACCATAGCGCAGAGACTCTTAGGTCCCTAATTAAGGATAGATTATTTCCGAAAACCCAAGCAATGCCAGAACTAGATTCGGAAGATAATTTTATTTCTCAGTTTGAGGAAGTAGAAATCCCACGGACGGGAACTGCCTTAAATAATGAAGTTGAACCAGGGTTTTACAAGGCCTTACTACTCAGTCCAGTCTCAAAACTCTCCCCCGTTCATTTCCCCGGAGTATGTATCGGTGGTTGGAACGAACCCTCAGTCAAATGACGGGGATAATTTTAGGACTGGTGCTCGTCCCAAAATACTTCCGGAGAAGACGCCCGAATTCCCTTCGGTGTCATTACCTCTTGGAATTTCACGTCCGAACAACTAGAGAGAATAGAACGCATATTACTATTACAAAACTCTCAAATCGAAGCTAGAAGACGTCTAAACGAGGAAGAATTTAGGCGTGAAAGGTTTCGTTTTGAAACAAAGCAGAAGGGAGTTCCGGAAGAAAGAGACGTGAAGAGCACGGTAACCGGGTTTGACTTGCATAAAGCAGCTCTAATGGTACCTAAGTTTAACGAAACAGACTTAGATGAATTCTTTGAAATTTTTGAGAATCAGGCACGTTCAATGGGCTGGCCCAAAGACAAATGGGCCACATTGCTGCACACGTCTCTATATGGAAAGGCGCAGTCTTGTGTCGCCTCCTTACCATATTAGTTTTATGTCCAGTACGACGTAGTAAAGAGAAACTATTTTAGAAGCATATGACATGCTCCCTATTAGTTACCAAATAGCTTTTCGTTCCATGAAACGGCAAACAGGACAAACTTATTTAGATTTTGCCCGAGGGAAAGCAGTGGCGTTTGAACGTTGGTGTCGAGCTTCTCGGGTCACGACTTTAAAAGATCTATCACAATTAATGTTACTAGAAGATTTGTATGCAAATTTTCCAGAGGGAGTTCGCCAGTATCTTGTTGGCCATCCGCAAACGACGTTGTTAGAGACTGCCGCGCTGGCAGACAACTTCGAGATTTCCCAGAGGTTGGTACAATCTGAAAGCAGCCAGGTTATCAAACCAGCAACGAGACCCGAACCTGCGAAGTCTTTCGGTAAGCGACCTACCCAACCCGTTCACTCCCGTGTAACAAGTAAACCCGAAGTAAAACACCAAATTCAATCGAGCCCATCCTATAGACCAGATAGGTCATGGGAAAAAATTAAATGTTCGTGCTGTTCGAAGCTGGGACATTTTAAATCACAATGCTTTAAGCGTGATAGGGACCAGGGAAGGAGTCCATCCTATAGATTGCCCACACAAATCATATCCTCTACGACTCATCCAAGAAGTCCGAGCCAAGAGTAGACGCTCTGTCCCAAGGAAAAGGAACAGATCCTCCTAGTTGACTAAGCAGAATATGGGTATCATCGTCGAACTTGTCAAGAGCTATGAGTCCTTACTTTTCCAAAAGCAAAGTAGGAATTACCGATAGCCAGTTGTTGCAAGTAAATTCCTTTAGGGATACGGGGTCCTACTTAACATTATTAAGAGAAGGACTGTTATCATTCCCCGCCAGATCATATACGGGTTTCGACGCTCTGTTGGAAGCTTATGGTGGCTCCACTACGCGAGTACCCCTGTACAAGTTATATGTTGAAACTCCTATTTTTACAGGCTGGACGTCAACTAACTGGACGTCTCCAACTAACTTCCCCATAAAAGACGTAGACCTATTGATTGGGAACGACTTAGCGGAAGAAGGAATATGGAAAGAGCCCATAGTTATGGAAAATCCAACCGAGGAAAATTACGTCATCGAAGCCCGACGAACGGAACCTACCCTCTTTCCTCTGAGCGTAGTAACCCGGGCGATGACCAAACAGTCGCGTTCTCAGTTGGTATCGGAGGAAGTCATGGACGACGTCGACGTAGGAGTAAGAGACATATTCAACGAAAGCTCGAGTGTAGAGCCAACAATCCACCCAGAACCGATACCAGTTCCTAAGTCGGTGTTTCCGAAATAGATTTATTCTCGAAGGAGGATCTAGTAAGAGAACTCCAAATAGACCCCTCCTTAAGTGACCTCAGGAAGCTTGCTGTGTTGGGAGAAGAAGCCCTTAAAAGTGACTGCTCTTACTATTGGGAGAAGGACTTACTGAAAAAGAAACTAGGATCTCTTAAAAGTGATCATCTACTGGTCTTGCCTACCCCGTTTAGAAATTTAGCATGTAAGTTTGCTCATGACAGTCCTCAAGGTGGACATCTGGGACAAAAGAAGACTTTTAGAAAAATTGCTAAGCACTTCACATGGCCAAAAATGAAGGAAGAAGTGGAACAGTATGTAAAAAGCTGTTCTGTGTGTCAACTAGTAGGCAAACCTGCACATAATCCACCACCTGCGCCGTTGAACCCTATACAAGTAACAGGCGAACCCTTTTCACGTCTGGTGATCGACTGTGTCGGCCCGCTACCCAAGACTCGGCAGGGCAACCAGTTCCTGTTCACCATCATGGACACCGTCACCAGGTACCGGAAGCAGTTCCTCTCAGGAGGATTAAATGCTCGCCTAATAGTGAGAGCACTGATTAAGTTCTTCTCTCACTTTGGATTTCCAAGAGAAGTTCAATCGGATCAAGGGTCGAATTTTACTTCAAAATTTTTCCGTGAAGTCTTGGCTCAGTTCAGGGTCAAGACGGTTTACGCGACGGCCTATCGACCCCAATCACAAGGCGTGGTGGAAAGGTTCCATCAAACTTTGAAGATTATGATGAGGTCCTATTGTTTACAGTATTCCAAAGATTGGGATGAAGGTATTCCACTACTCTTGTTTGCTCTAAGAGAAAGCGAACAAGACAACTTGAAGTTTTCGCCATTTGAGTTAATATATGGGCATCAAATTAGAGGACCAGTACAGGTTCTCAAAGAAGCTTGGACCGGGGAAGAAACGCCGACTTTTAGGAGCTCTCCTACCTTAATGAAAGAACGCCTGAGCCTAGCTAGAGAATTGGCCGCCGAAAACTTACGACAAGCACAGAGTAAGATGAAGGAGGAATACGATCGTCGATTCATTTGAACCAAAAGATCAAGTTCTGGTTCAACGATTTCATCAGGGACATGCTCTACAGCCCAAATTTGAAGGTCCTTTAGAAATCGTGAAGCGCCTAAGTGACGTGAACTACTTGGTAAGGACGCCGAAGAAGAGGAACTCACAACGGACGTATCACATTAACCAACTTAAACCCTATTCAGGAATCGTTTCACCAGTTGCTACTATAACTCCTCTGAACCAAGAACGGGTTCCAGTAAGTTCGGATGAAATGATAGGAATACCAGTTCTTCTGAACAATTCGACAGCCTTAAAGAATTTAAATTCTCTACTGATAAATCTGGAAGTGGACAAAGGACACGAAATAAAATCCCTGATTAAGGCAAATCTCCACCTGTTCAACGACGTCCCAAAACCGTGTACGTTGGGTGTGCACGATGTTACTCTCAGAGAACCTACTCCAATCAAGCAATCTCCCTACAGAGTGAGTCCCAAGAAACAAGGTGAGCTAGAGGCAGAGGTGAACTTCTTACTCTCACACGGCTTGATAAAACCAAGTAACAGTCCTTGGGCATCCCCGTGCATTCTAGTCCCCAAACCAGATGGGACTTCCCGTATGTGCACGGATTTTAGAAAAGTCAATGCTGTAACAGTGCCTGATGGGTTTCCAATACCCAGAATTGACGACTTAATAGACAAGGTCTCGAGAGCTAAGTATATCAGTAAATTGGACTTGTTAAGAGGGTATTACCAAGTCCCGTTGTCACCAAGAGCTCAAGAGATATCGGCTTTTACGATACCTGGTGGCCTATACAAGTATTGCGTTATGCCCTTCGGCTTCTGTAACGCGGCCTCTACGTTCCAGCGTATTATGAACATACTTACGGGCGGATTGGACGGAGTAGAAGCTTACTTAGACGACTTAGTCGTATACAGCGACAGTTGGCCCCAACACCTTAGACAGCTTAAAGCCTTGTTTGACGCCTTAAGTAAACATAATTTTACAGTGAATTTGTCCAAGTGTGAGTTTGGCCAGACGAAAATTAAATACTTAGGATTTCGGATTGGACAAGGTGAAGTCGCTCCTTTGAACGCCAAAGTAAAGGCCCTCTTAGAATTTCCTACCCTAAGGATAGGAAAAGCGTATCAAGATTTTTAGGAGTTGCCGGTTACTACCGTCGGTTCTGTCCGAATTTTGCACAGGTAGCTTTTCCCCTAACTGAATTAACAAGTCCAAAAACAAAGTTTTCATGGACTCAGACTGTGAAATTGCTTTTAATCGTTTAAAAAGATTACTATCCTCTTCCCCAGTATTGCTAAGTCCTGATTTTAATAAACCATTCCACTTACAAATAGATGCCAGTGCGTATGCTTTGGGAGCCGCATTGTTACAGAAGGCTCCAAATTCTGACCTATTACAACCTGTTTCTTATTTTTCTTCTAAGTTAAAGAAACACCAAATTAATTATTCGACTATAGAAAAAGAAGCCTTAGCTCTCGTTGTATGCTAGAGAATTTTGATGTATATTTAGGATCTTCTACCCATCAGATATCGGTGTACTCCGATCATAATCCTTTGACCTTCATAAATTCTATGAAATCGAAGAATGCCAGAATACTTCGTTGGGCTTTGAGAATTCAACCCTTCTCTATTACCATTTCCCATATAAAAGGAGAACATAATCTCATTGCTGATGCCCTCTCTAGGCCTTGAAATTTTATTAATATACATTTATTTTTAACAGTATGAGTCGGTACTTTTATGACCATCTATGTTGTGGAGAAAGCTGGAGATGATGTAGACTGCTGTCTATGTTACAACCTCTGCTACTATGACAGATGCTACCCACCACAGAGAGTACAAGTCAATGGCGACCGTCAGTCACGAGGGGGAGGTGTTACGCGCCCCTACTTCACTCCATTATATACAAAAATAAAAGGCCTGGTTAAAATAAGTTCTGTAATAATATATCGCGAACCACTTTATTACTAGCTAGATAAAGCAGGTTCGACTATATATTATTATCGGGTACAGTATGAATCAAAAGTACTCTCATTGTATTATATTGTATATTATATCTTTCCCCATGATTATTATAACTATAATATTATATTATATTATTATTAGGATAGGTATTACGAATGTGTAACCACTACTGTAGTGACCAATTGGTGGTTCTAGAATTGACGCCACGCGTCGCCTTCTGGCAGAGCTGAAGTCATACTATGAAGTAGTTGAGTGAGTCAGTCAGCTCCTAGCTCTGACTCGGTACGGGTCTTCAACCCAAAGCTCCTAGCTTAAACTAAAACTGTATACCAAGTCTTGCCTTTGCCATTAGTCTGGTAATTCATGTCACTTATGAAAGATAACTATTTCGTTACCCTAGACCTTTCTAAAAGAGTAGATTATTAATTGAAATTATTGTATCATACTCTGTTAATGAGAATTTGAATGTAAGATTGGGTTTCTTGCTGTATAGTGTTTCATTTATAATTGCTTGTGGTTATTTTAATTCACTAACCAAATACCAATGAAGCTAAATGATTGGT